>JABWTJ010000036.1:0-390219 GCA_016801875.1 Solanum sitiens | reverse complement strand
GGTAGAGGAGCTAGGGGAGCAGCTAGTTCTAGTGGAGGTCAGAATCGCACATATGCACTAGGGGATCGACAAAATTTAGAAGCCTCGCCGGATGTGGTTACAGGTACATTGTCCATCTTTTCACATATTGTATATGCATTAATCGATCCGGGGTCTACACTATCATATGTTACACCATTGATTGCTGGAAAGTTCAAAAGAACACCAGAATTATTAGCGAAGCCATTTGAAGTGTCTACACCGATTGGTGAATCTATTATAGCTAGGAGAGTTTATCGTAATTGCATTGTAACTGTTTGTGATCGCGATACATTGGCTGACCTTGTTGAGCTAGACATGGTAGATTTTGATGTTATAATGGGTATGGATTGGTTAGATTCTTGTTATGCCACGGTAGATTGCCGAACTAAGATAGTGCATTTCCAGTTTCCAAAAGAGGTAGTCCTCGAATGGAAAGGTAATATTGGGATGCCAAGAGGTAAATTTATTTCTTATCTTAAGGCAAAGAAGATGATTTCCAAAGGATACATATGCCATCTGGTTAGAGTGAAAAATGTAGATGTAGAGCCACCAACCCTTCAATCCATTCCGGTGGTAAATGAATTTCCAGATGTGTTTCCTGAAGATCTTCCAGGTTTGCCTCCAGAACGAGAAGTAGAGTTCGGTATTGATGTGCTTTCAGATACTCAACCTATCTCAATTCCTCTGTATAGAATGGCTCCGGCAGAATTACGAGAGTTGAAGGAGCAGTTAAAAGACTTATTACAGAAAGGATTCATAAGGCCTAGTGTGTCGCCATGGGGAGCACCAGTTTTATTTGTACGCAAAAAGGATGGCTCATTAAGAATGTGTATCGACTACCGGCAGTTGAATAAGGTAACAATTAAGAACAAATATCCCCTCCCTAGAATTGATGATCTGTTTGATCAATTACAAGGTGCTAGGTGTTTTTCAAAGATCGACCTGAGGTCAGGTTATTACCAAGTGAGGGTCAAGGACAAAGATATACCCAAGACAGCTTTCTGAACACGGTATGGTCATTTTGAGTTCTTAGTCATGTCATTCGGGCTAACAAATGCACCAGCAGCTTTTATGGATTTGATGAATAGGGTGTTCAAGCCATTCTTAGATGTGTTTGTGATAGTGTTTATAGATGACATTTTGGTGTATTCAAGATCGGAAGAGGATCATGCTAATCACTTGCGGCAGGTTTTACATATTCTCCGTGATCGTAAATTGTATGCAAAGTTCTCTAAATGTGAGTTTTGGTTGAAATCTGTGGCATTCCTAGGTCATATCGTATCCGAGGAAGGAATAAGGGTTGATAACCAGAAAATAGAAGCCGTGAAAAAATGGCCAAGACCTACAACGCCTACGGAGATCCGTAGTTTTCTTGGATTGGCAGGTTATTACAGAAGGTTTGTTGAAGGATTCTCTTCCATGGCTGCACCCTTAACAAAGCTAACACACAAAGGAACCAAGTTTCTGTGGAGCGATGAGTGTGAAAGAAGCTTCCAAGAGCTGAAGAGTAAATTAACTTCTACACCTGTGTTGGTACTTCCAGAAGGTACAGAAGGCTATGTAGTGTATTGTGATGCTTCGGGAGTGGGCTTAGGTTGTGTATTGATGCAGCATGGTAAAGTTATAGCTTATGGCTCAAGGCAGCTGCGGCCACATGAGAAAAATTATCCAACCCATGATCTAGAGCTAGCAGCAGTTGTGTTTGCTTTGAAGATATGGCGCCACTACTTGTATGGAGTTCATGTTGACATATACACTGATCACAAAAGCTTGCAATATATTTTTAAGCAAAAAGACTTAAATCTGAGGCAGCGAAGGTGGCTGGAGCTATTAAAAGATTATGACATTGACATCTTATATCATCCCGGTAAAGCTAATGTAGTAGCTGATGCTTTAAGCCGTAAAATAATGGCAACCACTTATGGGAAGTCTATGGAAAGACAAGGAATGACTAAGGATCTTTCCCAACTAGCTAACTTGGGCGTTCGCCTTCTTGAATCTCAAGACGAAGGGGTAATTGTGCAAAATGCGGCAGAATCCTCATTAATAGTGGAAGTGAAAGAGAAGCAGTACACTGATCCAATTCTTTTACAACTTAAAGAGAATGTACTACATGGTATGACAAAGGCGTTTGAGCTTAAGCAAGACGGAGTACTTCGATGTCAAAACAGATTGTGTGTACCTAATATAGATGAACTAAGAAAGAGGATCATGATGGAAGCACATAATTCAAGGTACTCTGTTCATCCGGGGTCAACTAAAATGTATCATGACTTGAAAGAAATGTATTGGTGGGGGAACATGAAGAAGAACATTGCAGAATTCGTGGCTCAGTGTCCAAACTGTCAACAGGTAAAAGTAGAACACCAAAAGCCCGGAGGTTACATGCAGCGTATAGAACTTCCAATTTGGAAATGGGACATGATCAACATGGATTTTGTTACTGGTTTGCCTCGCTCATTCCGGAAGTTTGACTCCATATGGGTAATAGTTGATAGACTTACCAAAGCAGCACACTTCTTGCCGGTGAAGACTACTTATACAGCTGAAGAGTATGCGAGGTTGTACATTAAAGAGATAGTTCGACTACATGGAGTGCCAATCTCTATAATATCGGATAGAGGAGCTCAATTTACAGCAAATTTTTGGAAGTCATTTCAAAAGAGTTTGGGAACACAAGTGAATTTAAGTACAGCCTTTCATCCTCAAACGGATGGTCAGGCAGAACGTACGATTCAGACACTTGAGGATATGCTGCGAGCTTGTATATTAGATTTCAAGGGTAGCTGGGATGATCACCTACCACTTATTGAATTTGCTTATAACAATAGCTATCATTCGAGCATTAAAATGGCACCTTATGAAGCTTTATATGGTCGAAAGTGTAGATCACCAATTGGCTGGTTCGAAACGGGTGAAACTGGCTTATTTGGGCCAGATCTTGTTCATCAAGCTATGGAAAAAGTCAAAGTGATACAGCAGCGGCTAGAAACAGCTCAAAGTCGACATAAATCATATGCAGATATTAGAAGGAGAGGACTAGAATTTTCTATAGGGGATTGGGTGTTCTTGAAGGTGTCTCCGATGAAAGGGGTAATGAGGTTTGGTAAAAAGGGAAAGCTGAGTCCACGCTATATAGGGCCATATAAGATTATCCGAAAATTTGGCCAAGTAGCCTATGAGTTAGAGCTACCACAAGAGCTTTCATCAGTTCATCCGGTGTTCCATGTCTCAATGCTACGGAAATGCGTAGGTGACCCATTTCGTATTACTCCTACTGAAGACGTACAGGTTACAGGAGATCTCACTTATGAAGAAGTACCCATTGCTATTCTGGATCGACAAGTTAGGAAGTTAAGAAATAAAGAAGTAGCTTCTGTAAAAGTTCTATGGAGAAACCAACAAGTAGAAGAAGTTACATGGGAAGCAGAAGAAGCAATGAAATTGAAGTATCCTCACCTCTTCCACACTGGTGGGAATGATCAAAATGTTAGTGGAGGCATTGACAAGTAAGTATAAGTCTATATGTTCAATGTGATTAATAGTAGTACTAGCTTAGGCTTGAACTTGTTTAGGCCGCACAACCATGCTAACATTCGAGGACGAATGTTCCAAGGGGGGAAGGATGTAACGGCCTGTATTTTTGTATGTGGTAGTTCTATTCATGTTATACTTGACATATACTTATAGTGTAGGTGAGGGATCATGTTTCTTACATGATTAGTGTTGGTTTAAACTAGCTTGGAAGGTGATGTAATGCCTTGCACGTTTTAGCATATGTATTGCAAGTTAACTCCGATGGAAAGTATTTAAGTAATTATAGTAAGGTGGTAATTGAGCTAGCAGTTGCATCACCTACTTGATCTATATTATAGTTAAAGGGCCCAAGTTTGATTGACCAGATTTAGGCTTATATTTAGGGGCTCATTTGAAGCCCAAACCTATTAAAGAAAATGTGAATGAAAGAAGGCCCAACAGCCAAATCTGCCAATTGGCCATTATGGATAAAGCCCAAGTGAAACTAAGTAAGTACATGACCTCCTAAGATTTGTTTTACCATGTTATTGGGCCAAGTGTGTACCACCTACTTGCACTAATCTGTCCCAAGCTGATTAAAAGAACAAAGGAAAAATGGACAGCCAAGGTCCAATAATATTAAGTCCAAAAGGGCCCAAGTTAAAAGGACAAGCAGGTGGGGCACCTACTTGACATTATATGGACCAAAATTGGTCAAGAGTGTCGGCCATAACACCTCCTTTTTCAAAGGATAAGGATCAAGTCTTATTCTCCATTTTGAACTTGCAAAATTTCAGATTTTCTTAAGTTTCTTTCTTGGTCTCTCTTGGCTTCAATAAGCAGCCCTAAAACACCTTAGGGATTCTTGAGTGCTGTCTCATTTTCAAGTAAGAAGTTTGAAGGAGAGTTTGAATTCTTGAAGTACAAGTTTAGAGGATAAATTTCCAGAATTAAGGTAAGACTTCAACCCATTTGTTTTCCTCTCTTTGATCATGTTTGGATTGGAGAATTTTGTATATATTTATCAAGAATTCATGGATGATGATAAATCTTTGAGTCAATATTCTCCTATTATGCTGAAAGATTTGAGATTGTTTGTGGCTGCCTTATGAATATTGTTGTTGAGGGCTGTTTGGGTATCTCTGGAAATGATGTTTGAAGTTGTATTAATGTGTAGAGGAAGGGTGTGGTGGTTCACCATTTATGTAAGGGTTGTATGGGCCTGATTTCCATCAAATATTTTTAGCTACTGTTTTGGAGAACCTTATTGTGATTAGCTGCTGATGTTAGCTTAATCATGACTTATGTTGTAGATTAGCACCCACTTAAGAAGGCGAATCGTGATAGTGGTATTGGTCATAAATATAAGGTATGTAAGGCTATTCGATTCTATATCCTTTTGCATGAAAATCTGCCACCTGCAATAATATCACTGAAGTGCTTCTCATAAGTTCTATTTCTAGAAAAGGAAAGCATGTGACAGGTACTATCTCCAAATAGCTAACAATATTTCTTTCCCCATTCTAAGTTACATGGAACTACCTCATATATGTTCACTACTCTCTACTTGGTAATTTCCCCTTGTGCGTTAAGACATGGTATTGCAAAAGCAAGTTTAATGAATCCTCTCCTAAGCCAATTGAGTCATTATGCCTTAAGGTCTTCAAAAGTAAGGTGTTGATGTTTCATAGATCCTTATGTCATTGTCCTGCCCTCAAAAGTATTGTTTTCATGTATTCCACTACTGTTTCGTAATTTCATGTCTCCAAGATGATTATGACCACCAAATCAACATCTCAAAGTGTTATGATTATCCAAAATAACATCTCAAAAGAGTTATGAACTGATTAACAATAATCTCAAAGATTAAAGAATCTAAGTGAAGAAATCTATATAATTAAGGGTGGCAGCTCAGGTGCGAAAGCCTAGCATGGGCCAATCTCTATTGGTATAGAAGGGTGGCAGCTCAGGGGCGAAAGCCTAGCATGGGTCGATCCCAAGTTGTGTAATTATGAGGACCGCATCCCAGGGGTTAATACGCCTAGCATGGGTCATCCTCTTCTACCACTGATCAGCTGGTCACTTGTATCACATGCCCAACAAAGATTATAACATACAAAGAAGGTAAAGAAAAGAATCTAGCTTACTTGATTCCACAAGAGTAAGCAAAGGTGGTCTTCTCTCCTAATCTATGCACTCATATGTTGCTACTTGATTTCATTTGTGCCTTGTATTACATATACTTTTTGCCTTACATATTCAGTACATTTTTTGTACTGACGTCCCGTATTGGGGACGCTGCATTTCATGCTGCAGGTTCAGGTACTCCAGCTAGTAGACCTCCTCAGTAGAAGCACTCGAAATTCTGCTACTTTTGGTGAGCTCCAAGTTGATTCGGATCTTTATTAAGTCCTTGGTAAATTCGTTTGGTATTGCATCATAGTTAAGGGTAAGGCGGGGTCTGTCCCGACCTACTCTAGTCTTCTATCTTTTAGAGGCTTTGTAGACGTATGTACATGGTTCAGTTGTGTCTTAAGGAGTTGTGGCCTAAACGGCCAAGTCTTGTGTATAACTTTTGGATCTACTTACGTTGGTTTGTATCGCTGCATCCAAAGTTAACTTGTTTCAATTGTTATAGTATATGCTCAGTAAGAACAGGTTGTAGGTTGGTTCTCTCGGGCCTTTAGGGCATCGGGTGCCTGTCCGTCTTAATGGGTTTTGAGGCATGACAGTGCTTATGCAAAATGGGAAGGTGATTGCCTATGCTTCGCGGCAACTTGAGGTGCATGAGAGAAATTATCCTACTCATGACCTTAAGTTAGCGGCCGTGGTGTTTGCTTTAAAAATATGGAGGCACTACTTGTATGGTGTTCATGTGGATGTTTTCACTGATCATAAGAGCCTTCAATATGTGTTTACCCAAAAAGATTTGAATCTTCGACAAAGAAGGTGGTTAGAGTTGTTAAAAGATTATGATATGAGTGTCCTATATCATCCCGGCAAGGCAAATATGGTGGCGGATGCTTTAAGTCTTATGACTATGGGCAGTGTGTCTCGTATCGAAGAATACAAGAAAGATCTAGTAAAAGATGTTCATCGTTTGACTAGATTGGGAGTGCGATTGGTGAGTTCGCTAAATGGAGGTGCCACGGTTCATCATAGCTCCGAGTCATCATTGGTGGTTGAGGTGAAGTCCAAACAACACCTTGATCAACTATTGATGGAGTTAAAGGAATCGGTTCTTGGCAAGACGAACGAGTCATTTTCCTTAGGAGAAGACAGTGTATTGAGGTATCAAGGGAGGTTGTGTGTTCCTAATGTGGATGGATTGAGGGATCAGATACTTGATGAAGCCCATGGATCCCACTATTCCATCCATACCGGCTCTACAAAGATGTATCATGACCTTCGAGAAATATATTGGTGGGAAGGTTTGAAGAGGGATATAGCGGAATTTGTTGCTAAATGTCCGAATTGTCAACAAGTGAAGGCGGAACATCAAAAGCCGGGTGGCTTACTACAGGAGATCCAAATTCCTACTTGGAAGTGGGAAGACATTAATATGGATTTCGTAGTAGGGTTGCCTCGGACTCAAAAGTCATTTGATTCTATATGGGTGATTGTTGATAGATTGACTAAGTCCGCTCACTTTATCCCCGTCAAATCTACGTATTCGGCGGAAGATTATGCGAAGATTTTCATAGATGAGATTGTGTGTCATCATGGTATTTCGTTATCCATCATATCGGATAGAGGTGCACAATTCACATCTAGATTTTGGAAGTCGTTTCAAAAAGGTTTGGGTACTAAAGTGAAATTAAGTACCGCCTTCCATCCTCAAACGGATGGTCAAGCGGAACGCACGATTCAAACTCTTGAGGATATGCTTAGAGCTTGCATCATTGATTTTAAAGGGAGTTGGGATAAGCATTTGCCGTTGGTGGAGTTTGCATATAATAATAGTTTCCATTCGTCCATCTCCATGGCTCCCTATGAAGCCTTGTATGGAAGAAGGTGTAGGTCTCCTATAGGATTGTTTGAAGTAGGTGAGTCATCGATCTTTGGTCCCGACTTGATCTATAAGACATTGGAGAATGTACATATCATAAGAAATAGGTTGCAAACAGCCAATAGTCGACAAAAGTCCTATGCCGATAATAGAAAAAGGGACTTGGAGTTTGAAGAGGGTGATAAGGTGTATTTAAAAATTTCACCTATGAAAGGAGTGGTAAGATTTGGAAAGAAAGGGAAGTTGAGCCCTCGATATGTAGGCCCTTATGAGATTTTGGAAAGGGTTGGTAAAGTTGCCTACCGTTTAAGATTACCTAATGAGCTATCTTTGGTTCATCCGGTTTTCGATGTCTCCATGTTGAAGAAGTGTGTTGGGAATCCCGAGTCTATTCTTCCTCTTGAAGGCCTCGGAGTCAAGGATAACCTCTCTTATGAGGAGGTTCCGGTTCAAATCCTTGATAGGCAAGTGAAAAGGTTGAGGAACAAAGAGGTGGTTTCCGTAAAGGTGCTATGGAGGAACCACCTAGTTGAGGGTGCAACATGGGAGGCGGAGGCCGACATGAAAACCCGTTATCCTCATCTTTTTGATGTTTAAGGTTAGTATCTCTCTCTAATGATATAAATACGTTAGATATTGTGAATCTCTGTTGTTTTTGTGAAACTTTGCAAAACTCCTAGTTTGGAGACTTCTAAAATGGAGTCACTTTAAGGTGACCTTAGATAAATTTGGAAGTTATCTTACTTCTTGCATAATTGAGTCAAGTTTTGTGAATTAGGTATGGTTAATCCTTGCTGATATTGTATTGAGTATATTGATAAAATGAACTTTGTACTAATTGATTTGTGTGATAAATAATTGAGCTCATGCTTATATGAAAAGGAGAAAAACCTCATGAGGAAATGTTGAGATCACGTATGGTAAATTGATGTTTTGAAGTATTTTTATGAAATAATATAGTTCATGCTAACTAAATATTGTGAATTGGTTGAGCTGCTAGTCTTGAGTCTACTCCCACATTTTAAGAGTGTTTGGTGTCATTCGGGGATGAATGTTCCTAAGGAGGGGATAATGTAACATTTTGAAATACCGAGGTCATGTGATAAGACTTAAATGAACTCCTTAGGAATCTAAACCAGTGTTCCTAGCCAATTAGGCATATTTAGAGTCTTTGAAGTGGTGTTTGGAACCAAAACTCTTAAACGTCCGGCAAATTGGGTCATAAGAGGGCTAGAGTGTCCTTTTGATATAACCAAGTTAAAGAGTCAGAATTCGGTAAACAGTTGTAACCATAGGTGTAAAATATTGTGTGGGATGGTATCATGTTGGAAAAGTAAGGGGACGACTCCCCAAGGACCAAACAAGGACCCTCGAGGAGGACCCTTAAAGCAGCAGGGCATGACGGACCCCATGACTGGGCGTCACAGGAGCGATGGGGCGTCGAGGCCTCCGTCGTGCCAGCCTTAGCGCTTGGACTTTTCCTCCGCCTGCACAAGTCTCTGACAAGCGTGACGGATGTGAAGGACGGAGGGAAGCCAGTCCGTCACGGCCACAATGTTCCGTCGTCGTGGAACCGTCGTGCGCTTGGGGAGAAAGCCTCCGCCTGCACAAGTCTCTGACCAACGTGATGAATGTGCAGGACGGAGGGATGTCAGTCCGTTACGTCCACGACGGACCATCGTCGGGGATCCATCGTGGAAGGTCTGTGGCAGTTTCGGAAAAGTTAGTTTTTAGTTAGTTAATTAATTAAGTGTCTTAGGGGTAATCAGGGGTTTAAGAGAGACTAATTAAGTGACTTAAGACCCCACTATAAAGACCCCCAACCCTCATTAGCCTAATCATTCTCTCAAAAACAAAACACTCTTCCTTCTCTCTACTTTCTCTCTCTATTGGAAGACTCCATTGGAGATCAACTTGGGGAGATCATTGGGGGCTGGATTAGCACGAAATTCACCATCAAAACGTCATCAAACCTTAAGGTATGGGATCTAATTCACCTTTGAGATTCTTTCCTCAAAGGGTTCCTTCAAAGCTTTTTCCAAAAAGTTGAGTTTCTATTGGGTTTCATCCAAATCCGAATTTGATCATGTGAATTGAGTTAATTATGTATTCTTTGGGTTAGAATGAATAGATTATCATTAATTGTAACTTGATTATCGTTAATTGATGTAGTTTGATCTAGATTGTGGGTGATGACCCCTAACCCTTAACCCTAAATGTAGAATTGATATGGATTAGGTTGAGTTTGATAGAATTGATCTCCTAATTAGTTAAATGGTCTTTAATGATTGTTATTGCATTGATTATGGGTCTATTATGATGAATTGAAGTTTTTCACACCTATGTTCTTGAATATTGAATCTTAGTCAAGAAGATACCCTTGAGATCATGTTACTAAGCTTTGATGTAGTATTGCTTCATAGTATAGTGCTTCTCCTTGATTAGTTCTTGTGAATTATTATTGGATTACATTGACGTGATGATCTAAGATTGGTTGATCTATGGGTTAATGGTATGGTCCTTTGTTGATGGATTATGGAGGAGTATGGGTAAGTCTTGATGATCCTAGCCTTTACTTCAAATTATGGTTAATTGTCATCAAGTGATAATGTTATGTTGAAGTATGCTTTGATTGATGTGATAAGTTGATATGATACATGAATTGATATGCTTAGGTTGGTTGTGAGGATTGCTAGGTGTAATGTAATATAGGGAAGTTGTACGATGTGCCCTATTATGATGAGATGTACAATGGTTGACTTCACCTATTTGAATTGTTAATGAAAGGACTAATTCTCATACAATTCATATTGAGCTATAATGATGATATATAAGGGATTGACCCTTCTATCTAATTAAATTGAGAAGATTAATAAAGATTAATGGCTTCTCTAAAAATGGGGACTTAGCTTAGCACCGAGCGAACTTGACAATGGGAGGTGATGACTTGTCCCTAGAAAGGAAAGATTCATCCTAGAAGTTGCCCATGTGATGATAACTTCCATGTTCGATGGATATGTCACTTTAAGGGATTCCCATGAGGAGCGGCCCATATTACCAAATGGTATAAATAGGGATATCTACCTCTTAGTTCTTGAACTATGTTGCCACCATAGGATACTAGCTAGTGGATCCACCTAGATAGCTATGTTTACATTAGGTTCTACTTTGGCCGGTAGACCACCTTCCATCGGTGTAAGGTTTTATAACACCGGATTCCACATTCAATTATGTGGTCTATGTCGGTTAAGGCAAATGTTCCCTAAACTAAAATGAATGAATAAGGTATAGGCCAATCAAAGTAACTTGAGAGGTTGGCTATAGCTTAGGTAGGGGTATGGGACTCTACCTACGCCTTGCACTAGTATTCCTTGATAGGAACTTTTAGATGTCAATATTATATATGTAAGAGATGGTATAATGTAAATGGTTTGTATGTTGAATAACATGCTTAGGAATATAATGTTATTGTCTTTGCTTGAAGAAGGACGTATTATGATATGAAGAGTATGTTGGTAAGCAAATTGCTAATTGTAGTCTTGGTAGGTTACTTAATTGAGTAGGAGACATGGTAATTTTACTTGATCATTGCACTTGTGACTTATTGAAGGTTATCATTAGTATACTTTGCTTTGCTATGGTTTAATCACATATGTAGTCTATTATGTTTTCATAAATGTCCCTTTTTAAATATATTTGATTGGTAATTGTATATGAGATTCCATACTTAGTACATGTGGAGTACTAATCCCTTTTTCTTTCCCTTTTCCCAAACATTTTAGGTTCGGGTCGTTGAGCTTGATCCAAATTGCTAGGAAGGAAGACTTGGGTAATTTGCCATCCAAGTGGTAGGTCCTCACTCTCTCGAGGACGTGGCCGATATCTCTCTTTTATGATGTGTAGTTACTATGATTCTATGTTGACTCTGTTATTCTCTTGAGACGATGTAGTAGACAGCCTATATGTGGCTTCTTTCATTTGATGTAGGGCTATGCCCAAGACTTATTGTAATCGATAGATGGTTTATGAGATGAGACGGTTTTATGACTATTATTTTCTAAATATATAAGTGTATGAAATAAAAGTAGAAGACTAAGTAATCTTCGTATATGAACAAGTCTATGTATACTTGATATATATAATGATGTGTATGTAGAGGTCTACGTAAACCTCCGAGTAGTTTTAGATAAAAAGTTTTTAATTCTTACTGATTTTTAGTCGATGAATGCTATGACGAAGCTAAGAGGCTTGTCTTAGTCCTCTGAGAGGACGACGACGCCGGTTACGTCTAGGGGGTAAACCCGGATGTGACAAAAAAGTGCCCAAGGACATAGTGAGGATCCTTGGACAAGAAGTGAACTTTCCAAAATGCATGGTTAGGAAAGTGCACGGCAACACATGTTCAAGCACATGTGCTACCGGCCAAGGGACCAAGCGACAAGCCCAACCGATTTGGTTAGGGCAGTTAAGGGGCAGGCGCGCGTCGTGTCAAGCCACGTGGGCCAAGCTTCCTAACCATTCCTAGGCTCTAAATAATTTACCTAACTAGCTAACTAACTTAGGAATAACTAAAATGAACTAACTAGTGCACCCGACAACCTAAGACCTAACAGGGTGACACTAGCCGAGTAACTAACTAAGGAAACATCCTAGTACATAACCTAGGATGGTCCAAAAGGGTTGGTTATGGTCCTACTGACTTAGGTGTACTTTAGTAATTACCCTAGGTCACTTAATTAATTAAATTAGCAACTTCATTAATTAATTTAAATGGTCAAACCGAAATCCTTAAGCAAATTTTCAGAATTTGGCTAAGTCAAATGTTCTCCTATTTTTAGTCAATTTAGGAGGGGTGTTTTGGTAATTAGCTAATTGATTTATTTAATTAAGTTAATTAGTTTTAGTTGAATTAGTCATATTCAGTTCCTAAGACTTAGACTCACGTTTAATCATTAGAAAACCTACGACTGAAAAACAATGAACAACGTAAGAAAAACCTTAAGCGATTTCAAGGAAGTTTTTCAAGGTTTTCGTGCAAAGTGCAAGGTGATATTTGTAGATTCAATTCTACAGTGAGGTATGAGTTTTCTCTCTTGGATTCCTTTCCCCAGGAGGTTTTCAAACGTTTTAGATTCAAGAAATCCGAAACTATGGTTATTCCCAATGAATCGCATGTTCATCTCCCTAGTTCTCCCTATTTCCGATTCTAGTAGTATGTATATGCAAATCTCGAGCATGTTGTTGGTATGTGGTGCTAACTGATCATTATGTGTAGGTTTCTGTGATTTATAATGTCCAATGAGACCTAATGGTTAGATCCGTATGATTAGGGTATTATTTACATGAGATAATAAATGTTGTAATGCCTACTTGTGTTCGAGAAAATGAAATTGTTACAAGTTGTTCATTGAATTGTTCTTATAGGCTAATGAAAGGTTAAAATTTGGCTTGTTAAAATGATGATATTACTATAGTATATTTATGAAGTTAATTAAATTGGCTAATGATAATCTAATGAAAAATGTTTAGTGAAGGTTTGGTTTATGCCAATAAATTGGCTAGCAAAACTATGTCAAAAATATTATTTCCAAAAATATGAACTCATAACATAGCTGGGTATGCCAACAATTGGGACATGTCCGAACATACCCTATCTAAATGAACATTGTGAATATAATAGCATTTACTAAGTCCTTATAACTTTCATAAAGAATGGTACAAGACTACCAAAAGACATTGAGCAAGATAAGGTGAGTAATGAAATAACAAGAAGCTTATGAGTTATGAAATTGACCTAATACAGGGTGTTAAAAAGGAAGTGAGACAAGTCTCACTTACACTTAAACGATTATGTCAAAGATACTCACATAAGAGGGTGCTAGAAACCGTGAGACAAGTCTCACTCGCACCATGAAGATAATATAAGATTAAATTCGCATTCATCAAGTAAAGAAAGGGGTGACCTGTCATCCATTGAGCTAAGTATGCCTCATACTAGAAGCCAGCTTCCATAATGTTTGAGTCAACTCTAAAAGTTGTAATGTAAAATAAATCTGAGCTAAGCACCGATAGACTAGCAATGATTGTGCCAACACATATAAGCCTCATGAGACGAGATCACCACCAAGGTGGATCAAGGTCTCCAACGTCTCCTAGTCTTTGAACTATGTTGCCAGCATAGATTACTAGTTAGTGGATCCACATAGGAAAGGTAGGGAGTATTCGATTTCACTTTGGCCGGTGAACCACCTCTTTTTGGTGTGGGGAAGACACTGGATTTCATGTTAGATCACATGATCTGTGTCGGTTAAATACTCAAGAAAGTATTCGGTTTCACTTTAGCCTGTGAACCACCTCTTTTCGGTGTGGGGAAGACACTGGATTCGGTTTCACTTTAGCCGAAGAACCACCTCTTTTTCGGTGTGGGGAAGACACAGGATTTCATGTTAGCTCTCATGATCTATATCAGTTAATGCTAAAGATTTCTTTAAGAAAGTAAGAAAGAATGAAATTAGCATGTTCAAAGTGAACAACAGATCAAAGAAGAAGAAATGTAAGTTAAAGTGAACTAAGTAAGCAAAGCATAAAAATATCAATCATCAGTGTTTGATAAGAATGAAGTTCTAACAGTTATTGGTTTATGCCAATATTGGAGTATGAATATATGCCCCAAGATCTATATATTATGTAAATAACCAAAGAATGGGCATAGCCAATAAATATTGGCTTATAAATACATTCATGTCCAATTTAACAAGAATGAGAAATATAACTTGTGAGTAGGGTAGCCAAATCATTTCCTTAGTCCTTTGGATTACTTACTGATTCATTGTAGGTATGAGACTACAATGAATCTTTGCACTTGTAAGTAAACATAGGATAAAAGGAGATCATTGAACTACACAACAGAAAGAAGAAAAGACTGAAAAATAAACTAAGGCTGGAAAGGTGAGCTCTCGTTCTAAGGGAGCAAAATTATTAAGTTTTGTTTGAGTTGTTATAAAATTATGTTCATGATTCCAAGGTCTTATGTTCATATAGAAAATGAGTTGTGTGCTTTAAATGCATGAAAACATGTCATATTCATAGCATGATTCACAAATAACGAATTAGGAAAGTATAGTGACTTCACCTTCGAGAAACGACATGTTTCTATAGGAAGTGCTTTCCTTTATCATGCATAGTCCTTATGTGTTTATGCATACACCCATAGTTAGTACAAGTGTGTACTAACCCATACATTATTACTATTTTTATAGGCGCAGGTCCGAGAGAAGATTGAAGATTTGTTGAAGTGGTTTGGATTAGCGATCTCCAGACTTTGATAGGTCCTCTTGAGTTCGAGGATGCCTACTTTTATTATTATTACTTTTGTACATTAGACATAGCTAGTGGATGTTGTCCCTAGCATTTGATTTCAAACATTTGTTCAAGCGTTTGTATTAAGGACGGTTTGGCAAACTATTATTAATATTATGATTCCTTATTTTAATTGTTTAATCTATTGATAGATGGTTGTTTAGTTTGAGCTTATTAGTATATCACTCTTATGCAGTAATTATATGAAGTCTAAGTACACTTCATAAGTATTAAAAAGTTTTAAATTTTCCGCAAATTTAATTGTATGATTGTGATGAAAGCTAAGAAGAGGATTGTCTGCGACCTCTGAGAGGTTAACGACGCCGGTCTCATCTGCGGTCTAGATTCTAGGTGTGACACACACACAGTAATCGAAACCTTATTTCCTTTCAACATTAAACTGAATTTCATAAACGACTTAGAACAATTTCATATTATCAAACACAATTAGGCATTACAACATTCGTTATCTCATGTGTATAATAGTCTAATTATACGGACTAACCTATCGGTCTCATTCGACATTATCAAATTACAAAAACCTACACATAATGATAAGTTAGCACCACATACCAACAACATTCTCGATATTTGCACTATACATACTACTAGAATCGGAAATAGGGAGAACTAGGGAGATGAACATTCGACAATTTCATTAAGAACAACCCTAGTTTCGGTTTTCTTGAATTCAAAACGTTTGAAAAGCCTCCTGGGTAAAGGAATCCTAGAGATAAAACCCATACCTTACTGTAGAATTGAATCTACGACGATCACTCTGTTCTTTGCACGAAAATCTTGAAGAATTGCCTTGATATAGCCTAAGGAGAACCGAGAGTATTTTTCTATTTTTCTTACGTTTGTTCACTGTGTTTTAGTCGTGGGTTTCTACTAGATAAACGTGACTCTAGGTCTTAGGAACTGAATATGGACTAATTTAACTTAGGCTAATTAACTTAATTAAATAAATCAATTAGCTAATTACCAAAACGCCCCTCCTAAATTGACTAAAAATAGTAGAGCATTTTACTTAGCAAAATTCTGAAAATATGCTAAGGGTCTCGGGTTTGACCATGAATTTAAATTAATTAATTAAGTTGCTAATTTAATTAATTAAGTTACATAGGGTAATTACTAAAGTACCCCTAAGTCACTAGGAACATAACCAACCCCTTTGGACCATCCTAGGTTAGGTACTAGGATGCTTGTTCAGTTAGATACTCGGCTAGTGTCACCCAGTTAGGTATTAGGATTTCGGGCACACTAGTTAGTTCATTTTTGTTAGTCGTAGGTTAGTTAGCTAGTTAGGTAAGTTAGTTAGAGCCTAGGATTGGTTAGGAAGCTCGGCCCCACGTGGCTTGACCCAACGCATGCCGGCCCCCTAACGGCCCTAACCGAATAGGTTGGGCTTGGTCGCTTGGTCTCTCGGCCGGTAGCACATGTGCTTGCACATGATTTGCCGTGCACTTTCCTAACCGTGCACTTTGTAGTTGCACATGGAAAGTTCACTTCTTGTGCCAAGGATCCTCACTATGTCCTTGGGTACTGCTTAATCTACACTTGGATGCCTCATACCTAATGTGTGTAAGCGATAAAAATAAGAATTTTTAGCTTAGGGTCTTATTTGCAAGTACAATTCCTAAACAAACTTGGTTTAAGTTACTTGTTAATACATTGAAATTGGCTAACACCCTTAAGCCAATATTCTCTAACATGCCCAATATTACTCAATAATGGGCATTGGGATGCCTATGTACCCCAATACATATTCTTAAAACCTAATAGACTCCTCACTAGATAAGTACATTTTCTGGAATGTTACATACAACCCCTTTCATATCATTCATTGCATATACATAGTGAAAAGTAGTGTGGAATTAAAACTTTTCACAAAACATATCATAGTCTTTAAAAACTCTTTCATATAAAATCATAGGAAATACTAACTCTCAATATCATCAAACTTAAGACATGAGAATACTTGGGACACGGCCCATACACAATACGAATATAGAAATACTTAGTCTATTACAATACTTTGAAATAAAAAACATAAAAGACATCTATATATGCCCTAATTCAATTGAGGTCATACTTCAAATTCTCTTGAACGATGCTACGGTCCAAGTGTTTCTTCCCAAATTCTCCTCACCTACCAACAACTATAGAAATAGATAAAAGCATGGATTAGTACAACCACATGTACTAAGTATGTCATAATGCATAAAAATCATTAAAACGGACATTTATTGCAAATATGCATCTTTTATTTTAAATATCATGATATAATCATAAGATTAACATTTATATACTTAGAAACACATAAGAAATCATGTAAACCAAATATCATAATTTTAGGAGCTACTTAACAGTAACTCAAATCACTATACGGTGAAGTCCCTTCACTGTTACAGTGAAGTGCTTAGTCCTTCACCAAACACACCTTCTATCATGTAGTCATCTTACTTAAGATATCCTAAGATTCACTTAAGTCACACAAAGAGAGACCGCCCATACACCCTCTCTAAATGTGCCTAAACGATCCTCAAGATTACTCATAGTGAGACACATACACACTTACAAGGCATCAAACACATAACATATAAGATATGACATTCTCCTTACCAAGGCTATCAAAAAAACTTAAGTACTCCTAGAAGAGAACGCCCATTCACCCTCTTCAAGGTTACCTAAATAATCCTTAAGACTTCCTAAGTTTAGGTCATTCCAAACATACAACCAACTTCCCTAACTATAGTCATTCTAAAGACTTTCATAGATAAGACAGGAAGAGATCATCCATATGCCCTCTTCACACGTTAGCTAAGGAATCCTTAAGTCACTTTAGATTAGGTACTCATGCACTTACATACTAACATAAGTCATTAGTTCATTAGTTCATTAAGACACATTCATCACATAAAGGACATTCAAGTAATGGTCTTGGAGAAGACCTAGGGACTCCAATTAACACCTTCAAAGCCTATTGTGCAATGTCTAGATAGCGTCCCATACCACCACCTAAACTTCATAGAACTTCTCTAATGCTAGTAAGTATCCCATATGATGAGAATAGGCAATAACCGACATAGACTATGGTAGCAAAACATGGAATCCGGAGTTCTATCCTACTCCGAAGAGGTTGTTCTACTTGCCAATGGTAGAACTTGGAAACATCCCATGTAGGCACATGGTTAAGGAATATGAAGGGTTTACTTTGTACTCTAGTCTCGTTATTCACTAGAGCTACTTCCCTTACCATACTCACTCGTTGCTAGCCTTCATTCTCATAGATTAAATCACATTATGGTTCATACAAAAGTGTTCCATATCAAGTTAATAACCCAATTACATTTACCCTACCAAAGAAAGGTCCACTAGGGCTACCTCACTATGGAGACAAGAAGCTCATCATGAATTTCCTAAGGATTGATATGATACCGTTCCAGCCAATCAACCTTAAGTCCATCATTCATTACATGAAGGATACCATTACGACTTTTGACTTCAAGTTTCATAACCTTACCACTAGGTTTAAGGTTTCACATAAAGGACCCTCTTATCATCATTCAAGGTCTCAACTATCATTTATTAATTCAAGACTAAGACACTTTAGCTTCCTAAGTCAAGACATCACATATTCATATTCATATTCATACATCCATCAAGCAAGGCACTTAAGTCAATCTAGAAAAGACACAACATTACTTCACTTTAGCACATATTTCATGTCATTATAGAAGCACATAAGGAAAACCATTATCACCTTTAACATATCCTATACACTACTATATCATCATCAATATAACTATAGTAGACTCATATAGCCAAGTAAGAATAATCATGCATTCAACTCTAAGACTACACACGACTCATAGTCATTAGACTAAGATGATCACCTAGATATAATCAATAGGAGAACACATACTTTCACATTTACTTCACGTATAGGTAGACATGATCATACTCACATAATCAACTACACAAATAGTCATATTACTTCCAGTAGTGCCGACAAGGCCATGATCATCATAATACTTAAAATAACGCCAATAAGGCCACATCAATTCACATAACACCACCACCATAAGTGGACCAAACCAATCACAACATAATTCAAGTCTAATTAACATTAAATAAAGTAAAATGGGGCAGAGTACCACCACTACTTCATCAACACTTCAATCCAATGCCAAATCACCCAATTCAACATCACAAGGCCCTTACCCATGGCCATGAACATCAATTCAATGCATACACTATAATTCTCAATGAAATCTAAGTGAATTAAAATATAGATTTATCAATCTAAGACCAATTAGATATCAATTGAATACAATTCTTACATCATTAGATAGCCCACAAGAAACTACATATTAATTCATAAACATTAGACCTACATCAAGTAATCCATAAATTAGTCAAAAACTAGGGTTCATCAATTACATGAGTTCATAGTTTATTTAGGTTAATATAATCAATACAATAACAATTCAATCCATAATCAACGTTTAAAAACCATTAATGCAAGAACCTAGGTAGATCATGAAATAGGTCAAGTTCAACTTTGAAAACATCTTTGAAAGTTGGGCTGCTTGATGAAACGAGTTTCAAGGATCAAAAATCATACCTCAACAATGTTAATCCTCCAATTTGATAAAGAATCACCACTCAAATCTCCAATTCAAGCTCTTCCTTGAGTTTTAGCTTCAATGGAGTCTTAGGGAATTTCTAAGGGATTTTGGGGTTTTGATTTTGAAGAATGAAATCTTCTAAGTGTTAAAGAATTAAATACACATTTAAAATACCCAAAAGACCCCTTAGGAACCACCAATACTCTTATTTGGAAGTGGGGGTGAAATTCCCATTTCACCCCTCACTTAATAGTGAACCTGCGCATGAACACAGGCTCACAGACGGAAGCCAACCTACGGACCGTCCCTTGACCAACGGACCATTCTGCTGGTCCGTGGTCTGGGACTAAGGCTTGTACATGGCTTCCTCTCCTCCAAGACTAAGTGACAATCAATGGAGCACCACCCACGGGGCGTTGACTGACCCACTGGGCATCGATTGCCTCCGTGGTTTGGGTTGTCTTGGGAAGTCTTGGACACCATGAAGGGTCCTTCCTCAAGGACCCTTGGATGGTCCTTGGGGATATTTGCACGGACGTTTCCAATCCAAACATTACCGTATACGAGTTTAGGACCTCTCACATGATTTTTATCCAAAATGAACACGTAAACCCGATGAAACATACCTAGACACACAAGGTCATTTCAAGGCACATCTTTCGAACGTCATGGATGTTCTTGGACGTTTGACCTCACAACTTCTCTAAACTTGACACAATGCCTATATATACCATAATAAATCATTTATGGACCTTACAACCTCATTAATCACACATAAACACATAGAACCACATATTAGGCACATAGGTGACTTAGTCGTCGAACGTCTTGGTCATCCCTTAACGTTTGACTTCCAATGCAACTAAACTCTTAGATACTGATTCAATACCATTAGGAACCTAGAACATAATTACAACAATGTTAGGCTCTAGTTCACCTAAGTCATTTTCGGGATCTTACATTCTCCCCCACTTGGACAACATTCGTCCTCGAATGACACTTGTCACTTTCCGAACACTTCCAAGAATAGAAACTCAACTAGAATCTCATTACCATGCCATATAACAAATAACCAAGAAGAAAACATCAATTTCCCATAATCTAGAGATTCACAACACAACAAGAAACTAGAACAAATTCTATAACTCATTATGCTACAAAACTCACATGCTTCATTCCAAATAGCAAAAACTCATTTTATATTCATTATTATACTTATACACATCAGTCTAACCACATTACAACAATGTTAGACCAAAGAATCAATTAGTAAATTTTTCCAAAATTTAACAGTGAGCAGTTCAATGTTACAATGAATCAGGCAATTTTTCCAAAAATGCTACTTCTAGGGAATTCATGATATAGACATGCTAATATGCAAAATAACATCATGTAAACACATTTTACAACATGATCAAGGCTTCATAAATCACACAATGCAAGAAGTTAATGAATCAACCAAACTCCTAAACACCATGCACATGCAACAACTTCTAGGACTTTCTATCCAATCTATAACCGTACTCCCCCACTTAGAAGGAACTCATATCACAAAGAGAGAAATAAGACTTACCAACATCATCATCACTCTCATCCGGATTCTCTTCTCTAGTCCGGAGTGCATACAAACGCCTCCTTGTTGGAGCATCTTCCTTTGGAACACTAGGATCTGCTTTCTCACCATCTCTATTAGGACAATCTCTCACCTTGTGTCCATCTTTTCCACATCCAAAGAAACTACTGGTACCCAATAGACACTCACCATAATGTTTCTTGCCACAAGTGACACATATAGGTTTGCCATTTTGAGAACCACCTCCTTTCTCAAACTTCACCTTAGGAGCACTAGGTTCATCTTGAGTTTGAGCCCTCTTTTTGAACCTAGGTTGCTCTTGATCACTTGCACCACTTCTTTTCATGTTTCTAGACATCCTTCTAAGTTTAGACTCTTCAATATATTGGGCATAAACCATGAGTCTAGCTAAGGTCATATCATCATGTAGCATAGCCGTACGGCATTCCTCCCTCACTACATTGGTGACACCCGTCACAAAGCAACTCATTTCATTCCTTGGATTCGACACTAAGGATGGTGCATATCTAGACAAGGTTGATAACTTCAAAGAGTATTCCTCAACACTCATATTTCCTTGCTTGATATTGATAAACTCCTCTACCTTAACCTATCTCCTCTCACGGGGAAAGTACTTACCAAGAAAAGCTTCCTTAAATTCTTCCCACTCAATAGGATCCGACTCTACTGGCCTATTATCCTTCCATTGAGTGTACCATATTTGAAAAACATCCCTTAATTGATACGAAGCCAACTCTGCCTTCTCCCTAGATGTAACCTCCATAGCACCCAACACCTTGTACACACCATCATGGAACTCTTCGGGATCTTTATCTACCTTAGAGACAAGAAATATAGGAGGATTCATCCTCACAAAGTCTTTCAACCTAGATGTCATAGTGCTCTCCACAACATTCACCCTAGGAACCATACTCAAATTCACTTGAGTAGTCACAGTTGTGCTAAAGAAATCAAAGCCTCTCTAATCTCCTTATTACTCAACTCCGGGGGAACCACCGGAACCTCATTACCTCCCTCCGCATTAGGAACTTCATCACCTTGGGGAGGAACTTGAGCACCTTGAGCACCTTGGACTCCTTGCCCACCTTGAGGAACTTTCTCAACTTGCTCAACTAGAGGAGGAATCTCCTCATTTACCCCCTCCTCTTCCAACCTTCTAGCGGCCATCCTTCTAGTATTAATCTCCTAGAAACACAAGGAAACACATTAAGAAGGATACTCATAACATATACTCTACCGCACGACGTAGGATTTAGAAAAGAAGGGAAACTCTATCGTCCTATAGCCTCTCGCCCATAGATGTGTCGCGACTCACACCGATGGTCGAGACTCTACTAAACGTGACTTGATGAGACTTTTTGATTCCTAAAACTACTTTCACAACCTATGCTCTGATACCAAGCTTGTCACATCCCAAGACCACACCCTAGAAGTTAGGGCACCATCTCACATTGTAACCGGCATACTCGACCTCTTGGAGGTCTTATACAAGCCCTTTCATATCATTCATTGCATATACATAGTGAAAAGTAGTGCGGAATTAAAACTTTTCACGAAACGTATCATAGTCTTTAAAAACTCTTTCATATAAAATCATAGGAAATACTAAGTCTCAATCCCATCAAACATAAGACAAGAGAATACTTGGGACACGGACCATACACAATACGAATATAGAAATACTTAGTTTAGTACAATACTTCAAAATAAAAGACATAAAAGACATCTACATATGCCCTCGAGTCAATTGAGGACATACTTCAACTTCTGTTGAACGATGCTACGGTCCAAGTATTGCTTCCCAAATGCTCCTCACCTACCAAAAACTATAGAGATATATAAAAGCATGGATTAGTACAACCACATGTACTAAGTATGGCATAATGCATAAAAATCATGAAAATCGACATTTATTGGAAATATGCATCTTTTCTTATAAATATCATGATATAATCATAAGAGCAACATTCCTATACTTAGAAACACATAGAAATCATGTAAACCAAATATCATAATTTTAGGAGCTACTTAGCAGTAACTCAAATCCCTGTACAGTGATTTCCCTTCACTATCACAGTGAAGTACTTAGTTTTTCACCAAACACACTTTCTAGCATGTATTCTTCTCACTAAAGCTATCCTAAGATTTACTTAAGTCACACAAATAGAGACCGCCCATACACTCTCTCTAAATGTGCCTAAACGATCCTCAAGATTACTCAAAATGAGACACATACGCACTTACAAGGCATCAAACACATAACATATAAGATATGACATTCTCCTTACCAAGGCTATCAAAAAAACTTACTTAAGTACTCCTAGAAGAGAACGCCCATAAACCCTCTTCAAGGTTACCTAAATAATCCTTAAGAGTTCCTAAGTTTTGGTCATGCCAAACATAACAACCAACTTCCCTAACTAGAGTCATTCTCAAGACTTCCATTGATAAGACATGAACAGATCATCCCATATGCCCTCTTTAGACTTTAGCTAAGGAATCCTTAAGTCACTTTAGATTAGTTACTCATGCATTTACATACTTACTAACATAAGTCATTAGTTCGTTAGTTCATCAAGATACATTCATCACATAAAGGACATTCAAGTAATGGTCTTGGAGAAGACCTAGGTACTCCAATTAACACCTTCAAAGTCTATTGTGATATGTCTAGATAGTGTCCCATACCACCACCTAAACATCATAGAACTTCTCTAATGCTAGTAAGTATCCCATATGATGAGAATATGCAATAACAGACACAGACCATGGTAGCAAAACATGGAATCCGGAGTTCTATCCTACTCCGATGAGGTTGTTCTACTTGCCAATGGTAGAACTTGGACACATTCCATGTATGCACATGGTTAAGCAATATGAAGGGCTTACTTTGTACTCTAGTCTCGTTATTCACTAGAGCTACTTTCCTTACAGTACTCACTCGATGCTAGCCTTGGTTCTCATATATTAAATTACATTAAGGTTCATACAAAAGGGTTCCATATCAAGTTTATAACCCAATTACATTTACCCTACCAAACAAAGGTCCACTAGGGCTACCTCACTATGGCGAAAAGAATATCATCATGACTTTTCTAAGGATTAATATGATGTCGTTCCAGACAATCAACCTTAAGTCCATCATTCATTACATGAAGGATACCTTTACGGCTTTCGACTTCAAGTTTCATAACCTTACCACTAGGTTCAAGGTTTCACATAAAGGACCCTGTTATTATCATTCAAGCTATCATCTATAATTAATTCATTCAAGACTAAGACGCTTTAGCTTCCTAAGTCAATACATCACATATTCATATTCATACATGCATAAAGTAAGGCACTTAAGTCAACCTAGACAAGACACAACATTACTTCACTTTACCACATATTTCATGTCATTATAGAAGCACATAAGGACAACCATTATCACCTTTAAGACATCCTATACACTACTATATCATCATCAATATAACTATTATAGACTCATATATCCAAGTAAGAACAATCATGCATTAAACTCTAAGAGTACACACGACTCATAGTCATTAGTCTAATATGATCACCTAGATATCATCAATAGAAGAACACATACTTTCACATTACTTCAATATAGGTAGACATGATCAGACATAACATAATAAACTACACAAATAGTCATATTACTTCAAGTAGTGCCGACAAAGCCATGATCATCGTAATACTTCAAATAACGCTGACAAGACCACATCAATTCACATAACGCCGCCACCATAAGTGGACCAAACCAATCACAACATAATTAAAGTCTAATTAACATTAAATAAAGTAAAATACGGCAGTTTACCACCACTCCATCATCAACACTTTAATCCAATGCCAAATCACCCAATTCAACATCACAAGGCCCTTACCCATGGCCATGAACATCAATTCAATGCATACACTATAATTCTCAATGAAATATAAGTCAATTCAATATAGATTTATCAATATAATACCAATTAGTTATTAATTGAATACAATTCTTACATAATTAGATAATCCACAAGAAAGTACACATTAATTCATAATCATTAGACCAATATCAAGTAACCATAAATTAGTCAAAAACTAGGGTTCATCAATTACATGGGTTTATAGGTTATTTAGGTTAAAATAATCGATACAATAAAAATTCAATCTATAATCAACATTTAAAAACCATTAATGCAGGAACCCATGTAGATCATGAAAAAGGTCAAGTTCAACTTTGAAAACTTTAGAAAACATCTTTGAAAGTTGGGATCCTTGATGAAACGAGTTTCAAGTATCAAAAACCATACCTCAAAAATTCTAATACTCCAATTTGATGAAGAATAACCACTCAAATCTCCAATCCAAGATCTTCCTTGAGTATTAGCTTCAATGGAGTCTTAGGGAATTTTTAATAGATTTTGGGGTTTTGATTTTGAAGAATGAAATCTTCTAAGTGTTAAAGACTTAAATACACATTTAAAATACCCAAAAGACACTTTAGTCACCGAAAATAATCTTATTTTGAATTGGGATAAAATTTCCATTTCACCGCTCACTTAACAGTGAACCTGCGTAGGAACACAGGCTCACAGACGGAAGCCAACCTACGGACCATCCGTTGACCAACAGATCATCCTGCTTGTCCGTGGTCTGGGACTGAGGCTTGTCCATGGATTCTTCTACACCAATACTAAGTGCCAATCGATGTAAAACCACCCACGGGGCTTCGACTGGCCCACTGGGCGTCGAAGCCCGGTGGGCAGCCTTGGACACCATGAAGGGTCCTTCCTCAAGGACCCTTGGGTGGTCCTTGGGGATATTTGAATGGAAGTTTACAACCCAAACATGACCGTATACAAGTTTAGGACCTCTAACATGAATTTCATAAAAAACAAACACGTAAAACCCGACGAAATATGCCTAGACACACACGGTCATTTCAAGGCACATCTTTCGAACGTCGTGGACGTTCTTGGACGTTTAACGTCCAAACTTCTCGAAACTTGACACACTAAATATATATACAATAATAAATCAATTTAGGACCTTACAACGTCATTAATCACACATAAACACATAGAACCACATATGAGGCACATAGGTGACTTAGTCGTCGAACGTCTTGGTCGTCCCTTGACGTTTGACTTCCAATGCACCTAAACTATTAAATACTACCTCAATACCATATAGTAGACCATTTTAGAACCCTAGACCATCATTACAAACATGTTAGGATCTAGTTCACCTAAGTCATTTTTGGGATCTTACAAATGTGGAACTATGGGTCTCTAATATATCTCCTAGTTCTGGAACAATTTTGCCACCATCGGAATACTAGCTAGTGGATCAACCTAGAATGCTATGTTCATGTTTTGTTTCTACTTTGGCCGGTAGACCACCTTCTTTTGGTGTGGAGTTTCATGACACCAGATTCCATGTTTAGCTCAAATGGTCTAATGTTGGTTAAGGCGATTGTTACCTCAAGTAAAATGAATGGCAAGTAAATGGACATTAACTAAGGTAACTTGAATAGTCTACTTAGTATAGGTAGGGGTATGAAAATCTACCTAGATATTGCACAAGTTGAATCTAAGAGAAGTCCTAGGAGATTGTTCTTATGTAATACG
This sequence comes from Solanum sitiens, assembly GCA_016801875.1. Classification (NCBI taxonomy): domain Eukaryota; kingdom Viridiplantae; phylum Streptophyta; class Magnoliopsida; order Solanales; family Solanaceae; genus Solanum; species Solanum sitiens. The sequence continues at coordinate 363,462 of JABWTJ010000036.1, read as the reverse complement.
ATAACATGAAATATATAATGCTTACGATATATGATCTTACTCTTATATGATGTTGGTTATGTTGATGAACATGTTATTGGTCTATATTTCTATATGTGGTGATGATTATCTATGATATACGTTGTATAAAACAAAGCATTACTTATGGTCTCCTATCTTGTTTACTTGATTATGTGGGGTTATGGGGCTGCACATGATAATTACACTTGTAGGCTTCATATGGGATTATTGGTAAGTGTTTTGTATGTTATCTTTAAATGATATAATGAACATAAAATGTGAAAATGACATTATGATGATACGTCTTTGGCTATGATCATGCTTTATGTTGTTGTGATCCTTATCTTGTATATGCTCTCTTGTATGTGCGTTAACGGGTTTCGAGTGACATAGTATGCTTTCTAAAGAAATGGTCCTTTTTCATGCATGTCCTTAAAGGTTTATGTGCATATACCCATATTTAGTACTTGTGGCATACTAACCCCTTACTTTATATTACTAAAAATGTAGGGTCCGACCATTGAAGATTAAGAAGGTCGATTGAAGAAGCTTGGAACTCTTTGTCCAAGTATTTGTAGGTCCTCATGTTCGGGGATGCTATCTATTCATTATTCTAGCTTATGAAGACTTTAGTAGTTTTAGGAATACTCTTTATTCCATTTTATGTGCTTCGGATTTTATTGTAGTAAGGCCTTTATGAAGTATTGACATTTTATTTGCTACGTCCGACTCATACTCTTTAGATGGTTTTTATATGAGACAAGTTTTAGAATATCGTATGTATGTTATCATGTTGTTAAAAGAGAAGCCTGAGTAATCTTCTATGTGAGAGGTCTATGTATACCTCGATATATGTTAAGCATAAAGTCTAAGTACACTTCACATAGTATGCAAAAGTTTTTAATTTTTCCGCATTTTAACTAATGACATGTTATAACGAACGCTAAGGGATTGTCTGATCCTTTGAGAGGATGACAAAGACGGTCGCATCTGGGGGGTGCTCTACGGATGTGACATACAAGTTGTGGTAAGATTACTACTCACAGTACTCCTGTCCAATTACCAAGCTATACACTTGGTTAATCCGTACGAATTCCTTTGGTCAATCTATAATCACATTTATAACAATATCATGTTAACTCCTTTACTTAGGATATTTTATGCTAAAATTCAGAATACCCAGCCTCCTTTGGACCTATTGGTTGCCTACTACTTTGATGAACTATATAAATTCAAGCCAAGAGTAATTCAGTTGGAGAAATAAACTACTAACTTCATCTATTTATCCATCTTATTCAACTAATTCCATATATTTGTAAATCTCTAGCAATCAGATTTCTATCCCCCAAAGCAGTCTACCTGGGCTAAGATTCTTAGCAAATCTATAGAAGAATAAGAAAAGAAACAAAGATTTACCTCAAACCTCCTTCTCCTCCTACGCCCCTTACAATTTTCACCCTTCAACTTTTCCTTATCGTCTCTGTTCCTTCACTGGAAAAGAAACGCAACAACTGCGTTTTCTTTCCTTTCCCTTTTTTATACGTTGCACCAACACTGCTATTTTGTTAGGGCTTTCAGCCTTTTTAAAAAAAAAATCAATTTTTTTTAAAAATGAGAGTTAAATGACCTATATGCCCTTATTTAAATATAGGGTATTACATTCTACCCACATTAAGAAATTCGGTCCCCAAATATAAAGTAATGTATACCTGTAGATGGAAACAAGAGAGGATACTTGTCTCACATCTCCTTTTACAACTCCCAAGTAGCTTCTTCTGTGGTATGGTTCCTCCATAAGACCTTCAATGACACAATTTATTTTCACCTTAGCCTTCTTACTTGTTTATCCACAATAACCACAGGTTCCTCTTCATATGCTATGTTCTCATCAATTGGTATAGCTAGTGCATCAAGTACATGAGAGGAGTCTGAGATATAATTTCTCTATCCTATAAATATGGAACACTAGATGGATGAAATATATATCCGGAGGAAGTGCAAAACGATACGCCACTCCTCCTGCGTGGTTAAGTATCTCATACGGTCCTATTTATCGCAGACCTCAACTTACCTCTTTTGCCAAATCGCATCACACCTTTCATAGCAAAAATTCGTAGAAGAACTTTGTTCCGAACCGTGAATACTAGATCTCTTCTTCTCTTTTCTTCACAAGACTTTTGTATGCTTTGAGCTGTGAGAAATCTCTGCCTAATTAATTGGACTTTATGCATGGCTTCTTGTACTAAGTCTGGTCCCAACAAATTAGCCTCTCCAACTTCAAACCACCCTATAGAAGAACAACATCGCCTACCATACAAAGCTTTATATAGATCGATCTGGATGCTAGACTGAAAGCTATTTTTGTAGGCAAATTCAACTAAAGGAAAGTAATCATCCCAACTACCACCAAAATCAAGAAGGCAAGCTCTCAACATATCCTCTAAGATTTGTATAGTATGCTCACACTATCCATCTATCTATGGATGGAATACAGTACGAAGGTCTACTGGAGTACCCAAGCTTCTTGAAAGGATCTCCAAAAGCGTGAATGGAATTGTGACCCTCTATCATATATGATTGATATAGCTACTTTATGAAGTCGAACAATTTCATTCATAAATATCTGGGCATATCTCACTCCACCATATGAAGTCCTTACCAGTAAAAAGTGTGCTGATTTTGTTAGTCGGTCTACAATTACCCATACAGAGTCATAACCTCTAAGAGTTCATGGTAGACCAACCACAAAATCCATAGTGACTCTCTCCCATTTCCACCCTGGAATTTGAATCTCTTGTAGTAACCCTGCAGGTCATTGATGGTTTGCTTTAACTAGTTAACAAATCAAACAAGTGGAAAATAAATAAGAAATATCTTTCATCATACCTTCCCACAAATACAATTGCTTCAGGTCATGATACATCTTAGTGGAACCAGGGTGCATAGTATATCTAGAGTTGTGAGCTTCTTCAAGAATAACTCGTCTTAACTCACCCGTTTATGGTACACGTAACCTATTATCTAGTCGAAGCATGCCAACACGGTCAACTATCATATGCTTAGTTTTACCACTTGTGACCTTATCTCGATATGTGCAAAGTTGTTCATCCTCATATTGAGTAGTCTTAATGCGCTCCACTAATGAAAATTGGGATCGCATGCAAACTAGCAATATCTCTGAACTTCCCCCACTAAATCTCACACCTGTGCCCTCAAGTTTCTGCACATCTTGTCAACTATCACTTTTCAGGAACTATATCTGCTAAACTGGCCACAGATTTTCTACTCAATGCATCAAGCACAACAATAGCTTTTCTAGGATGATACAAAATAACACAATTATAATCCTTGAGTAGCTCCATCGATCGCCGTTGTCGAAGATTTAGATCTCTCTGCTGAAAAATATACTTTAAGCTCTTATGATCAGTATATATCTCACAAGTTTCACCGTATAGATAATGCCTCCAAATTTTAAGAGCAAATATCACAGCAGCCATCTCCAAATTATGTGTATGATAGTTTTGCTCGTGCCTCTTCATCTACCTTGAATCATATGAAATAACATGACAATTTTGCATAAGAACACATCCTCAACCAACTCTCGAAGCATCACAAAATACCATAAAACCTCCTGAACCCGATGGTAATGACAATATGTGTGCTGTTGTCAAACATAATTTGAGTTTCTGGAAGCTTTGCTCACATTGTACCATCCACTGAAATTTGGCATTTTTCTGTGTCAACTTAGTCAATGGAGATTCTATTTTGGAGAAATCCTGCACAAAACCCGTGTAGTGTTTGCCAAACCCAAAAAGGTTTGAATTTCTATAGGCAAAGTAGGTCTAGGCCATTTCTGCACAACTTCTGTCTTTTTGGAATCCACTTTCATCCCATCTTTGGACACCACGTGCCTAAAAAATGCAACTGACTCTAGCCAAAATTCACACTTTGAGAACTTAGCATAAAGCTTATTTTCTCGCAAATTCTGTAAAGCCGTCTTTAGATGATCCTTGTGTTCTTCCTGGCTACAAGAGTATACCAAGATATCATCAATAAACACTATCACAAACCTTACTAGAAACTGTCTGAACACTCTATTAATTAAATCCATGAATGCAACTGGAGCGTTCGTTAATCCAAACGCCATCACAAAGAACTCATAATGCCCATATCAAGTTCTGAATGTTGTCTTGGAAACATCTTCCTCCCTGATTCTGAGTTGATGATAACCATATGAAAGATCAATCTTTGGAAAGTGGACACCCCCTGTAATTGATCAAATAGGTGTTCTATACGAGGTAAAATATACTTATTATGTATCGTTACCTTGTTCAACTACCTGTAATCGATGCACATTCTAATAGACCCATCTTTCTTTTTTATAAATAATACTAGTGTGACCCACGGAGATATACTCAGCCGAATAAAACTCTTATCGAGTAAGTCTTGCAACTGTTGTTTTAGCTCCTTTAGCTCTACTGGTGCCATACGATATGGTGGTATCGATATTGGCAATGTATCAGGAGCTAAGTCATTAAAGAAAGTTTATCTCTCGTACATGAGGTAATCCAGGCAAATCCTCAGGAAATACATTTGGAAACTCATTCACCACTGGTATCTTCTCCAAGCTAAGTATTTCTTCTTTTTTATCCCTTAGCATAGCTAAGAGACCCACACAACCTTTTGGTAGTAACCTTCAATCCTTCATAAGGGATATAACTTTTCCAACCTCGGGGACTTGACCCCCTTTTAATACAAATGTAGGCTCTTCAGGTATTTCAAATTTGACTATCTTTGCATGAAAATCAACAGTAGCATAGACAGGAGATAGTTTTCACATCCGGGGATCACCCCCTAGAAGTAACATGGCGTACTTGACCTCTCGGAGGTCTTATACAATCCCATAGATATCATTCATTGCATTGTCATAGTAAATTAAGCTGAAAATTTAGAACTTTTAATAACACATCATATACTAGAAGCTTCAATTCATATATATAAAATATCATATTACATACTTAGACTCTAAGTCTCTTTGCCATCTTAGACTCAACAATATTAGAGCACATTAGTGACACGACCCTTAAAACATAAAACATAAGTATTTTACAGTAAAGACATGACTTAGGAATCCTTGGTCTTAAGGATTCCTTTCCTTGAGCTAGGGAATCACATATCAAGCCCTTCACCTTAAAGACCTTCTTTAAGAATCCATAACATACACTTTGTATAAAAAGGTAGAGAAGAATGGTGTTCGTACAAGAATGCACTAAGTATGGCAACCATGCAAAAACATGCATTTAAAAGGGACATTTTACTTGAAAACCATACATGATGACTTTTTGTGAAATATTTATAAAACCTTGATAAAATAGCATTTATATCATTCACATACTTCATATAGATATATTCAAAGTCCAAACATCATATAAAATCACATATAGAATTTAAGCCACATTTTAGGTCACTTTACAGTGAGCTCCTTTCACTTTACAGTGAACTAATTTTATTCCGACTTCTTGACTTTCCCAAGTAATACTTCTAGTGATAGTTGGTGCAATGCATGGAGAATTTCCCATAACACTATCCATTCTCAAGAATCAACTTAAGACCACAAGGAAACCATACATACAACCTTTTAACTCAACACATACAATCATAGGACCACTTCATAGATAAGGCACACACTTCACATTACAACTCCATATTACGCATATCATCACCTCATGTACACTAACATATTGTCATGTAAGAGAACCATGAACATATGCACAGACATTGGAACACCTTCCTAGGACTCCTTTACATAACTACTTGTGCAATGTCTAGGTGGGTTCATTACTTCCACCTATCCTAAGTATTTTCTATTAGGTTATCCTAGTTAGGGTCCTTAGTAATTTAATTTAAATCCATTGTCCATCTTACATCAGGGAAGTTAAGCCTTAACCGACACTAAGACCATGGGTGCTAAACATGGAATTCGGTGTTGTAGAGCCTTACAACAAAGGAAGGTGTTCTTACCTATCCAAGGTAGAACATTAACACATGCTAGCATACTAAGTGAATTCACTTGCTAGATCCTATGAGGCAATCATAGTTATGAAACTTGGAGGTACATGTGAAAACCCTCTTTAAGCCAAATGGGGCATTATGGTTATTCACTTATGGAAACCCTCTTTATACCTATTGAGGCATTGTGGTTATCCACCTCATGTGATTTATGGTAGACCTTCCTTCCCACATTGGGAAGGGACACAACTCATATTTAAGTTCACTCAGGGCTAAGCTAAGTTCCCTTTATTAAAAGGTTTTATTAACATTACTTTATACAATTTGGCTTTAAGAGATTGACTCCCTATATGCTTAGCTCATAGGTCATAGATGAGAATTCATCAACCTAAATCATGTGAGAAACCCTTTCACATGGACATAGCATATATCATTAGCACTATCTAGTTTAGGGTACCCTTGAGAACACCATTCAAGTGCCCCTCTATTGACTCGATCATTATACATGTGTGTATATACATATATGTGAGCAATCCTTTCACATAACACTTTTAAGGCACACATGTTCATACTTCATTTCATTCATGCATATATGTACAAGTCTAACTATATGAGCCATGCTTTCATATAAACACAATATGACACTTGGTATAATCATACTTCATAATACCACATACTTCATATTATACCATATAAGACATGTTTATAACATACTCATGCATTCATATCCATGTACATAAAGAGACCAAACCTAGGAACTATACTGTCAAGGTACACATGTGCAATGCATAGACAAGGTCCCTTACCCTTGCCCATACTAGTACACCTATCAAGTCATCCTAGTTAAGGAAATACATACCATACTTTCATAGACGGAAGCTTAACATGCATAGTAGTAGACACTAGTGAATATGAGTACAACCTTTCATTAGGCACTATGATCGTATATTACTTGTAAGCATGCATGTAGAGTGAGGGTGTGTGTTCATTGGTCAACATGATCACATAATGACTATCAACAACACATTTAGGCAGCCACCCTCTTAGGACCACAATACACAACCAAGCATAACACAACACATAATAGCATAGGAGACAAGCCAACTTCATATTACATTTAGCTCCTAACTTTGCTATTCAGGCATTCACATAGGGGTACATAGGTAGGGGTCATCATTTCTTAATTCTTCATTATTGGCAGCACCTACTCATAACCCTAACATAATCATTCACATGCTCATAACAATAGCAACATAACCTAGATTCACAACTAGAGTAGAAGACTAGGCACAAGTTACAGATAATGTGATCATCATAACCACACACTCATATATTCATCAATTTGCCTTCTAGTCCATATTCAACACATATATAATGACAATAAAGTAATCACCGCCACTAAAAGTGGACCATACCACACAATGCCATGCAAGGCTTTATCAACTACAATACCAATTCATCAAACTTTGATCATCATCGATCAATACACCTTTTTCATCATACATAAATTATAGGTCAGTAGCTAAATATACATTTAATCATGAAGAAACCATGTACAAGTCGATACAAGATCATACTACAATCTAATACAATACATCACATGTATACTAGAAAGTAGAGAGTTATAGATCATCAACTAATTTCCCTAGTCTTGTTCATAAATCATATTTTATAAATAATATATATTTAGGGCAGTAGCTAAAGATATAGAACCTCATAGCTAAGTCATGCTTCACCCACCCTAGAATATAGATCACAACATATGCATTACTCTATAAAGTCTATAAGCTAGAAGAACCTAAATCAATCTTTACCAATTAAATTGTTATCTATTCATATTGGATCAATTATACTTAATTATCATTACATTACACATATAGGAAGTATCTAAGACAATTCACCATAATCGAGTCACATAACAACCATCCTAACGTCAAGATCACAAGTTACTACTTGATAGACTAGAAGAACGTAGATAAATTCATACCAAGCCTTCTTTACTTTGATCATACAAGATTTATACCCACAATTCAACCATTATATTAACCTAAGGCAGTAGCTACAAGCATCTTAATATAATCAAATTCCACCTTTATACATTTAAAGATCAATGTTACAGTGAACACACATAAGCATAGACTAGTCATATTCAATTCTTCATACGTTGATCCACATGGATCATTAATGCACAATTCACAATCAATATACATAATAAACAGTAGACATAAACAATTCAATGTAATAGAATCACAATTCAACCAATAAAAAGCCACGATCATAATGCCCATGCAAGAGCTAAATCGAGTTAGGGAAGGGACATGGGTTCACAATTCAATTGGATTGAAATTCACATTAAAACCATATAATTATCATAAATTAATCATGATAAAACATTTTTAAAACGTTTTTAGAAAGAACCCATGGCTATATTGAAGAAGGAGAAGTTTGATCATGAAACCCTTTTGAAACTTTGAGATTAACTCTCTAGATGGAAGGATAACTACAGATGAAGGATTACCATATATTTATGTAGAGTAAAAACTCTAAAAATTGATGTATAATCCATGGGAATCCAAGCTCCAAGTTTTTCTTGAGTTTCTCCTTCAATGGAGGATTCTAGGGAGAATTGGTTTTGGAGGGAAGTCTATTTTGTGTAAATTGGATTGGGAATGGGTTGATCACGTTTTTGATCTCTTAAATACACCCAAAAATCACAAATTAAACCATGTAGGGTCAGGTTAGCACGTGGGGGGAATTTTCCATTCACCCCTCTAATGAAACAGTGCGCAGGGAGCTTGACACAGCCTGCACCAACGGCCACCATCGATGCCCAGTAGGTCCATCGACGGGCCGTTTGTCGCGTCCGTCGATTGGTTCTTGGAATGTTCTTTGGATGATACTTCCCCAGGCTAAGTTTTGATTGACGACTTCACTACCAACGATCCGTTTATCAACAAACCAGGCGTCGTTTGGTTCAGTCGATTGACACTGCCAACGCAGTGTCTCGACAGCATTTGGGTCCTTCTTGTGGTCCCTTTTGCGGGGACCTTGGGAAGTTGAACCTGGAAGTTTCCAACGTGAATATACACCTTAACATGTTGAATACATTCCATTCAAGTTTCACCCAAAATTAACACGTAAAATACATCCAAATATGCAAGGCACACTCAAGACACACATGAACGTCTCAAGGGCTAACTTTTGAACGTCTTAGATGTTCTTGGATGTTTGACCTTCATAATTAATGAAACTATATTGCATATAAACATCATTATAACTTTTAAGACTTAATAATCCCACTACACACTGAAAAAAACATAAAATCATCTAAGGCCCCCTTTGACAACAAGTCGTCGAACGTCTTGGTCGTCCCTTGACATTTGACTTCCAAATCACCTCAACTTTACACACTGCCTCAATACCATATTATAAAAAAAATTAGGACCTTAGACCCTTATGAAGAACATGTTAGGATTTAGACAACCTAACTCATTTTGGGGGTCTTACAATAGCCAATACACGTCCATCAACACATCAAAGTCAATCATATAAAGTACAATTAGGTTATCTAGGGTATCCCTACCCTCAAATCTAATATGGCAATCACGATACTCATATTCAACAAATAAAGAATCCCCCACAAGAGTAGAAAAAAAGAAAAGGATAATTCAACATCTCTGATTTTCTACCAAATCTCAAAGCAAAGTGTGAGTACACATAAGAGTGGGTAGATTCTGGATCAATCAAAAGATGTGCATCAAAGGAACAAACTTAAAGAATACTTGTAAACACCGCATTGGAGGCCTGAACATCCTTTCTAGTAAGTGCAAAAACTCTTGATTGACCTCTACCAGCATTCCCTTGTCCTTGATTTCAAGTGGAACGATCTCTAACACTTCTACTATATTTCCTTTACCAATATTACCTTAATAGTTATGAGTGGTCTGAGTAGGTGCAGCTAGATGTGCAGAAGTCTGAGTGGGATTTCTCGTAGTTTAAGGGCAATCCCTAAACTGATGACCCAACTAACAACACCAAAAACACCCTCCAGTTAAAACGCAACACTGGCCCGCATGTGATCTACAACAAGTCTGACAGGATAGAGAAGTGACATACATTTGCCAGAATTACGATGTCCTTAAATACCCTGTTTGTGATATGGCTTATAGGTGGACTGTCAAATTGCATCCAACCCTATCTGAGTGACCTGTTGTTGTCTTCCCTGATTCCTTGTTCTGTGATTTTCACTCTAGTCGCTGTTGTAAGATCCCCCTATCTTGGCCTTCTTATGTGTCACACTCTGAAAGTCCAAGACATAATGTAGAGCCTCACATGAGTGTCTAAGACTTGAAACACTTTTATAATACCTAAAATAATATTTCTAAGTCATTTAGAATGTTTTAGAGTCAAGACATCAAGAAACGTCAATGACGTGTGGAGAATTCTAAAAAAGGTGCTAGTGTGCCTTAGCCTATTTCACAAGGTTTTAGGAGTCAGAAATTAATAAACATTGGTGAAAAGGTGTAAAACTAGTGTTAGAGTATTATTAGTGTCGAAACGTCCGGGTACGACTCCCCAAAGACCACCCTAAGGGCCCTGGAGTACGACCCTTCCATTTTGGCAAAAAAGTTGTCACTAGGAAGTAGCTACCTACGATTGCAGGCAACGAGGCGTAGCTTGGAAGACGGGGCATCGATGACTCCGTCATTGAGGACTTAACCATTTTTTCAAAATGGACAAAATTCATAGTCTTTGACAAGAGTACGGATGTGAAGGACGGTGGGGGTCAAGGCCGTCGACTGAGCTACGACCGTAGGTCGGGGTATGGCCAGGCCAGCGTTTCACTATGTTGTTTTAAGTGAAATCAATTAATTTGTTAATTAGTTAGGGTTTTGATTAGGGCTTATGAGGTGGTTAATTAAGTAATTTTAGTGACTATATAAACTAACCTAAGCCCAAACCCAACTTAAACACCCCCAATTCCCAAACACAAATTACTCTTCCCTCTTTCTATTCTCTCTCTCTCCCAAAGAAGAACTCCATAGAAGACTAGGCTAAGGGCTATAGGGAATCAAGAGGTCGAATTTTGTCCATTAATATTCAGTAATATCAAGGTATGGGAACTCTTCACCTTTGGGATTCCTTTCCCCAAAGGGTTCTTTCAAAATTGGTTTCGAAAAGATGAGTTTCATATGGGTTTCTTTCTAATCCGAGATTGATCTTTTCAATTATGTTGTTCTTAATTTCTATTGGTTATTATGGTTATATTATGATGTATTATTGTTCAATTATGGTAGTTCTTGATGATAAACCTAGTATTGTGGAAGAGGTGATGAACTGACCCCAATTCCCTAACCCTAGATTATGAACTAGTGTTAAATTGATTAGTGTTAATGCAATTGACTTAGTTATTGAAATAATTGCTATTGTATGATGCTATTACACCTATTATTTGATTAAATTTGTTCGTTGATGGTAAGACCACGGATGATGGCTTTTGAAGGAGATTTTGTAAGTCTTTGTGATCTCAAACCTTTACTTCAATTATGATGGCTTGTACTTGGTGATGAAGTTCAATTGAAGTATATCTTGTGATTGGATTAAGTAGGTGTTGGTATGATTATGTAATTGAAATGTCTTGATTATGTAGATTGTGAGATTTTGATTAAGATGTAGTGATATAAGGTTGGTTATGAAGTACCTATGTGTGTTACTATGATATGATGATGTTAATGTGTTAATCTCACATTTGAGGGTTGTATTGAAAGGATGTTCTCATGCAATTCCTATTGAGATAATGACTATGACTATACAAGGAGTTAGTCTCCTATGACTTAAACTAAGTCATGATTGTTAAAGCAAGACATTTCAAAAGGAACTCTAGCTTTGCAACGAGTGAACTAGTAGTAAGGAGTGTCCCTTCCCAAGTAGGGAAGGTAGGTTCACTATTGTACTAGTGAGATAGAGATAACAATGCCAATGGAATAAAGAAGGTCTCAAACATGTCTCCTAGTTCTTGAACTATGTTGCCCCAATAGGAATACTAGCTAGTGGATCCACCTAGATGATACGTTCATATTTTGGTACTACCTTGGCAAGTAGTCCACCTTCTTTCGGTGTAGGGTTTCATGACACCGGATTCCACATTAGCTCATGTGGTCTATGTCGGCTAAGTCAAGTGTTCCCGAAAGTAAAATAAAGTAATAAAGTGAACTCTAACTAGGGTGACTTAAGGGTTTGACATAGTCTAGGTAGGAATATGAGACTCTAGCTATACATTGCACTAGTTGACCTTGAGGGAAGTCCTAGAAGGATGTTCTTATGTTCTTATGATCTTATAAAGTGAATGATATGCATATGATGACTTTACATGTTAATGATGATATATGATGTTGGTTTCACTTATGAACAAGTTATTGGTCTATATTGCTAAATATGGTGATTAATACTCATGATGCTATGTTATCTGAAGTTAGACATTATTTATGATCCTTTGGTTGGTTTACTTGGTTCAGTGGGGTTATGGGGCTTCACTTGGTCATTGCACTAGTAAGCTTCGTAAGGGGTTATGAGTAAGGGTTTTGCTTGTGTTGTAATGTTATGAACTATTGTACATGCTTTGTTGTTATAAAACGATGTTGGAGTTGCTTTGTTTATGGTTCTAATATGCTATACACATGTTGACTTGATTTTACTTGATGATGATGGTCTTGTGTTGAATATTCTATCGTTTTAAGGGATATATGATAATTGTCTTATATGTGTTCTTAGTTGTGCATAAGGCTTTTCAAGTAAATTGGCATGGTTTTGAAAAAATGTGTCTTTTAGCATGATTTCTATGTTTTTGTGTGCATATGTTTCTATACTTAGTACAAGTGATGTACTAAACCCTATTTGTCCGTTTACCAAACATTTTAGGTTTCGGTCGTTAAAGGGTTCTGGCCAATTTGCAAGAAGGCTTGGATCATTTGCCCAAGTGTGGGTATGTCCTCAAGATCCGAGGATGATGCCTTTTCTTATTCTACCTATGTGACTTGCTATAGTCTAATGACATTCATTTCACTTTAATGTTCAAGACATTATTGTAAGCCCTAAGTGGACATTATACATTTGTGTAAGGGCTATGCACGAATTGTTCTATTCCAACTTAGATGGTTTAATGTAAGACATCTCCATTAGACTCTATCTTGTATATTGTATATGTGACATAAAAGTAGAAGCCTATGTAAGCTTCCTATGCGAGGAGTCTAAGTAAACTCCCTATGCATATATTATGTGTAAGAGAGAGATGTATGTAAACCTCATGAAGTAGATGTAGATGAAAAGTTTTAAATTTTCTGCTTTTTTTAAACTATGATATGCAATGAAGAATGCTAAGAGGCTAGTCTTAGTCCCATCCGAGGACGGCTACGCCGGTTACGTCTAGGGGGTGCTCTCCGGATGTGACAAACATGGTATTATAGCATGAGTCGAATATCTTTAGGATCGATGGCTCATTAAACCACATCTATGTAGATTCTTATTCATAATTGTGAAGCGCGCCACACTTATGAATGAGAGATTATGTGATTCTTAGAAAACTCTCATCTTGTTGTATTCCTATGTCGTGCCTCTAGAGTCTTACTTTATGTGCTTTCACCTAAACCTTTATCGTGGTTATAGGTATGAATACTATAAGGGCAGTCGCAAGAAGAGCCTATGAAGGGATTGCAAATGCGGGATCTCATGACAACCAAGCTCCTCAACAAGAAAACTAACTGCCTCCACTTGAGCAAGTTCCTATGGGTGATCAAGTTTTGGTTGGTCCTCCCCTTATGACAGATAGAAAGATAAGGCCAACTTTTATCAATGTGGCCCAAGCCATCACCTCTCAATCCAATGTTGTCACTTCTCAAGTCCAAGCTATGATAGGTCAAGTGCATAGAGAGGTTGGACCCCGAGTACCTCAACATGCTAGCACTATTAGGGCTTCTCATTTGAGAGACTTTACTAGGATGAACCCACCTATGTTCTTTGGGTCAAAAGCGGATGTATACCCTCAATATTTACTTGATGATGTCTATACAATCCTCTATGATATTGCTGTGACTTCAATTTAGAAGGCCGAGTTGGCGGCCTATCCACTCAAAGATGTGGCCCAAACTTGGTACACACAATGGATGGATAATAGGGCGCTAAGAGGTGGTCCGGTGACTTGGGAGATTTTTAAGAAGGCCTTCCTTGATAGGTTCTTTCCTAGAGAGTTGAGGGAAGCTAAGGTGGAAGAATTCATCAACCTTCGTCAAGGAGGTATGAGTGTACTTGACTACAGCTGAAAGTTTACTAAATTTTATAAGTATTCTCCATCCTTGGTGTCAAACCCAAGGGATGAGATGAGTTGTTTTCTTACAGGAGTGTCCCAAGACTTGGTAGAAGAATGTCATTCTACTATGCTTCATGCTAAGATGAATATCTCTCGTTTAATGGTTCATGCTCAACAAGTGGAAGAAAGTAGACTAAGGAGGAAGAATAGGGAGGCCAAGAGGGCTAATTCTTATGAACGTGGTTCTTCAAGGGGAAGTTTGGAAATCAAGACAAGCCTAAATTCAAGAAATGGTTCTTCAATCAAGTTCCTTCCAAATTTCTCAAGGCTCGTGATGATAGGGTTTCTAACCCTAAGTCTCAAAAGGGAAGAGGTACTAGTTCACCAAGCAAGACGCCAACTTGTGGGAAGTGTTGTAAAAAGCATTTCGATGAGCGCCTTGTTGGGACGGACAATTACTTTGGATCTGGCAAGAGTGGTCACAAGGTAATATATTTCCCCAATGTGAAGGGGCAAGACAAAGGAAGTGGGGAAGCTCAAGCTAGTGGTTCTAATCTTGATTCTCCAAGAAAGAATTGCTTTTATTCTCTTCTCTCTAGGGGTGAACAAGAGAGTTCTCTTCATGTGGTGAATGGTATGTTACAAGTGTTCTCTATTGATGTTTATGCTTACTTGTTCCGAGTGCTACATTATCTTTTGTTACTCCTTTGGTATCTAGAAAGTTTAATATTTTGCCCGATGTCATAAATGAACCGTTATGGTAACTTACTCGGTAGGTGATTCGTGGTTGCAAAAAGGGTATATAGAAATTGTCCTATAATGTTGCCCAATCGAGCTACTAATGTTGAATTAGTAGCACTTTATATGGTCAATGTTGATTTCATTTTTGGAATGGATTTGTTGTATGGTTGTTTTGCTTCAATTGATTGTAGAACAAGAATTGTCAAGTTCAATTTTCCTAATGAACCCGTCTTAGAGTTGAAGGGAGAAAATTCTATTCCTAGAGGTCGTATCGTTTCTTGTTACCCCAAGTCAAGCTATCATGATCAAGTATCCTAGCAATACAAGACCAAACTAATCATGGGAGAGCTTACTTTCTCCATCCCAAGCTACCATGAAGTTCATCACCTCAAGCTACCATGAGTAAGTCAATTTCAAGATTCCATGAGATTCAACATCTCAAACTACCATGAGTATTTCAACTCAAGACTACTTGAGATTTACTATCTCAAGCTACCCGTGAGCATTTCAACTCAAGCCTCTTTGAGATTTACTATCTCAAGTTGTAATGACCCGCAACTACACCCTAGAAGTTAGAACACTCTTGGGCCGATATACGGCGTACTTGACCTCTCGGTGGTCTTGTACAAACCCTTCAACATCATTCATTGCATACATTTATGAAAAGAAGTGCAAAATTAAAACTTTTCACACGAATAATATCTCAAAACATCTTTCATATAAAATGGTAGAAAATACTACGTCTCAACGTACGCCATTCTTAGACTCAAGAATACTTCGGACACGACCCATACAATACGAATATACAAAACTAATGTCTATTACAATGATTTTAATGAAAGAAATCTAAAGATAGTAATGTCCTCGAATCAAGTGAGGACATACCCCAACTATTCTTGAAAGAGTATTCAATTCAAAGATATCTTAAAGATATCTCTCACCTGCTAGCCATACCTTTAGATATAGACAAAAAGTATGGAATTAGAACAATGCATGTACTAAGTATGACTTAATGCAGAAAATTATGAGAAACAGACATTTGTATCAAATATGCTCTTTTTGAGTAAAACTTCATATTATAATATATAAGAACCACATATCACACCAAATTCACATATAAGCCAAATATCACAATGGAACATCAGGAAAACATCAAAACAAATAACATGAGACCCTCCTACCAAAGGTGCTTCTAAGGCTCTCTTGAGTGAGTTATGAAGCGACCGCCCATACAATCCCTTCACACACACCAAATATCTCATTTAGAATACCCAAGATAATATTATTCCCATTTCATTAATTAGACTCTCTACCTAGAATTACTCTACACTCACCTAAGTAGCACAAGAAGAGAACGCCCATACACCCTCTCCAACCCTACCTAACCAATCCTTAGAGCTACTCTAAACATACCTTTTCATTAGCATACCTTTACTTAAGACATTATGTTCATTAGAACATTTAAGAGACATTCAACATTCAAGGACTTTCATATAATGGTATTGTAGAAGACCTAGGGAACCTACATACTAACATCTTCAAAGCCTATTCATGCAATGTCTAGATAGCGTCCCATTCCACTACCTAAACTTCATAGTACTTCTCCAACACTAGAATATATCCCACATGATGAGAATAGGAAATAACTGACATATACAATACTATCTATGCATGGAATCCGGAGTCATAAACCTATTCCGATGGAGGCCAGTGTTCTACTTGACAATGGTAGAACTAGGACACAAACCATGTAGGAACATGGTTATGGAATATAAAGGGTTTCTTTGTGCTCTAGCATCCTTCTTAGCTAGAGCTTCTACCCAAGCATACTCACTCGGTGCTAGCCTTTGTTCTCATAGAGTATTTCAATAAAGGAGTATGTGAAGAGGTTCCATATCTTGTTCATAACCAAATCATAACACACCTTATAAAAGAGGGTCCACTAGGGATTCTTACAATGCTAAGAGGATAGATCAATGACTATTCTAAGGATGACTTAATGTCGTTCCAGCCAACCGCCCCTAAGTCCACCATTCACACAAGAAGGATACTATTACGGCTTTCAACTTCAAGGATATCTTAACCTTCTTTCTAAAAGGTTTCACATAAATGACCTTCTTTTCTATATTCAAGATCATATTCCATTCATAAATATACATTCATGACAAAGGTGCTTTAGTCTACAAAGTCAAGGTTTCATATTCACATTATTTATGTATCAAGTAAGGGACACAAGTCTACCAAAACAAGTCGCACTTTATTATAATCTTATCATATTTACAATATCACTCAAGTAGCATAAAGGGTCAACTAGGCATACTCACAAGTCACCCTACACACTATATAGAACATAAATATAATCCATTACTAGGCTTATATAACCACTTAAGAAGGTTCACACTTCAATAGCAAGTATTCACACATATGATATCCCTATAGCCTATTACGATAATCTATATTCAACTAGGAGAATCTATACTTCAATTCATCGATACACATAAGTCATATAAACCTTCACAATGATCACATAGCCAAGTTATAACATAATAATGACATGATACATAAAGTAAAGCCGATGAGGACACATTGTTTCACAATTCATAAAGTAATGCCGATGAGGCCACATAAGTATAGCACATAAGCACCACCACCATAAGTGGACCATACCAACATCATCATTATTGAAGACCTATAATACATGACATAGAGAAGGTTAGATCAACATACCACCATTCCAATCTTATCAACTCCAATCCATATCCAGTTCAACTAATCCAATACACCAAGGCTCTTAAAAATAGCCATAGTCACCAATTTAATCCCATAATCACAAAATATAATGATCCTACAAGACCCAATATGAAAACCATCCAATTAGGACAACCTATACACAATTCTAACATAATTCGTCCATATAACAATATCCCAATACAATCTACATAAGAATTCAATAAAAATCAAGCCATGATCAAGTCACCCAAATTAGAGCCAAAATTAGGATTTCATGATTTGCATGGATTCATAGGAATTTTGATGTAAAATAATTCAATTAACACTAATTCAATCATAAATCATTGTTTCAAATCATTTTATGCAAGAACCCATGGCTAGATTTCAATTCAAAAGATTTCATGTTTTGATCATCTTTGAAACCATTTTAAATTGTCTCCTTGAATAGAAGAGGATTCAAGGATGAAGAACCATAACTTAATTGTGAAGAAAAGTCCACAAGATTGATGGAGAAAAACTTGGAAAAATCTGTCTTCTTCCTTGGAGATTCAAAGCTTCATCAATGGAGGTTTTTGGAGAGAAGAGATGGAGAGGTTTTGTTTTGGACTTGAGGTTTTTGATATGGTGGGTGAATTGGGGTTTAAAAAGGTTCAATAACCGCCTATAATAAGTCCCCAAAATACCCAAAAGAACCCTTAGTATGTAGGACCTTTTAACCATGTCAAACACAACTTAAATTTCATGAATTATCGTCGGCAAACAAGTCTGCGATGCGGAGATGCTCCCGCATGATATTTGAAACTAACTTCCAAAACAGTGGAATCCGCCTTGTGTCCGTGACGCATAGAATGTTTTGTCACTTTGGTGGACCAAGTTCGCGACGCGGACTGGCTCCCTCCATACATAAGTTGAGCAGCCTTGGGCAGCTTGCCCGCTCAAGGCTTGGTCCTCCTCAAGGACCCTTTGGTTGGTCCTTTGGGGGGGGGGGTTTGCCTGAACGTTTTCACCCCAAATATACTCGTACACATGTCAAGGACCTATAACTCAAATGTCATACAAAACGAACACGTAAAACTTGATGAAACACACTAAGGAACACAAGCACGTTTCAAGGCAAACCTTTCAAACGTCATGGTCGTTCTTGGACGTTTTACCTCCAAACTTCACCAAACTTTACACACTGACTCTCAACATCATTATACACCATTTTATAACTTTATAACCTCATGAAACACGTGTTAGGCGCTAGTTTCACCTAAGTCATTTTAGGGGTGTTACAATCTCCCCCACTTCGACAACATTCGTCCTCGAATGACACTAGCTTCATTTTAGGCACTTTCAAGAGATGATTAACTCAATAGTAGAAGAACATAATCATACCATTCAATACAAAACTCATATATAGGAGGAACACCAATTTCACATAGTCAAAAGACTCAAAACACAACAAGAAGATAGAAATTAATCTACGACTCATTATGCAATAAGACTCGCATTCTTCATTTCATATAGGAGGAGATTATTCCCACACTTTAACATGCTCATATATATCAATAATATACACAACAAAACCATTTTGAAAAAAAGAACAATTTAGTCATTTTTGCAAAAACTTCACAGTGAACTACCAAACATTACAGTGAAACATGCTTAAATTTTCAATAATATATTTCTTAAGCAATTTATGATGAAAGAATGACAATATGTGAGACAAAACATCTGAAGCTGTAATGGCCCGCAAGTACACCGTAGAAGTTAGAGCACTGTCAGGTCGATACACGACGTACTTGACCTCTCGTTGGTGTTGTTCAATCCCTTAGGCATCATTCATTGCATAGATGTATGAAAAGTAGTGCGGAATTAAAAAATTTCACATGAAAAATATCTCAAAAAATCTTTCACATAAAATGGTAGAAAATATTAAGTCTCAACATACGCCATTCTTAGACTCAAGAATACTTGGGACACGGCCCATACGATACGAATATAGGAAACTAATGTCTATTACAATACTTTTAATGAAAGAAATCTAAAGATAGTAATGTCCTCGAATCATGTGAGGACATACCCCAACTTTTCTTGAAAGAGTACTATATTCCAAGCTCTTCCTCAAGATACCTCTCACCTGCTAGCCACACCTTTAGATATACACAAAAAGTATGGAATTAGTACAATGCGTGTACTAAGTATGGCTTAATGAATAAAATCATGAGAAAAAGACATTTGTATCAAAATGCTCTTTTTCAGTTAAACTTCATATTATAATATATAAGAACCACATATCACACCAAATTCACATATAAGCCATATATCACAAGAGAACATCAAGAACACATCAAAACATATAACATTAGACCCTCCAAAAAAGTTGATTCTAAGGCTCTCTTGAGTGAGTTATTAAGCGAACGCCCATACAATCCCTTTACACACACAAACGAGATCATTTAGACTA
Organism: Solanum sitiens; assembly: GCA_016801875.1. Taxonomy (NCBI): domain Eukaryota; kingdom Viridiplantae; phylum Streptophyta; class Magnoliopsida; order Solanales; family Solanaceae; genus Solanum; species Solanum sitiens. Next base: position 343,228 of record JABWTJ010000036.1, on the reverse strand, counting down.
CCCAAGATAAGATTATTCACATTTCATTAATTAGACTCTCTACCTAGAATTAATCTAAGACTCACCTAAGTTAGAATAGAAGAGAACACCCATACACCCTCTCCAAGCCTACCTAAGCAATCCTAAAAGCTACTCTAGATACATACCTTATCATTAACATACCTTTACTTAAGTCATTATGTTTATTAGACCATTTAAGATACATTCAACATTCAAGGTGTAACATCCAGGGAGCACACCTTAGACGTAACCGTCATCGTCATCCTCGGAGAGGACTAAGACGAGCCTCTTAGTATTCACCATTACATTTCGTAGGTTAAAAAGTCCTGAAAACTAAAACTTTTCATCTACATATATATCACGAGGTTTACATAGACCTCTCGCTTACACATAATATAGACATAGGGAGTTTACTTAGACTCCTCGCATAGGAATCTTACATAGACTTCTACTTTTACGTCAAAAATACAATATACACAATATAGAGTAATAGAAATGTCTCATATAAACCATCTAAGTCGGAATACATCAATTTGGGCATAGCACTTACACAAATGTATAAATCCCACTTAGGGCATATAACAATGTCTTGAACAATAAGAGTGAAACGAATGTCATTTGACTATAGCAAGTCACATTGGTAGAATGAGAAAAGGAATCATCCTTGGATCTTGCGACATACCCATATTTGGAGAAATGATCTAAGCCTTCTTGCAAATTGGCTACGAACCCTTTGATGACCGGAACTAAAATGTTTGGGAAAAAGGGAGATATAGGGGTTAGCACATCACTTATAATAAGTATGGGAACATATGCAAACACAACATAGAAATCATGCTAAAAGGGACATTTGTACAAACCATGCTAAGTTACTTTGAAAAACTCTATATTTGGAGAGTAAAATCGAGGATTGGGTTGGAGATGCCCTAACTTTTGAACATACCAATTTTCTCACACTCTCTTAGCACCTCATTACACTATCAGATTATCAGCTTTCCCAGTTTAGGTGTTAGTTGAAGGTCATGCAGTGGGTGCCTATATATATCATGCTTAGAGCCAACACATTCAAGTTGTTTTCACCTATACATGCAAGCAATATCCAGGAAGGGGTATAATTTTATTAGCCATCATGCTTCATTTTTCATGCTTTTCTACTTTGTAAAAATTACGACATGCCAGTTCAACAGAAAAGTAAACATTCTCTTGGGGGAAATGAACACAGGCAATAAAAGCTCAAGAGAGGATTGTGAGTTGGGTTACTCAGACTTCACCCTACCACTCAGTTTCCATTTACCCTACCCCCCCAAAAAACATGCAATTGTCCCCAATGCAATAAAATCAAAAGGATAGGCTGGTAGGTGAAGCAAACCGATGGCGCAAAGTGCCGAAGAACTATCAATATGTGGGTGGGTCCGGTTTCCCTTAACCCCCCAGATCAACACTAGGGTCACCCTCAGTGGTGCGCACCTCAATCTATGCACCATCAGTGGTGCTCCTCTCACCAGTCACTGGTATGGAACTAGATACCCAAACAGTCGTCTCTCCTGCCCTACTCTGACGTAGCTCCTCATCCACCAAGGCAGCCTGCCTAGCCCACTCCAGCTTTTCCTCTCTATCTTTTTAGCACTGGCCTCATCACCAGCCTTAGTGGTGTGGCTGGAGCGATGTCTCTTTATACGCACAAGTGGCTCAGATGGTGGATCAATAGAAGGTTTGAACAAGGCGTCAAGCACTGTGTCCTCTGCAAGCTCGATATGTGTACTCTTTGGCTCAGTTCCCCTCATCTCTAGAATGGCATCCATATTCGCTCACTAACTAGACACCGCAACCTGAAGAGTGGTGAGGTCTATGGTAGGGGCTGGTCGTGCTAGCACCCGAAGATCGAAGGCATCAAGGCACTGGTTAACAGTCCGAATATTCTGCTTGGTCTGCTGGGCCACCCTCTTCTCTATTTAGTCCTCTGCCTCAGTAATGGATTTCCGCATCTAAGGTTGTACGTGGTGAAGCAGGGTGGCCATTTGGGCCTCTAATATCTGGACTCCTGCCAGAGGGACCAATGCTGTAGTAGGGGGAGTGGACCGGGATGATCTTGGGCCCTACTAGCGGCATGGGTGGAATCAGTCGGGGTGGTGTCAGCAGACTCTGAAGTGGCAGGGTCATCCCCTTAGGCTAACTCCACAGTGTCCGCTAAGTTCCGGCTCAATGGAGGCATCTCAATCTGGGCTCCTCTACGTGGTGCCGCTAAGTTGGTCTTATCCTTAATGAGGCATATATCAAGAGTCCCTACCGGACTATGAAGTGTTTCACAGTGCCAACTTGGCACTCCATCTTCACTGCACAATTGGAAAATAAGACAAGCAAAGGGGTAAGTGGTAGAGGTCTTGAAAGCCCTCTCATGGATCACTATGATCAGCACCTTAGAATAGTCTATCTCTAACCCCGCTACCATAGATGATACCAACACCGCTCTATCCTGTGTAAGGACATTATCAGCATTGGCAAGCGATATGCAGTGTCGCAGCAACAACCATAATAACTTAGCCACAAAGGTGAGTTCGCCTTCTACATTAACCCTCGGGGATCTAACACCCAGTCAGCCCTCTCGCCATCGATTGACAGATACTTCGTAAGCCATTTCTTGACCGACTCTCGTAGCTTTTCGGTCCTCTGAAATGCTCCACTCCCGTAAGTCTCCCACATGTAGTCGAATTCCGGAGTATTTGGGGTCCATTTTGAGCCTGTAGTAGGGTTGTACAAGAACCGGGGGATGGTAGCCTCAGAGATATCAACCCGGCATCCCCAAAATAGTATAGAGGTGAGCGAATCCTGTTTTGCAGGTTCCACATGCCTATCAATAAAGCCTCTAAGAGTAGTCGACTCCTTGACTATCTCCTCGCTGTAAGATGCCAAACTTCAATCCGTCCACTCAAACTTGTGTAGGTTGAACAATCTATGCACTTCGAGGACTATGTGCAAACTCCCCTTCAGGACTCGACGTTCCACCATAACTAGCCGGGTCATTACCCCATTTTCATTCAGCATCTTGGCATCCCTGTATACATGCTATTGTCCATCGATACACCAACGGTTAGTTTCCTCAGCAACATGTGCGGGGACATCTGCTCGAGTGCAGGGGCTGACTCCGAGCTAGTAGCCTCATCAGACGAGGCTTGGTGGTCATGGCCCTCCAACCGAGTGTCTTCCTTATAGACGGAACCGGAGGCAGTGGCTGCCTTTAACCCAGAAGATTGGGCCAACATTGATGCAAATACAAATTTTTATCCTGATGCTCCTTAAGAAATAGAGGTAGCCCCGGACGGTGAACCGGTCAGTGTGCGCTCCTCATCAGACTGGGAGACATTTATTATGCCGGGATTCATCTTCCGGGGGAACCCCCAGTGACTCATGCAACTTTAGTTGGGGTTGTGGAACCGGGAGGGACGTATGATGGGTCTTGGTCATTGTCAAAGTCGACAATCATTCAACGAGATGGGGCCACAAAAATGGATTTGACCCTTGAGTACACGATATCCTTTTTTGGAGGTATTTTTACCTGTAGAGCAGTTTTTAGTCTTAACTCAGCATTACTACACACTCGAAACACACCGAGCTAAGACAGTTTGAAAAATAAATAACATAGTTCTATTTTGCAGATTCAGATCGACGGTCACCATCGACGGTCCGTCGAGCAAATGACGGTCCGTCGATGAGGTTCGTTGTGTAACACTTAGAATTATTTAATTAAGAAAAAAATCAAACTTCTCTTATAGAAACGACAGACATGCAGAACGGTCCATCGATCAATTGACAGACCATAGTCCACTTTCGTCGTCTGACACTTAGATTATTTTTAGATATTAGTGAAAACAGGTTCTCTGATGGAAACGACGGTCGTGCAGAATGGTTTGTTGATTGATCGACGGACCGTAGTCTACTTCGGTCATTTAAGACATAAACAGTTTTAGGTTGGAGCAGTCGACAGGGTCTCATACTGTTGGCTTGAGAGAGATTTTAGGTCTTCCTTTCAAGGGTAAATTTTTAGACAACTTTTTACATACTCAAGTTTAGATATTAAATTTTAACACCCAAAAGACGAATTCATCATTCCTAGTGTTTTGTTTTAAAACAATTTGTGTTCTAATTAATCCAAAGTAAGAAACCCTAAGTATGAATTGCCAAAACTACAGGGATACACATATTTTATACAAACTACAACGCGACACTACCACACTCTATCATTCTGAGGGACGTACTACACAAGTTTTACGATGCGATTTCAGTTAATTTAATCCCATGGTCAAGACCACATCCGGGTTTCTAGAAACAACTATGAACGAGAATTCAAAGTTAAAGGAAATCGAAATACCTTTTGTTCGGAGTGGTGTGGTTGTGAGATAAACTTTCAAGAAGTATACTACATGCCCAAACTAGATCACAGGCCGAAGAACAATTGAAAGAAATGAGAATTTGGGGAAGATAAAGTTTGGGTATTTTGAAGGATTCTGTTTTGGGAGTGAAATGGGATATGAGATGGTGAGTTTTGGTGATAAAGAAAAGAAATAACGTAAGAAAAGAGGCTTTGGAATGGAATTTCAAAAGAATTTGGAGGGAATGAATGTGAACCGTTATGTCCTTTAATATTACTTGCTGGGTCGGGTCGGGTCGCTGGCAGTTTGGATTGACATAACCCCGTCGATGGTTCGTAGGTCCGTTGACGTGTTGTTGACTAGGAAAATCGATGAATTCTCAACTTAGAAACAATAAAAGATATACCTGGGATCTATCTACACCACGATGGTCCGTCAACGGAACGACGACCCATCGATGGGCTCTATAAACCTCTGGACCAGACCATTTTCTGTAGATTTGTTTTTTGGTCCCCACACATGTAACATCCATTAGGCTATTATTTTTTGTGTTTTTCTGGACACTATTGAGACACGGACCCTATACTAATCTCTAGCCAACACTAGTACACAAGTATGAATGAAATAAGACAAAAAATAAAACAATACAAGAAAAAATGACTATTCCTACAAAAAAATAAAACCTATTGTTGGCTAGAGGATACACCTTGGGTTGCCTTCCAAGAAGCTCTTGATTTAACATCGCTGCACGACGCAGACTCCATAATTACTCAGACTTCATCAATATTAAAGGCCTCAACCACTTCATGGACACTCTTTCGCATGCCCCAGGTAGATCCTTATCCTTTGCCTGTTGAATGTGAACTTTGCGATATCCTTATTCACCAGCTCACCACTCCATGTGAAAACACTTTAGTGATGATGAATATCCCTATCCACTTGGACTTGAGTTTGCCCGAAAACAAGCGTAGCCTAGAATTGAATAGACGCACCAAATCACCAACCTCAAATTTTCGCTTTTAAATCCTTTGGTAGTGATACTTCTTCATCTTCTCTTTGTAAATGGCTGAACTTTCATAGGCCTTGAGTCAAAACTCATCAAGCTCATTCAACCCATTTAGTCTTTCTTCCTCCACTTCAGCCAAATCCATCTTCAATTTCTTCATTGCCCACATTCTTTTGTGATCTAACTCTATTGTCAAGTGACAAGCCTTCCCATATACAAGTTTGTATGGAGACATACCTATGGGAGTCTTGTATGTAGTGAGGTAGGACCAACAAACATCATCAAGCCTCCTTGACGAATCCGTTCTATTAGCATTCACTCTTTTCGCCAGAATTTGCTTGATCTCACAATTGGACACCTCAACTTGCTCGCTAGTCTGTGGTTGGTAAGTAGTATCCACATTATGCCGAATACCATATTTCTCCAATAGTACTTTGAACAATTTATTACAAAAGTGAGAGACGCCATCACTAATAATTGCCCTAGGTGTGACAAATCTAAAGAATATATTCTTTTTTAAGAGCAAGGTGACACTCTTTCCTTCATTGTTAGGAAGTGCAATTGCTTCCACCCATTTTGAGACATAGTCGACCGCAAAAAGTATATACTTCAACCCATGAGAACTCACAAACGGGCCCATAAAATCAATGCCCCATAAGTAAGGCTCATCTCAAAAGAAATTTTTCACAACATGCATGAACTTTTTCCTCTGGTGGAAGGACATGTCTGACGGAACTACATCACTTGCCAGATAGTTCGCAAAGTCTGCGAACGATGGGATCAAATCTTGAGAGGCGGCAAATTCATCTGGGAATGCATCATCAATTTCAGTGTTTTCTCCTAATTAACGCATAGCTTCATCCTCCAATCTAGACAAGTGATTTACAACTTGATTCTCTGTCACGACCCGAAAGCACCCCCTAGAAGTTAGGGAAAACCTTCGAATCGTGACCGGCGTACTTGACCCCTTTGGGGTCTCGTACAAGCCCTCTAACTCGCATTCATAACATAAAGCATGAAAAGTAGTGCGGAATTAAACTTTTCACGATAATAATAAATAAAGGAGTCTTTTCATAAATACTAGGAAATCTTATCGTCACAAGCCAACTTAAAGACACAACTTAGAATCTTAGGGACACGGCCCTTTACAATAGAATAAATACATTTTTAAGTCTTAATAAGGAAACTAAGAAACATAAAAAACTATGTCCTCGAATATATGAGGACATACCCAAGTCTTGAGAGATAGAATTCCCAAGCTTCAACTTCGATCCTCCAAAGGTTTCCAACCTATACTCATAAGGTATAAAAAGTATGGGGTTAGTACAACAATGTACTAAGTATGGCATATGCAAAAACATGCAAAAAGGGACATTTTAGTAAAGATAGCTTTTATGCAATTCAAATATAACCTTCATGAATCTAGAAGCAAACCCACATAAGAATCAACAATTAATACGTTATGTCTATCTTACCAAACTTAAAGTAAGCAAAAGGAACATTTCAATTAACTTTGCTAAACTTGCAATAAAATTGAATAAAGCACATAGTGAACATTTTGAATTCTTACCATGAAGACCTTACAGTGAAAGGCACGGTCCAAGTCATATGAACCCTTTTTCTTTGAAGTTGCCCTAACCCAAGGTTATTCTAAGACTCCCTAAGGTGAGCCAAGAAGGGGCTCTCATTACACCTCCCTTCAAAACACACCAAAGCGACCCTTAAAACTACCTAATCTTAGGCTTACTTCGTTAGAAATCAAATCCACGCCCTTGGCTAACATATGCAAAACACTCATGGAAATATAGGTCATACCAAGTGCAATGTGATAGTAGCATCCCATACTCCCACTCCCACTTAGTACTCCTAATGGATTCCATTTACTCAAGTACTCCACAATAATCCTCCATAACACTACACCATAGTACTCATTCACATGGATTTCATGAAGGTACTCTTCTCCCATAGTAGGTATAGGTCACACCGAGTGCAATGTGAGAATAGCATCCCATACTACTACTCCCACTCAATGCTCCTACTTGGTAACTAATGTGGATTGAGCACTTCACGACATACATACACAATTTTAACAATACACAAGATAATTAGTTTCAAATCAATTCTTTTGTGGGAGCTAGCTTAACCGACAAAGACCATGAGAGCTAGACATGGAATCCCGATATTAACCCCTATCGGATGAGGGATCCTTACTTGCCTAGAGTAAGGTCATGCTTCTTAGCGTTTACATGGCTTTTCCAATAGCTACACCTATGCGGGCACATAGTTAAGGGATAAGGAGATTGCTATTAAGTAACTCACTCTCTACTAACGAGGAGTACTCATCTCAAGAGGTACTTTGGATTACAACATCTCAACTAACGAAGTGCAATCCACCTCCCCTTCATATCCTCTCGGTGCTAGGCATAACTCCACACGGATTTCTCAACATAAAAGTCTATCATAGAAAGCTCACTAGGAAATGGAGAGGTTGTTACTAGACACTACATCTCAACTCACGAAGTGTGTCCACCTCAAGATTTCCCCTTCTTACTCAACTTGACATAATACAAATATTAGAAGAGTGTGTGTGTACATGTGCACACCTTGCATATAAGCATCATTTCATCTTCATCAAGTTCTACTCATACTTTAACCTTGATTCATCAAGCTACACACTCTACATACTTCTCATAATCATATACTTCATTTAGACATAAACTAGGTCAAACATGCAATTCAAGCTACATCAAACACAACATAAGACCCATTTCCAATATATCTTCATTTCACATATTAGACCTTCAAGGTCACATACTCAAACCATACTAAGTAACATCAAGTTCATCAATTAGCACCGCCACCCATAAGTGGACCATACCACTTAAATAGCAATTCATAATAAGAACTATACAATGAGAGCAACTCATCAACAAATTAAACCATCATTACCCATAAGCAATTTATCAATATTTCACCATATGAAGGCCCTTAGGGCAGTAGCTACACCAACATGACATACACAAGAAGACCCAAGTTCATACCTTACTCAAATCATGCTCACATAACCCATTTTCATGCAAAAAGTTGAAGTATGCATATACAAGAGTTTTCATGGAGTTTTAACATCAAAACCATCTATTCAAACCAACATAAATACATTTAAACCATTAGAACTTAGTTACAAGAAGACCCATAATAGAAATCAAAGTTTAGAAGAAGTTGAGTTTAAAACCCCTTTTGAAAACCATTTTTGGAAGTTGGCTTCTTGAATGGAAAGGTATTCAAGAATGGATACCATACCTTTAGGAGGAAGAAACCCACGAATTTGATGAAGAAACAAGTCCCAATCCGTCCTCCTATCCTTCCTTGACTTCTAGCTTCCAAGAGAGTTGAGAGAGTTTTCTTGAGAGAAAGAGAGAGTTGGATCTTGAAGAGAAAAGGGGGCTCTTCTCTAGGTTTAGGGTGTAAGAGAGTCTTATAAGGCTTGGGGTGTATTTACATAAAACACCCTAAGCTGGCAGCCTTTAAATCATGCACTGGCAGGCTTCGTCGACGAGACCTCCTCGACGGACCGTCACGTCCACCACGGACCGTCACGGGGTTCCGTCGAGGAACACTTGGCTTCTAAATGGAGCCTGTCCCAATTTCACTCTCTGTCACCCACGACGCCCTGGCTCGATAGACCGTCCTGAGTATGACGGACCGTCCTGAGTATGACGGACCGTCCTGAGTACGACGGACCGTCCTGAGTACGATGGACCGTTCTGAGTACGACGGACCGTCCTGAGTACGACGGACCGTCCTGAGTACGACGGACCGTCCTGAGTACGACGGACCGTCCTGAGTACGACGGACCGTCCTGAGTACGACGGACCGTCGCCATGGCCGTCGTGAGCTACTGATGGGCAGACTTGTCCAAGTCCTGGGGCCCTTCATCTAGAGTCCTTGGGGTCCTAGGTGAGGTCGTGCCCAGACGTCAACCCCCTAAACTAATTCGACTAGGTCTAAGGAACATCCACGCATGTTTCAAGTAAAACGAACACATAATACTCATCCAAACTCGCCAAGACATACACGTACATTCTAAGGCATATCATCTGAACGTCATGGACGTTTTTGGTCGATTGAACTCCAAACTTAACCAAACCTTGCACACTGCCTAAGGACACCAAACTAACTCCGTTTATCTTAAAATTAACTCAAGAAACAACCATGAGGCTCTAGTTCACCTTAGTTCATTTTGGGGCGTTATATTCTCCCCCACTTGGAATAACATTCGTCCTCGAATGACACTTAAATTTTAAGAACAGCAAGGACTTCACTTAGCATCATATAATACATTTAGATCATGATCAAAACATCAACAATCAAAGCATCCATTAGCAAGGAGCATCATTTCACACTTTCAACACTTATCAACACATACTACTTTTGCCAAACTTCACAAAGTCAAAACTCAACCTTAAACTTCTTTTATGGAGGAACTACTCCAACATTAAACATGCTCATATACAAAATTTTTGCACATAATTAAACTTAAATTAAGGCAAGGCAAATTTTTCTCAAGTTGCAAATTTTTCACAGTTGAATACTCACTGTAACATTGTCAAACATACAAAAACTTTAAAATTCCACTCTTTGAGCAATTTATCAAGATGACATGATCATATGAACTATAAAACCAATATTACTCATTTCATAACAAAAGCAACAATAACCAAGAGTTGAGACTTACCAAAACCATCAATCCGGATTAATTATCCTTTCTAGCCCCCATCCCATAGGAAGGGTTCTTCTTGGGAGCATTAGGATCTAGGGAAGCTTGATTGACATCTCTCCCCTTGATTTAAGGTTTGGGCAGTCCCTCATCTTGTGGGCCTCTATACCACATGCAAAACAACCCATCCGTTCCGGGCAAGACACTTACCCCCATGTTGCTTGCCACAAGTAGGCACCTAGCCCTTTCATAGGAATGACCACCACCTTGAGAAGATTGATTTGGAGGCCCTATCCTTGTTTCCCATAGAAGAATCTTGGGGATAAAACCTCTTCTTAGGCCTTTGGTGACTAGAATCATCCGACCTAGGTCTCTTACCCTCTTGCCTTATCTCCCTAATTTTGGACTCCTCAATTTGTTGCGCATAAACCATGAGCCTAGAGATATCCATGTCATTAAGAAGCATAGCCGTACGACACTCTTTTTCCACCAAGCTAGACACACCCATCACAAACTTGTTCATCCTAGCCCTAGGGTCGGCTACCATGTTTAGGGCATACTTAGAGAGTTGGGTGAATTTGAGAGAGTACTCTTGCACACTCATTCCCCCTTGACGGAGGTTCATGAATTAAACCATCTTTTTCTCCCTCCACTCTAAAGGAAAGAATCTATCTAGGAAAGCCTCTTTGAATTCCTCCCAATCAACCGGTCCTCTTTCTAAGGGTCTCTCACCCCTCCATTGCTCATACCACACTTGTGCAACATCCTTAAGTTGGTAAGCGGCCAATTCCGCTTTCTCCCTAGGGGTCACACCCATAGCATCTACCACCTTGAAAACCTCATCTATGAAGCCTTGTGGATCTTCATCCACCTTAGTGCCATGAAAGGTAGGAGGGTTCATCCTCATGAAATCCCGAATCCTAGAAGCGGGAGTACTAGCATTTGGTTGGGGCCTATCTCCTAGGTTAGCTTGGCCCACAAAGTGATTGTTAACAACTTGAGCTTGAGCCGTCATGAGTTGGGTCAAGTTCAATAGGGCAGCCCTCAACTCCGCATTAGTCATATCACCCTCAACAAAAGGAGCTTGAGGCATAGGAGGCACTTGAGGTCCTTGAGGTTCCGGAGGCACTTGAGGTTCTTGAAGAGGAACCTCCTCATTTTCCTCCCCTAAGACAACAATAGGAACTTGGTCAACATGGGGAAGGACTCTCTCATTTTGTACACCTCCCTCCTCCCTTCTAGCGGTCGATCTCCTCGTATTCATGTCCTAAAAACACAAAAGAAGAGGTTGAGAATAGACACCTTATATACTCAACTCTAAGGCACGATACTAGAATAGAAAAGAAAGTGAAACTTCTAGCATCCTATAGCCTCTAGTCCATGGATGTGTCGCGACTCACACCAATGACCAAGATACTACTAGATGTGGCTTGTGAGACTTTTAGACCTTAAACTATTTCCCAAAACCTTATGCTCTGATACCAAGTCTTGTCACGACCCGAAAGCACCCCCTAGAAGTTAGGGAAAACCTTCGAATCGTGACCGGCGTACTTGACCCCTTTGGGGTCTCGTACAAGCCCTCTAACTCGCATTCATAACATAAAGCATGAAAAGTAGTGCGGAATTAAAACTTTTCACGATAATAATAAATAAAGGAGTCTTTTCATAAATACTAGGAAATCTTATCGTCACAAGCCAACTTAAAGACACAACTTAGAATCTTAGGGACACGCCCCTTTACAATAGAATAAATACATTTTTTAAGTCTTAATAAGGAAACTAAGAAACATAAAAACTATGTCCTCGAATATATGAGGACATACCCAAGTCTTGAGAGATAAAATTCCCAAGCTTCAACTTCGATCCTCCAAAGGCTTCCAACCTATACTCATAAGGTATAAAAAGTATGGGGTTAGTACAACAATGTACTAAGTATGGCATATGCAAAAACATGCAAAAAGGGACACTTTAGTAAAGATAGGTTTTATGCAATTCAAATATAACCTTCATGAATCTAGAAGCAAACCCACATAAGAATCAACAATTAATACTTTATGGCTATCTTACCAAACTTAAAGTAAGCAAAAGGAACATTTCAATTAACTTTGCTAAACTTGCAATAAAATTGAATAAAGCATCATAGTGAACATTTTGAATTCTTACCATGAAGACCTTACAGTGAAAGGCACGGTCCAAGTCATATGAACCCTTTTTCTTTGAAGTTGCCCTAACCCAAGGTTATTCTAAGACTCCCTAAGGTGAGCCAAGAAGGGACTCTCATTACACCTCCCTTCAAAAACACACCAAAGCGACCCTTAAAACTACCTAATCTTAGGCTTACTTCGTTAGAAATCAAATCCACGCCCTTGGCTAACATATGCAAAACACTCATGGAAATATAGGTCATACCAAGTGCAATGTGAGAGTAGCATCCCATACTACCACTCCCACTTAGTACTCCTAATGGATTCCATTTACTCAAGTACTCCACAATAATCCTCCATAACACTACACCATAGTACTCATTCACACGGATTTCATGAAAGTACTCTTCTCCCATAGTAGGTATAGGTCACACCGAGTGCAATGTGAGAATAGCATCCCATACTACTACTCCCACTCAATGCTCTTACTTGGTAACTAATGTGGATTGAGCACTTCACGACATACATACACAATTTCAACAATACACAAGATAATTAGTTTCAAATCAATTCTTTTGTGGGAGCTAGCTTAACCGACAAAGACCATGAGAGCTAGACATGGAATCCCGATATTAACCCCTATCGAATGAGGGATCCTTACTTGCCTAGAGTAAGGTCATGCTTCTTAGCGTTTACATGGCTTTTCCAATAGCTACACCTATGCGGGCACATAGTTAAGGGATAAGGAGATTGCTATTAAGTAACTCACTCTCTACTAACGAGGAGTACTCATCTTAAGAGGTACTTTGGATTACAACATCTCAACTAACGAAGTGCAATCCACCTCCCCTTCATATCCTCTCGGTGCTAGGCATAACTCCACACGGATTTCTCAACATAAAAGTCTATCATAGAAAGCTCACTCAAAAATGGAGAGATTGTTACTAGACACTACATCTCAACTCACGAAGTGTGTCCACCTCAAGATTTCCCCTTCTTACTCAACTTGACATAATACAAATATTAGAAGAGTGTGTGTGTACATGTGCACACCTTGCATATAAGCATCATTTCATCTTCATCAAGTTCTACTCATACTTTAACCTTGATTCATCAAGCTACACACTCTACATACTTCTCATAATCATATATTTCATTTAGACATAAACTAGGTCAAACATGCAATTCAAGCTACATCAAACACAACATAAGACCCATTTCCAATATATCTTCATTTCACATATTAGACCTTCAAGGTCACATACTCAAACCATACTAAGTAACATCAAGTTCATCAATTAGCACCGCCACCCATAAGGTGGACCATACCACTCAAATAGCAATTCATAATAAGAACTATACAATAAGAGCAACTTATCAACAAATCAAACCATCATTACCCATAAGCAATTTATCAATATTTCACCATATGAAGGCCCTTAGGGCAGTAGCTACACCAACATGACATACACAAGAAGACCCAATTTCATACCTTACTCAAATCATGCTCACATAACCCATTTTCATGCCAAAAGTTGAAGTATGCATATACAAGAGTTTCATGGAGTTTTAATATCAAAACCATCTATTCAAACAAAGATAAATACATTTAAACCATTAAAACTTAGTTAAAAGAAGACCCATAATAGAAATCAAAGTTTAGAAGAAGTTGAGTTTAAAACCCCTTTTGAAAACCATTTTTGGAAGTTGGCTTCTTGAATGGAAAGGTATTCAAGAATGGATACCATACCTTTAGGAGGAAGAAACCCACGAATTTGATGAAGAAACAAGTCCCAATCCGTCCTCCTATCCTTCCTTGACTTCTAGCTTCCAAGAGAGTTGAGAGAGTTTTCTTGAGAGAAAGAGAGAGTTGGATCTTGAAGAGAAAAGGGGGCTCTTCTCTAGGTTTAGGGTGTAAGAGAGTCTTATAAGGCTTGGGGTGTATTTACATAAAACACCCTAAGCTGGCAGACTTTAAATCTTCCACTGGCAGGCTTCGTCGACGAGACCTCCTCGACGGACCGTCACGTCCACCACGGACCATCACGGGGTTCCGTCGAGGAACACTTGGCTTCTAAATGGAGCCTGTCCCAATTTCACTCTCTGTCACCCACGACGCCCTGGCTCGACAGACCGTCCTGAGTATGATGGACCGTCCTGAGTACGACGGACTGTCCTGAGTACGACGGACCGTCCTGAGTACGACGGACCGTTCTGAGTACGACGGACCGTCCTGAGTACGATGGACCGTCCTGAGTATGACGGACCGTCCTGAGTACGACGGACCGTTCTGAGTACGACGGACCGTCCTGAGTACGACGGACCGTCCTGAGTACGACGGACCGTCGCCATGGCCGTCGTGAGCTACTGATGGGCAGACTTGTCCAAGTCCTGGGGCCCTTCATCTAGAGTCCTTGGGGTCCTAGGTGAGGTCGTGCCCAGACGTCAACCCCCTAAACTAATTCGACTAGGTCTAAGGAACATCCACGCATGTTTGAAGTAAAACGAACACATAATACTCATCCAAACTCGCCAAGACATACACGTACATTCTAAGGCATATCATCCGAACGTCATGGACGTTTTTGGTCGATTGAACTCCAAACTTAACCAAACCTTGCACACTGCCTAAGGACACCAAACTAACTCCGTTTATCTTAAAATTAACTCAAGAAACAACCATGAGGCTCTAGTTCACCTTAGTTCATTTTGGGGCGTTATATTCTCAGTCCCCTTTCTATCTTTTACCTCAAAATCAAAATCTTGCAAAATGAGGAGTTTGCATGCGAGTATGTGTAACATCTGATCCATAAAGGACATGGGGAAATGGTCCTTTTAAGTCCAAGCATTCAACTTTCGGTAGTCCATACAAACTCATTATCCGATCAATAGACGCATTGGAACAAGTTCGTTCCTCTCATTAGGCACCACTGTCATCAGGCATGAGTTGGATTTTGTGGGAACAAATATGGGGGGAATCCCATTAATGTACGCAATAGTCCAACCAATGGCTTGTTTGAACCTCTTCAATACCGCCACTAAGCCCTCTACTTGACGTTTATTCGAATCCACTGCAATTATCACTGGAAAAGTGTCATTTCTACCCAAGAAAACATACCTCAGATGAGATGGTAGAGCCTTAAACTCTAATTTTTAGGCCTCCTCAATAGATGGTTTCACATTTGGAGACTCGTGATGCATCATATAAAACTCCAATTTCATTGGTTTTGACCGATATTCATTTCATTCAAGTGCAGCCACCAAAGACCCATACTCATCTATACCATCACTGTGAATATTCATGATCACTGCCGCTAGTGCCTCGACACCTACTCTCTCTTTAATTTGTACCTCAGATTCACTCTCAAACATGTAGGATATAGCGTATACTGTTTGAAGCTCACCACTCTGCTTCATGTACCTACATATGTTGAAAGTTTCTTCTTCATTGTTCAACCTAAACTTCATCTTCCCTTTCTTTATATCTACCAATGCACGCCCGGTGGCAAGGAATGACCTCCCTAGAATAATAGGAATCTCCAAATCAACCTCACAGTCAAGAACCACAAAATCATCCAGAAATATAAATGACTGCACTTTCACAAGAACATCATGGAGAATACCAATGGGCCTCTTCACCGTTCGATCGACCATAAGTAACCGCATAGTAGTAGGCTTTGGGTCACCCAATCCTAACTTATTTTAAATGGAAAGAGGCATGATATTTATTCTTGCACAAAGATCACATAGTTCTTTAGCAAAGTGTAGCAACCCGATTGTACATGCAATAGTGAAAGCTCCAGGATCTTTCTTGTTCTGCACAAGAGATCTTGTAGCAATAGCACTACAATGCTGCATTTTGTCATCATCCTCAATACTCATCGATCTCTTCTTTGTCACCATATCCTTCATAAACTTAGTATAACACATATTTGTTCCAAAGCTTCTAATAAAAGGGACATTGATGGACAACTGTTTCAACTTAGTGATAAATCACCGGTATTTATCATCCTCAGTCTTCTACACTAATCTATGAGGGAACGGTGGTGGAAGTATAGGAATGGGGACCACTTTCTGAGATACCTCTGCTCCTTTCACCATGTTGTCCCCCAATTCTCGACTAGCTTCTACTACCTCTTTGTCTTTTCTAATATCATCTTCTACTACAGACGGCATAAGTGGATCAATGGTTTGCTTACACCTCGAGTAGTGACTGCCATGCAATACCCATCATTTTTTGGATTCTGGATAGTGTTGCTAGGAAGAATGCCAGGTTGGTGTGGATTCAAAGTTGTAGACAACTGAGCCATCTCTAACTCAAGATGCTTAATCGAAATTACACGTACATCCAACTTTTGCCCAATGGTAGCTAAGTCACCTCTCATCTTCTTGGCATTCTCATCACTAATATCAAAGCTCCTCCTCATCTTCTGTAGCATATCCTCAACTACCGCCATACTAGCTCTACCGTCCCTAGGAATAACTTCCCTATTTTATGGAGGAATATAGGGCCCACTCCGATTATTCCTGTTACCATAGTTATTTCGGTTGAAGTTGTTGTCGCGATTGTAGTTCCCATATCTGACATATTGAACCTCTCGGTTGTAGTTATCATAGTTCCGACCTTGGTTTCCTTGACCTCAACGCCAATTCTCCTGATTGGAGACTTGGGTATTTGGTCGAAAAACCCCCATTTGATCATTCGCTGCATAGGAGTTTTCTTCATAACAGTACTTATCTACTGGCGGTGGTTGTTTAGTCAAGTAGTTCACCGCATTTACCTTCTCTGCACCTCCGCTCACATGTTTCAAAACTAACCATAGCCAGTTCTCATCTGTGCCAACTTTTCACGCATCTCATTTGTTGTAGGTTTATTTGTAGCTTGTACTGGAAAGGTGTTTCTCTCAGTGTCCGACTTTTTAGTGCTCTAAGCTTTGTTATTGAGAGATATCTTCTCCAACTTCTTTGCGATCTCTGCATATTTGCACTCTCCATAGGAACCGCCCACAATAATATCGAGCACTTCCTAGTTGTTATCATCTTAACCTCTGTAGAAGTACTCTTTTAGCGACTCATCATTAATGCGGTGGTTTGGGAAGCCTTTCACAAATGCAGTAAACCTGTCCTAAGCGATACTCATAGACTCTCCAGGTAATGCCACAAAGTTGTTCACCATATCTTTGTGGTTGAGATTCTTGTACACTGGATAGTACTTTGATAAGAACACATCTCTCAACTGATCACAAGTATAGATGTAGTTGTAGGGAAGCTCCAATTCTTGCCTACCCACACAACTCTTACACACAAATCTCAGTTTGGTTGTGTGAGCACGTGGATCCACTGATGCCTGCATACAAGCCCTCGCGGTGAGCATATGCATCAAGCTACTCATCACGATAAATGTGTGCCCATGGGTAGAAGAGGTAGGACAAAGCATTATCTAATTGATTATCATCGCGAGCTTGGTTGTGTACCTCAACCGGCAATAGAGGCTGACGACTTGCACCATCACCTAGATTGGCTAGGATTTGTTTATTTTCCATCCTTCTCTCTGTGCGGTTATATTCGGGATCGAATGGAATGAGTGGTTATCCTCGGCTTCATTTACTTGGCATACACTAGAGCTAGACCTGAAAGAAAATGTAATACTCCGAAAGTCTAACACCTAATCTAGAGCCTAAGTCTAAGAGTTGTAATACTATTTTAAGGTCAAATATAAAGTATATAAGTCATTTAGGAGGTTTTAGAATCAAAGCGTCAAGAAATGTCCACGACGTCCGGAAAGTACTTCAAGAGGTGCTAGTGTGCCCTAGACTATTTTACAAGGTTTTAGGAGTCGAATTCATTGGAATTTGGTAGTAAGGTGTCTAATTCGTATTAAAGTTGATTTAGGGTCGAAACATCTGAGTACGAATCCCCAAGGACCAACCAAAGGGTCCTTGAGGAGGACTTTTGCATTTTAGCTAAAAGTTGTCTTGATACAGTAGCCACTGACGGTTGTAGTTTACGAGGCGTGACCTGATTGACAAGGTGTTTGTAACACTTCGAAAATCTAAGACGTGTTCTAGAGACTAACATAGGTGTCAAAAGGTTTAGACACTATTTTAAGGTATATTTTAATGTATACAAGTCATTTAGGAGGTTTAGAAACCAAAACGTCAAAGAACGTCCATGACGTCTGAAAAATAGTTCAATGAGGTACTAGCGTGCCCAATCCTATTTCATTAGCTTTTAGGAGTCAAAAAATGATGAAAACTGGTGGAAGAGTGTCTAACATGTATTAGAGTTGATTCGTAGTCGAAACGTTTGGGCACGACTCCCCAAGGACCAACCAAGGGACCTTGAGGAGGACCAATACATTTTAGCAAGAAACTACCAAAAGGCAGTGCACACAGACGTGTGGAATCGATGAGGCGTGTGTCAATAGATGGGGCGTCGATGGCCACCATCTATGGACACTTAGCCAAATCCATGGGAAGACTCAATTGCATAGTCTCTGAACTCATCGACAGATGTGCAACACGGAGGTGCACAATGCCCGTCGATGGACATACGATCCGTCGATCATGGTGTCGTCTGTGAGGGGTCTGTTTTGCTTCACATTTTTATTTAAGTCAATTAATTAGTTGGATTATGTAGGAGGTTAATTAGGAGTTAGGAGAGGTCTAATTAAGTTAATTAACAACCTATATAAAGCCCCTAAGATGATTAGATTAACCTAAGATCTCATAATTTACAAACCCAAAACTCTCTACCTTTTGTCTTCTGCCTCTCTCTAGTTGAAGAACTCCATTGAAGACCAAGCTAGGGGTGGGTTAAAGGGCTGTAAAGGGTCGAATTTCTCCATCAATCTTCATCAAACATTAAGGTATGAGATTCCTTTCACCTTTGGGACTTGTTTCCCTAAAGGGTTCTATCAAATTGGTTTAAAAAACATGAAATTCAAGTGGGGCTCTTCCAATCTCGAAATTGATCTTGTGAATTACTTTTTTTATGATTTATTTTAGATATTATGAGTAGATTATCATTTA
The DNA here is from genome assembly GCA_016801875.1 of Solanum sitiens. Classification (NCBI taxonomy): domain Eukaryota; kingdom Viridiplantae; phylum Streptophyta; class Magnoliopsida; order Solanales; family Solanaceae; genus Solanum; species Solanum sitiens. The sequence continues at coordinate 323,963 of JABWTJ010000036.1, read as the reverse complement.
TTATAACTTAATTATGTTATTTCTTGATGGATTGGTCTAGTTTGTATAAGATGACCTTTTCCCCTTAACCCTAGGTTGTGATCTTAATATTAATCGTGTAATGTTAGTTCAAGTGACTTGGTTATCAGTTGAATTACTACGATATGGTGTTATTGTATCAATTATAAAAAGATTAAGATGAATTGTAGTCCAATTATTCTAGTTCTTGAGTAATTGATCTAGATTATGAATTTGATCCAAGTCTCTTATCTTAAGCTATGAACTAGTGATAGAATTGTGATATAGTGATTCAATTGGTCTTGTTATCATGTTGGTTATTGTTTTGCGGTGATATTACTCCCCTATTGGGTTGAGTTAAGGGTTGATGGTAAGACCTTGAAGATGAATTATTAAGGATACTTGGTAAGTCTTGTGTTCCCTATTCTTTACTTCAATGGTGGTTACTTGAGATTAAGTGATGATGTAGCACTGAAGTATATAATGTATTAGGATTGATAGGGTTGGTATGATGTTGAATTGAAATGTATTGACTATGGTTGTGAGGTTAACTAAGATGTAAATGTTATCAGGATGGTGATATTTATCAATGTGCCTTATCATGAATGATGATGTAAATGTGTTAACCTTACTTGTATAAATTGTAATGAAAGGACTATACTCATGCAAATCTTATTGATCTATGATTATGATTATTATACAAGGGATATACCCTATGACCTAAACTAAGCTATGATTGTTAATAAAGGCTTTAAGATATTTCAAAATGGGACACTAGCTTAGTACCTAGTGAACTAGAGTAGGGAGTGTCCCTTCCCACATAGGGAAGGTATGATCACTAATGTACTCTTGCGATTGGAGACTATAATGCATGTAGCATAAAGAGGGTCCCAATTATATTTCCTAGTTCTTGAACTATGTTGCCCCATAGGAATACTAGCTAGTGGATCCACGTAGTTTCTATGTTTATGTTTTTGTACTACCTTGGCAAGTAGTCCACCTTCTTTCGGTGTAGGGTTCCATGACACTGGATTCAACATTAGCTCATGTGGTCTATGTCGGTTAAGGCAAGATGCTGCCAAAAAGGTAAAATGAACTAAGTGAATGAACTCTAACTAGGATGACCTAAGGGGTTTAGGTTAGTCTAGGTAGGGGTATGTGACTCTACCTAAGCATTGCACAAGTTAAACTTGAGGGAAATCTTGGGAGGATGTTCTTATATATGAATATGTTTATAATTGTACATGATATGGATATGATGATCTTGCTGATTGATGATACTACATGATGATTGGTATCATTTATGAATATGGGTTGATCTCCAATATTGAAGTATGAAGATATTTACTCTTAAATGGTATGCTATGTGAAGTTGTATATTAGTCATGGTTCTTGTTGGGTTACTTGATTGATTAAGGTTATGGGGATTTGCTTCGTCATTGCACTTGTTGACTTAATGAGGGTCCATGGGTAATTGTCTTGCTTTGGGTTATGTTGTCATGAACTATTGTATATGCTTGTTACTACTATAACTTGATGATAGAGTTGTCTTGACTAAGTATTGAATTATGTAACATGTATGTTGGCATGACTAGACTTAGGGTTTGTTGGTCTTGTGATGTGCATGGTTTTGACCTAATGATTATGTCTTATCATTTGGTATGGTCTTCTTGAATATGCATAAGGTTTTCTAAATGTAAATTAGATTGTTTTAACGAAATGTCCCTTTTTAGCATGATTTGATCTTATATGTGTATATGGTTTCATACTTAGTACAGTTGGTGTACTAACCCCATTTTCTCCCATTCTCCCCAACATTTTAGGTTCCGATCGTTGAAGGGTTTTTGAGACGATTTTGAAGCACTTATGTTCTTTCCCTTTTCATTTGAGTACGTATTGTATAGCCTATATGTGGCTCTATTACATTGATGTATGGGCTAGGCCCAAATTGTTATAATCTTATTAAATGGTTATGAGATGAGACATCCAGTTGAGACTATGTTATATCTTATATATACTTATGTGGAATAAAAGTAGAAGACAATGTAATCTTCATATACAAAGGGTCTATGCATACTCGATACGAATATATTCCGTGTATGTAGAGGTCTATGTAAACCTCAATGTAGAAGTAATAAAAAGTTTTAAATTGTCCACATTTTTAACATATGAATATAATGATGTACACTAAGAGGCTAGTCTTAGTCCTCACAGAGGATGATGACGCCGATTACGTCCAGGGGGTGCTTCCCGGATGTGACAGCGTTGATGACCATGGTCGATTGTCACTAAGTAAATTTCGTGAAGGGTCAGTTTGGAAAGTCTTTGAACAAAGCGAAGGACCTGCAGGACGGTGGGTCGCAGGGTATGTTGACTGACCTACGGCTCGTAGGTCGTGGTCTCGTAGGTCATGGTCACTGTTTTTCTGCCAAGTTTTAAGTTAGTCCAATTAATCAATTTGGTGGTTAGTTAATTATTTAGGGGTTAAGGGAGGTTTAATTAAGGTTGTTAATGACTTATATAAAGACCCAAACCTAATTAAACTAACCCAACTCTCATAATTCCAAAATATTAATTTCAAAAGATGAGTTTCAAGTGGGTTTTCTTCTATTACAAATTTGATCTTCTAAATTGCTTTGTTTATTATTTTTTAGGTGATTATAATTATATTATGATGTATTATGATTTGATTATGCTTATTCTTGATGAATTAACCTAGTTTGTGAAGCAAATCATGAATTTGATCAATGTCCCTAACCTAAAGTTATAAACTAGTGATGAATTGATGTGTAGTTATTAAATTTACTTCATTATTGTGTTCATTACTATTGTGTGATAATATTACACCCATTGTCGGGTTGAATTTGATGGTTGATGGTAAAACCTTGGATGATGGCTTGTGAAGGAGATTGGGGTAAGTCTTATGATCTCAAATCTTTACTTAAATTGTGATTACTTGTGTTTAGTGATGAAGTTATATTTAAGTATACCTTATTATGGAATTTATTAGGGTTTTTATGATGTTGAATTGGAATGTCTTGAATTATGGCTTGTGAATCTGCCTATGTGCCTTGTCATGATATGATTACGTAAATGTGCTAACCTCACATGTGTGAATTTTTTTGAAAGGACATTCTCATGTGATTCCTATTGAGATATGATCATGACTATATAAGGGGTAGACCCTATCACCTAAACTAAGTTATGATTATTCATGAAAGACATTTCAAAAGGGACTCTAGCTTAGAACCGAGGGAACTAGAAGGGAGGAGTGTCCTTTCCCACATAGGGAAGGTAGGATAACTATTATACTCATGAGATTGTAGACTATAATGCATGTAGCATAAATAGAGTCCCAACTACATCTCCTAGTTCTTGAACTATGTTGCACCCATTGGAATACCAACTAGTGGATCCACATAGATGCTATGTTCATGCTTTGGTACTAGTTTGGCAAGTAGTCCGCCTTCTTTTAGTGTAGGGTTCCATGACACCGGATTCCACATTAGCTCATGTGGTCTATGTCAGTTAAGTCAAAAAGTTCCCAAAAGGTAAAATGAAGTAATGAAATGAATTCTAACTAGGATGACCTAAGGGGTTTGACTTAGTCTAGGTAGGGGTATAGGACTCTACCTATACATTGCACTATTTAGCCTTGATGGAAGTCTTAGAAGGAGGTTCTTATGTGTTTATATACTTATTAATGTAAATGATATGCATATGTTGATCTTACATGTTAATGACACTATGTGGTATTGGTTTCACTTCTGAACATGTGGTTGGTCTCTTTTGATAAAGTATGAGGATGTCTACTCTTAATGATATACTATGTAAAGTTGGACATTTCTTATAGTTCTTGTTTGGTTTACTTAGTTGTGTGAGGTTATGAGGCCTTACTTAGTCATTTCAGTAGTGGACTTAATGGGGGTTCATGAGTAATATTCTATCTTACATTATGATGTTATGAACTCTTATAGATATGCTTGTTGATGTTATGACTTGATGATAGAGTTGTATTGATAATGTGCTGAATTATGTTGATATGCATGTTGACTTGACTAGACTTAGTATTGTTGGTTTTGTGGTGTACATGGTATTTATTTAATGAATATGCATGATTGACTTGTATTGGTTCTTGAATGTGCATAAGGCTTTACAAAGTAAATTGCATACTTTGAGGAAATGTCCCTTTTTAGCACGATTTCATGTTGTTTGTGCATATGGTCTCATACTTAGTACAAGTGATGTGTGAACCCCATTTTCTCCCCTTTCCCCAAAATTTTAGGTTGCAGTCGTTGAAGGGCTTGTGACGACATTTGAAGGAAGACTTGGATTCTCATTCGCCAAGTTCGGTAGGTCCTCACTATTTCGAGGACAATGCCATTTTCTAGCATCGGATATTGATTAGTCTTAAAGACAAAATGTTAATTTCCTTTCATTTGAGGACTAAACATTGTATAGCCCATATGTGTATTTTATAGTATTGATGTATCGGTTATGCCTAATTGTTATACTCTTGTTTAGATGGTTATGAGATGAGACATCCGATTTGAAGACTATGTTATATCTTATATATATATATATATATATATATATATATATATATATATATGTGTGTGTGTGTGTGTGTGTGTGTGTGTGTGTGTGTGTGTGTGTGTGTGCAATAAAAGTAGAAGACTATGTAATCTTCTTATACGAAGGGTCTACGTATACTAGTTATGAATATATTATGTGTATGCGAGAGTTCTATGTAAACCTAATGATAGATACAAGAAAAGTTTTAAATTTTCCGCATTTTTAACCTATGAATGTAATGATTTAAGCTAAGAGGCGAGTCTTAGTCCTTTTCGAGGACGACGACGCTGATTACGTCTAGGGGGTGCTCCCCGGATGTGACAAACTTGGTATCAGAGCATGAGGTTTAATATATTTAGATTCGATGTATCATTTAACCACGTCTATGAAGATTCTAATTCATAATGGTGAAGCGCTCCACACTTATGAATAGGACACTATATGATGCTTAGGAAACTCTCATTTTCTTGGAAATCCAATATCGTGCCTCGAGAGTCTTGACTCTATCTGCCCTTAGCATCTAATCCTTGTACTGTGATTATGGGCAATGAATACCCGAAGAACATCCGCTGGAAGACTTGATGAAGAGATTTACAATGCGGGAGTTCCTCCCCTAGGCAATCAAGTCCCTCCTCTTAAAGAAGTTACTAATGATGATCAAGCTCCGGTCAATCCTCTTTCTTTAATGGATGGGGACATAAGGTCATCCTTTCTCCAAATGGCCCAAGCCATAACTAAACAACCACAAGTTGAAATCAACCACTTTGTGATGGGGGTGTAGTATGACTTGAAGGAAGAATGTCGTTCGTCTATGCTACATGATAATATGAACATTTCTTGTCTCATGGTTCATGCTCAACAAGTGGAAGAGACAACGGTTAGAATAAAGAGTAGGGATGCCAATAAGGAAAAGTATTATGATGGTAGTTCTTCAAAGGGTAGACATGATATCCATGACAAGCCTAGGTTCAAGAAGAGGTTTTCTAATCAAGTTCCTACCAAATTTCACAAGGCTCGTGATGATAGGGTGTCTTACCCTACGTCTCAAAAGGGAAGAGGTACTAGCTCACCAAACAAGAAGCCGACTTGTGGAATGTGTGGCAACAAAAAAATTATAGTGATTGCCTTATTTGGATGGACAATTGCTTTGGGTGTGTCAAGAGTGGCCACAAGGTTAGGGATTTCCCAAATTTGAAGGGGCAAGAAAAAGGTAGTGGACAATCTCAATATAGTTGTTCTAATATGGGTCCTCCAAAAAAGAGTCACTTTTATGCACTTTGCTCTAGGGGTGAACAAGAAAGTTCTCCCGATGTGGTGACCGGTATGTTACAAGTCTTGTCTATGATGTATATGTTTTACTTGATCCGGGTGCTGCATTATCTTTTGTTACTCCCTTGGTATCTAGAAAGTTTGATATTTTGCCCGATATTCTAAATTAACCTTTCATGTTAACTACCTCGGTAGGTGAGTCGGTGGTTGCAAAGAGGGTATATAGAAATTGTCCTATAATGTTGCCTAATAGAGTCACTCACGTTGAGTTAGTAGAACTTGATATGGTCGATTTTGATGTCATTTTGGGGATGGATTGGTTGCATAATTCTTTTGCTTTTACTGATTGTAGAACTAGAATTATCAAGTTCAATTTTCTAAATGAATCCATTTTAGAGTGGAAGGGGGGAAATTCTATTCCTCGAGGTCGTATTATCTCTTGTCTTAAGGCATGTAAAATGATCTAAAATGGGTGTCTATATAACATTGTAAGAGTGAAAGATTTAGACTCTAAAAAACCTCCCATTGAGTTAGTACCCATAGTAAGGAAATTTTCTGAGGTCTTTCCTAATGATGTTCCCATAATTCTCCCCGAATGGGAAATTGATTTTGGTATTGACTTGCTAACGGATACCAATCCCATTTCAATTCCTCCTTATCGGATGGCTCCGGACAAATTGATAGAGTTGAAGGTTAAACACAAGGACTTACTATACAAAGTCTTCATTTGACTTAGTATTTCTCCATGGGGTGCTCCTGTTTTGTTTGTGAAGAAGAAGGATGGGTTCCTTAAAATGTGCATATATTATCGCTAACTCAATAAAGTCACTATTAAGAACAGGTATCCTCTCCCTCGTATTGATGACTTGTTTGATCAACTCCAAGGGGCAAGCCACTTTTATAAGATTGACTTGAGATCGGGGTACACCCCTGTAAGAAAACGAATCATCTCATCTCTTGTGTTTGACACCAAGGATGGAGCATATTTGGACAATTTGGTGAATTTCAAGGAATAGTCAAGTACACTCATATTTCCTTGTCGAAGGTTGATGAATTCTTCTACCTCAGCTTTCCTCAACTCTCTATGATACAACCGATCAAGGAATCCCTCTTGATGACCTCCCGAGTCACCGGACCACCACTTAGTGCCCTATTATCCCACCATTGCACAAACTAAGTGTGGGCCACATCTTTGAGTTGATAGGCATCTAAATCGGCCTTCTCAATTGAGGTCATACCCATAGCATAAAGAATCTTATAGACCTCATCGAGGAAGTCTTGAGGGTCATCCACCCTCAACCAAAAGAACATAGGTGGACTCATTCTAGTAAAGTCTTTCAAACGAGAGGTCATAGTGTTAGCATGTTGAGGCACTCGAGGTCCAACCTCCCTATTCACTTGAGCTGTCGTGGCTTAAAGTTAAGAAGTGACGGCATTAGCTTGAGAGGTCATGGCTTGGCCCAAATTAAGAAAAGCCGCCCTTATCTCTCCATCGGTCATTGGTGGAGGAACAACTGGAACTTGATCTCCCATAGCAACTTCTTCAAGTGGAGGCACTTGGTTGTCTTGTGGAGGCACTTCGTTGTTGTTAGCTACAATATTAGCCATTTCTTCTTCGGTCCTCCTAGAACTTGCACATGGAGTATTCATACCTATAACCACGATAAAAGGTTTAGGTGAAAGCAGATAACAATACTCTAGAGGCACGACATAGGAATACAAGAAGATGGGAGTTTCTAAGCATCACATTGTTTCTCATTCATAAGTGTGGTGCTCTTCAATATTATGAATTAGAAACTACATAGACGTTGTTTAATGAGAAATCGTTTCTAGGGATATTGAACCTCATGCTCTGATATCAAGTTTGTCACATCCGGGAGAACCCCTTAGACGTCACTGGTGTCTTCGACCTCGGAGAGGACTAGGACTAGCCTCTTAGCATTCATCATTACATTCATAGGTCAAAAATGCGGAAAATATAAAACTTTTCGTCTACACTACTTCATGGGGTTTACTTAGACCTCTCGCTTACACATAATATATTCATATATAGTATACATACACCCATCGTATAAGAAGATTACAAAGTCTTCTACTTTATGGAACATATATATATAAGATACATAACATACTCTTAAAGGGATGTCTCATATTAAACCATCTAAACGGAGTAAACCATATGGGCACAAGCCCTTACACAAATGTAAAAATGCCACTTAGGGATTACAACAATATCTTGAAACAACATGAATGAAAAGATTGTCTTTAGACGATAATAATATAACAGAGGTAGACTGATAGAACGACATCATCCTCGGAACATGAAGACATACCCACTTGGAGAATGATTCCAAGCCTTCCTTCAAAATTGGTCACGAACCCTTGAACGAGTGGAACCTAAAATGTTGGGGAAAATAGGGAGAAATAGGGTTAGCACATCACTTGTACTAAGTGTGAAATCATATAAACATACAACACAGAAATCATGCTAAAAAGGGACATTTGATTAAAGCATTCAAAGTAACTTTCAAAAGACTTATGCACATTAAAGAACCAATATAAGTCAATAGCACCTATTCATTAAGTCAAAACCATATGGGCACAATCCCTTACACAAATGTAGAAATGCCACTTAGGGCTTACAACAATATCTTGAAACAACATGAATGAAAAGATTGTCTTTAGACTATAATAATATAACAGAGGTAGAGTGATAGAAAGACATCATCCTCGGAACATGAAGACATACCCACTAGGAGAATGATTCCAAGCCTTCCTTCAAAATTGGTCATGAACCCTTGAACGACAGGAACCTAAAATGTTGGGGAAAATAGGGAGAAATAGGGTTAGCACATCACTTGTACTAAGTGTGAAATCATATGAACATACAACACAGAAATCATGCTAAAAAGGGACATTTGATTACAGCATTCAAAGTAACTTTCAAAAGACTTATGCACATTAAAGAACCAATACAAGTCAATAGCACGTATTCATTAAGTCAAGACCGTGTACATCACAAGACCAAAAATACCAAGTCTAGTCAAGTCAACATGCATATCAACGTAATTGAGCACATAACAAAGACAACGCTATCATCAATTTATAATATCAACAAGCATGTATAAAAGTACATAATATCATAACCAAATCAAGATCATTACTCATGAACGCTCATTAAGTCCACTAGTGCAATGACTATGTAAGGCCCCATGTTACACCCTTAAAATGAACTAATGTAGCTAGAGCCTCACATAAGCCTAAAAAGGTTAATCACATGTTAATAAAATATTTTAGTGCTTGTATAATTTATTTGAAGAGGTTTGGAGGTCAAACGTCCAAGAACGTCCAAGACGTTCGAAAGTTAGTCTTTAGAAGTGCTAGTATGTCCTTGTATGTTTGCCTTGTTTGTATGTGTTTTGTGGAGTCTAAAAACAGTAAGAGGTTACCCTAGTTTCTTAATATACATGTTAATGGTCAAAACTTCCGGGTACGACTCCCTAAGGACTACCCTAAGGGCCTCCAAGAAGGACACAAATGTTGGATAAGGAGGTTGCCCAAGGACGCGTGCAACAGCAAGATTGGGGACAAGCCTCTCGTCGCGCGCCTAGCAGTGAGTGTGCCTGCGACGCGCAGTAACTTCCCAGATTCGGTTGCATAATATTAAAGTCAATTTTGACATGTCTAAAAAGTACCAATAAGTATGGGTGTGTATTTGTAACTTAGGGAGACGGTTACAAACTGTTTTTAGGACCTTTTTAACCCTTTTCCCAAGCCAAAACCCCAACACCCGTTAAGAAATTAAAATCACCAAAACTCTCTCTTTGTCCAAAAATCCCAAAACCTCCATTGAAGACCAAGGTCAAGAACAAGATCTTAGAGGTGGATTCTTGGAGATTTCTTCTCAGATTTTCATGGTCTTTCTAATGTAAAAGGTATGGTAATCCTTCATCCATAGATAACCATTCATCTATGGAGTCCTTTCAAAGTTTTTTCCCAAACATGATTCGAAGTCAAAAATACTATATAAGGGGTATACCCTATGACCTAAACTAAGTTATGATTATTCATGAAAGACATTTGAAAAGGGACTCTAGCTTAGAACCGAGGGAACTAGAAGGGAGGAGTGTCCTTTCCCACATAGGGAAGTTAGGATCACTATTATACTCATGAGATTGTAGACTATAATGCATGTAGAATCAATAGGGTCCCAACTACATCTCCTAGTTCTTGAACTATGTTGCACCCATTGGAATACTAACTAGTGGATCCACATAGATTCTATGTTCATGTTTTGGTACTACCTTGGCAAGTAGTCCGCCTTCTTTTGTTGTAGGGTTCGTTGACACCGGATTCCACATTAGCTCATGTGGTCTATGTCAGTTAAGGAAAGAAGTTCCCAAAAGGTAAAATGAAGTACTGAAGTGAACTCTAACTAGGATGACCTAAGGGTTTTTTCTTAGTCTAGGTAGGGGTATAGGACTATGCCTATACATTGCACTAGTTAACCTTGAGGGAAGTCTTAGAAGGAGGTTCTTATGTGTTTATATGCTTATAAATGTAAATGACATGCATATGTTGATCTTACATGTTAATGACACTATGTGATATTGGTTTCACTTATGAACATGTGGTTGGTCTCAATTGATAAAGTATGATGATGTCTACTCTTAGTGATATAGTATGTAAAGTTGGACATTTCTTATAGTTCTTGTTTGGTTTACTTAGTTGAGTGAGGTTATGGGGCCTTACTTAGTCATTTCTCTAGTGGACTTTATGGGGGTTCATGGGTAATATTCTTTCTTATATTACGATGTTATGAACTCTAATATATATGCTTGTTGATGTTATGACTTGATGATAGAGTTGTATTGATTATGTGCTGAATTATGTTGATATACATGTTGACTTGACTAGACTTAGTTTTTTTTGGTTTTGTGGTGTACATGGTATTTATTTAATGAATATGCATGATTAACTTGTATTGGTTATTGAATGTGTATAAGGCTTTACAAAGTAAATTTCATACTTTGAGAAAATGTCCCTTTTCAGCACGATTTCATGTTGTTTGTGCATGTGGTCTCATACTTAGTACAAGTGATGTGTTAACCCCATTTTATCCCTTTTCCCAACATTTTAGGTTCTGGTCGTTGAAGGGCTTATGACGACATTTGAAGGAAGACTTGGATTCTCATTCGCCAAGTTTGGTAGGTCCTCACTATTTCGAGGACAATGCCATTTTCTAGCATCGGATATTGATTACTCTTAAAGACAAAATGTTAATTTCCTTTCATTTGAGTACTAAAGATTGTATAGACCATATGTTTATTTTATTGTATTGATGTATCGGCTATGCCTAATTGTTATACTCTTGTTCATATGGTTATGAGATGATACATCCGGTTTTAAGACTATGTTATATCTTATATATATATATATATATATATATATATATATAAATATATATATATATATATATATATGTGTGTGTGGTGTGTGTGTGTGTGTGTGTGTGTGCAATAAAAGTAGAAGACTATGTAATGTTCTTATACGAAGGGTCTATGTATACTAGATATGAATATATTATGTGTATGCGAGAGTTCTATATAAACCTCATGATAGATAGAAGAAAAGTTTTAAATTTTCTGCATTTTTAAACTATGAATGTAATGATGTAAGCTAAGAGGCAAGTCTTAGTCCTTTTCGAGGACGACGATGCTGATTACGTCTAGGGGGTGCTCCCGGATGTGACAAAAATTGTATGAGATCACGAGGTTGAATATATTTAGAGTCGATGTCTCATTTAACCACGTCTATGTAGATTCTAATTCATAATTGTGAAGCGCGCCACACTTATGAATAGGAAACTATATGATGCTTAGGAAACTTTCATTTTCTTGGAATTCCAATATCGTGCCTCGAGAGTCTTGACTCTATCTGCCCTTAGCATCTAATCCTTTTACTGTGATTATGGGCAATGAATACCCGAAGAACAGCTGCTCGAAGACTTGATGAAGATATTGATAATGCGGGAGTTACTCCCCGAGGCAATCAAGTCCCTCCTCTTGAAGAAGTTACTAATGATGATCAAGCTCCGGTCAATCCTCTTTCTTTAACAGATGGGGACATAGGGTCATCCTTTCTCCAAATGTCCCAAGCCATAACTACAAAAACACAAGTCATCAGTACTCAAGTATAAGCAATGACGGCCCAAGCTAACCGGGAGGTTGTACCCTAAGGAAACCAACATGTTGGTTCCATGGCCTCCCGTTTGAGGGATTTCACAAGAATGAATCCCCCTACTTTCTATGGGTCCAAAGTTGAGGAATAACCCTAAGAGTTCATTGATGAAACCTACAAGATTCTATATGCTATGGGGTTGAATACTAGTGAGAAGGCCGAGTTAGCCACTTACCAACTCATAGATGTGGCGCAAACATGGTACGTCCAATGGAGAGACAATGGGCCTTTAAGGGGTGGACCGGTGACATGTGACATTTTCAAGAAGGCTTTTATTGATAGGTTCTTTCCTCAGGAGAATAGGGAAGCCAATGGGGAGGAATTCATCAACCTTCGTCAAGGAGGTATGAGCGTACTTGACTACTCTTTGAAATTTACTAAATTTTCAAAGTATGCTCCTTCCTTTTATTCCGACCCTAGGGTTAAAATGAGCTACTTTGTGATTGGGGTGTAGTATGACTTGAAGGAAGAATGTCGTTCGTCTATGCTACATGATAATATGAACATTTCTTGTCTCATAGTTCATGCTCAACAAGTGGAAGAGACAAGGATTAGGACAAAGAGTAGGGATGCCAATAAGGAAAAATATTATAATGGTGGTTGTTCAAAGGGTAGACTTGATATCCATGAGAAGCCTAGAATCAAGAAGAGGTTTTCTAATCAAGTTCCTACCAAATTTCACAAGGCTCGTGATGATAGGGTGTATTACCCTAAGTCTCAAAAGGAAAGAGGTACTAGCTCACCAAACAAGAAGCCAACTTGTGGAATGTGTTGCAAGAAAAATTATTGTGATTGCCTTATTTGGACGGACAATTGCTTTGTGTGTGTCAAGAGTGGCCACAAGGTTAGGGATTTCCCAAATTTGAAGGGGCAAGACAAAGATAGTGACAAGTTCAAGATAGTCATCCTAATATTGATCCTCAAAAAAAGAATCACTTTTATGCACTTTGCTCTAGGGGTGAACAAGAGAGTTCTCCCAATGTGGTGACCGGTATGTTACAAGTCTTCTCTATGATGTATATGCTTTACTTGATCCGGGTGCTACATTATCTTTTTTTACTCCCTTCATATCTATAATGTTTGATATTTTGCCCGATATTCTAAATGAACCTTTCATGGTAACTACCTCGGTAGGTGAGTCGGTGGTTGCAAAGAGGGTATATAGAAACTGTCCTATAATGTTGCTCAATAGATTCACTCACGTTGAATTAGTAGAACTTGATATGGTCGATTTTGATGTCATTTTAGGGATGGATTGGTTGCATGATTCTTTTGCTTCCATTGATTATAGAACTAGAATTATCAAGTTCAGCTTTCCAAATGAACCCGTTTTAGAGTGGAAAAGGGGAAATTCTATTCCTCGAGGTCGTATTATCTCTTGTCTTAAGGCATCTAAAATGATCTCTAATGGGTGTCTATATGACATTGTAAGAGTGAAGGATTTAGACTATAAAAAACCTCCGATTGAGTTAGTACCCGTAGTAAGGGAATTTTCTGAGGTCTTTCCTAATGATCTTCCCGGAATCCTTCCCGAACGGGAAATTGAATTTGGTATTGACTTTCTAACGGATACCAATCCCATTTCCTCCTTATTGGATGGCTCTGGACAAATTGATAGAGTTGAAGGCTAAACTCAAGGACTTACTATTCAAAGGCTTCATTTGACTTAGTATTTCTCCATAGGGTACTCCGGTTTTTTTTGGGAAGAAGAAGGATGGGTTCCTTAGAATGTGCGATGATTATCGCTAACTCAATAAAGTCACTATTAAGAATAGGTATCCTTTCCCTCGTATTGATGACTTGTTTGATCAACTACAAGGGGCAAGCCACTTTTATAAGATTCACTTGAGATCGGGGTACACCCTTGTAAGAAAACGAATCATCTCATCTTTTGGGTTTGACACAAAGGATGGACCATATTTGGACAATTTGGTGAATTTCAAGGAATAGTCAAGCACACTCATACTTCCTTGTCAAAGGTTGATAAATTCTTCCACCTTAGCTTTCCTCAACTCTCTATGACTGAACCGATCAAGGAAAGCCCTCTTGATGACCTCATGAGTCATCGGACCACCCCTTAGTGCCATATTATCCCTCCATTGCACATACTAAGTTTGGGCCACATCTTTGAGTTGATAGGCATCCAATCGACCTTCTTAATTGAGGTCACACCCATAGAATAGAGAATATTATAGACCTCATCGAGGAAGTATTGAGGGTCTTCAGCCACCCTCGACCCAAAGAACATAGGTGGACTCATTCTAGTAAAGTCTCTCAAACGAGAGGCCATAGTGTTAGCATGTTGAGGCACTCGAGGTCCAACCTCCCTATTCACTTGAGCAGTCGTGGCTTAAAATTAAGAAGTGACGGCATTAGCTTGAGAGGTCATGGCTTGTTTGAAATTGAGAAAATCCGCCCTTATCTCTCCATCGGTCATTGGTGGAGGAACAACTGGAACTTGATCTACCACAACAACTTCTTCAATTGGAGCCACTTGGTTGTCTTGTAGAGGCTCTTGGTTGTCATTAGCTCCAACATTAGCCATTTCTTTGTCGGCCCTCCTAGAAGCTGCACATCGAGTATTCATACCTATAATCACGATACAAGGTTTAGGTGAAAGCCGATAACAATACTCTAGAGGCACGACATAGGAATACAAGAAGATGAGAGTTTCTAAGCATCACATAGCTTCTCATTCATAAGTGTGGCGCGCTTCACAATTATGAATTAGAATCTACATAGACATGGCTTAATGAGACATCGTTTCTAGGATATTGAACCTCATGCTCTGATATCAAGTTTTTCACATACGGGAAGAACCCCTTAGCCGTAACTGGTGTCGTCGTCCTCGGAGAGGACTAGGACTAGCCTTTTAGCATTCATCATTACATTTATAGTTTAAAAAAGCGGAAAATTTAAAACATTTCATCAATACTACTTCATGAGGTTTACTTAGACCTCTCGCTTACACATAATATATTCATATATAGTATACATAGATCCATCGTATAAGAAGATTAAAAAGTCTTCTACTTTTACGGAACATATATATATAAGATACATAACATATTCTTAAAAGGGATGTCTTATATTAAACCATCTAAACAGAGAAACCATATCGGCACAAGACCTTACACAAATGTAGAAATGCCACTTAGGGCTTACAAGAATATCTTGAAACAACATGAATGAAAAGATGTCTTTAGACTATAACAATATAACATAGGTAGAGTGATAGAAAGACATAATTCTCGGAACATGAAGACATACCCACTTGGAGAATGATTCCAAGCCTTCGCTCAAAATTGGTCACGAACCCTTGAACGACCGGAACCTAAAATGTTGGTGAAAAAGGGAGAAATGGGGTTAGCACATCACTTGTACTAATTATGGAATCATATGAACATACAACATAGAAATCATGCTAAAAAGGGACATTTCATTACCGCATTCAAAGTAATTTCAAAAGACTTATGCACATTAAAGAACCAATATAAGTCAATATCACCTATTCATTAAGTCTAGACCGTGTACATCATAAGACCAACAATACCAAGTCTATTCAAGTCAACATGCATATCAACGTAATTAAAAACATAACGAAGACAACTCTATCATCAAGTTATAATATCAACAAGCATGTATAAAAGCTCATAATATCATAACCAAAGCAAGACCATTACTCATGAACCCTCATTAATTCCACTAGTGCAATGACTAAGTAAGGCCACATGTTACACCCTCAAAATGAACTAAGGTATCTAGAGCCTGACATAAGCTTAGAAAGGTTAATAACATGTTAATAAAATGTTTTACAGCTTGTATAGTTTATTTGAAGAGGTTTGGAGGTCAAACGTCTAAGACTTTTGAAAGTTAGTCTTTAGAAGTGCTAGTATGTCCTTGTATGTTTGCCTTGTTTGTATGTGTTGTACGGAGTCTAAAAACAATAAGAGGTTACCCTTGTTTCTTAATATACATGTTAAGGGTCAAAACTTTTGGGTACGACTCCCCGAGGACTACCCTAAGGGCCCCCAAGGAGGACACAAATGTTGGATAAGGAGGCTGCCCAAGGACGCGTGCAACAGCAAGATTGGGGACAAGCCTCTCGTCGCGTTCCTAGCAGTGAGTGTCCCTACGACGCGCAGTAACTTCCCAGATTCGGTTGCGTCATTGTAAAGTTAATTTTGACATGTCTAAAAGTCCCAATAAGTATGGGGGTGTATTTGTAACTTAGGGAGATGGTTACAAACTTCTTTTAGGACCTTTTTAACCCTTTTCCCAACCCAAAACCCCAACACCCGTTAAGAAATTAAAATCACCAAAACTCACTCTTCATCCAAAAACCCCAAAACCTCCATTGAACACCAAGGTCAAGAACAAGCTATGGAGGTGGATTCTTGGAGATTTCTTCTCATATTTTCGTGGTCTTTCTAATGTAAAAGGTATGGTAAAACTTCATCCCTAGATAACCATTCATCTATGGAGTCCTTACAAAGCTTTTTCCCAAACATGATTCCAAGTCAAAAATACTATATTTTAGCCATGGGTTCATTGTTAAAGTGATTTCAGAAGAATTATAATGATGAATATATGAATTTCTATCAAATTTCATGAAGAACCCATGATCCTCCTAATTTATCAAATTGGACTATAATGTGGGTCTTGTGATCTTGATAATATAATCATTACATAATGTTTAGAGTATCATGAATATCTTACTTTATATTCCTTTATGTCAATTGATTATAAATTGTTGGGGATTTATCAAGATGATAATTAGTTTGGAGATTTGGTAAGTTGACCTATTTTCCACTTATTGGCTTAGAATGTATATTGAATTGTGATGAATGGTATGGTCCACTTATGGTGGCAGAGTTTACATTATTGTACATGTTTATGTGTTATGATCATGTCTATGAGGGCATTAGATGCAAGATAAATTGATATGATATTTTCCATGTTTAGTAAGTTGAAGGATTTAGCCTTTATTCTAATTTCATGTTCTAAGTGAATTCATGGTATGTGAAATATATGAATATCCCTCAAAACTAGTTGCATGACCTAGGTGTGTGGATGATATTATATGAATATGTGTGATGATCATGTTAGGGTTAGGTGGTCTATATGGCTAGTGATGAATAATATACTTGAATCACTACCCCTACGTATATGAACCCTATATGAATGTGTTATCGAAGTATGCTAGGGTCTTATATTCTATTGTTGAATATGTACTTGCCTCCTATGATGTGTTGTGAGTGTGTGTAGTCTATAGTCTTAAATAATCTAGATGTGTTTGATTCAAGACTTGAAGAATGTTGTACATGTGTTGTGATCTTTAGAGGGTGGCTTCCTTAATACTAGGTGATAGCCATTAGGTGATCATGTTGATCAATGTACACACGCATATTTCATGCATATCTATGAGTAGGGTAGATTCATGATGACTAAGGAAAGGATTGTTCTCCTATGCATTATTACCTATTTCTATGCATGCAAAGTATATGATTAATGAAGTTATGAACATGTGTGTCTAAAGGTGTTTATGTGAAGGTAGATCTCACATATATGTACACACACACATGCATGTATGAATAAAGTATGTTAATGGTAGTCTAATGAATAAGTGAGTCTCTTGAAAGGTGTTACTCAATTGTACTCAAAACTAGACTATAGTATGAATACGATAGGATTATGTGAAACTACATTCTCACAAAATGTAGTGTCTATGATGAAAGGACATTCTCATCTTAGAATCCTTTGAGCTGTATGAAGTATAAAAGAGCATGCACCTAAGGCATTTTTTATGACTTAATGCATTAAATGATTAAATATATATTAAAAAGGGAGTTAGAGCCTAGCACCGAGTGAACATGACAAATGAGAGAGGGAGCTTCACGTTAGTAAGTCCGACTTCCCACAAAGAGAACATTCACGTTTAGTAAGTCCAGGATCCCAACCTAGATGTTGTCTCATGATATGGAAACCTCCACATTAGAAAGTCAAGGTTTCTAGAAGAAATCTCCTTGTTTCATAAATACGTGTCCCTGTAGGTTTTAGCTCAGTGGATCCACTAGAATAGCTATTTTGTATGAAGGTCCTACCTTGTCAAGTAGTACCCTCTCTTTTCTGTGTGGTAGTAGAAAAACGGATTCCATGTAGCTCACATAGTCTATGTCGGTTATGGCTAAATCTCCCAAAAGTAATCAATGAACTAAGATAATATTATGGCCTCTAATCACAACTTCTTGAGAGGATTACTTAGTATAGGTAGGATTATTGCCCCTACCCACACATTGCACAAGTGAACTTCAAGAAAGGATAAGATTAGTACAGGTATACAAGTAAGACTTATGTGGTGTTATGTATGAATTGTATGAATGTGTTGTTAAGTAACTTTGTTGTGATTAAGACATGAATTATTTGTATCTGTGTATTACACTTATGGCTTCTAAATTGGTTTACTTAGTATATGTAGGGTTATGGGACTCAATGTGTACATTGCGCAAGTAAGCCTATGAAAGGGTTATGATGGTGTTTTACTTATGGAATGAACTAAATGAGTTATGACTAAGGTTTTAGTAAAGGAAAGAGTCTTTATATGATGCTATTAAGTATCTCGCCCTATGTATAGTTATAAATGAAAGTGTTATGACTTGTTAAGTATGTTAGGCCTAGTCTAGGGTGACTTCTCAGGTACACTTGGTGGAAGTAGTATTATGGGAAACTACCTACACATTGCACAAGTGAGACTTAGAAGTTGTCTAAGGTGATGGTCCTTGTGAAGTTGATGTCTATGAGGTGCTTAAGACATATGAATATATGTGGTTGCGTTATGAATCATATTATGAAAGTCTATTGTAAGGTGACCTCAAGGTGATACATTGTACTAAGTACACTTGCGGGTTACTTAAGGAAGGAAGTAAGATAAAAAGAAAACTAATGTATTGTATGTATTAATATGCCTTAAAGTATGAGAAATAGCTTTATGTGCTATTATGAGTAGGATCCATGTTTATATGATGTATGTGAATTATATTGAGCTTATAAGTGCATATGTTTATGAAGTTTACTACAAATACAAGTTGCATGATTTCAATTGAAATGTCCTCCTTATATGCATGTATTTGCATGGTTGCCATACTTAGTGCAATCTTGTACTAATACAATTCTTCTTTATCTTTTTGCACAAAGTGTAGGTGGTGATGTCTAGAGGATGTCTCCTAAGTGAAGAGCATGGATAGATCTCCCAAGTTCAAGTAATGGGAACCTTATGATTCAAGGGTTGCCTATGTCAAGTTGTTTCTTAAAGTTAATGTAATAGCTTAGACTTATATTTTATGTTGTTAAGGGTTGTGTCCCTATTCTTCTATTGAGTTGTGTCTTAATATGGCAAAGAGACTTTGAGTCTACTTATGTACTTATGCTTATATATATATATATATATATATATATATATATATATATATATATATATATATGAAACGTTGTTTCGCATATGATGTGCTATTAAAAGTTTTAAATTTCCACTATTTTTATGAATATACAATGAAAGATGTCTAAGGGCTTGTCTTAGACCTCAGAGAGGTCCACGACACCGTGTGACATTTTGACGATACCATTACTTCTAGGGTATACCCTCGGGTCGTAACAAACTTGGTATTAGAGAATAAGGTTTTGTGGTTTGTCTTTAGGTTTAAAAGTCTCGTATTGCCATGTCTAGTAGAGTCTCATTCATCGTTGTTGAGTCGCGACACATCTATGAGCGAGAGGCTATAGGACGATAGAGTTTCCCTTCTTCACTATTCTCATATCGTTCTTTAGAACATAACTCTTTATGACCTCTCAATTATGTTTCCTTATCGGTGGTCTTTTAGATGTGATTGCTTGGATTGGGATGATGCTTCAATGCTTGAGGTAGAAAAAGGTGAGTTTTAATTCTTACCTTTTTTAATGGTTTGGTGAGTTTATGTGAAAGTGAATTTTAGTACATGTTGATGTGATGCCATTTATGGCTCTAGGTGGTTTATGAGGAAGGAGATGTTATGTTGAGAAGTTATGATATGATATGGTTATAACTTTTTAGTAGTTGTAATGGTTGTATGGAGTTCCCCTTGGAGTTATATAATGCCTTATGATTATGCAGGATGGTAGCATGATTCTGTGATATAGGCTTAAAAAGTCTCGGAGAATGCGATAAATAGTGAGAAAGATGAATGTTACCCTTGTATATGAGGAATGCTTCATAAATGTCCCTGTGTGGATTGGAATCTTTTTTATAGGCTTGCTCCTAAGGAGGGGAGATAGTGTGTTGAACATTGTAAGGCGATTGTGAAGTATGCTAGTCAATGGGAGAAACTTTATGACTAGTTAATGATTCCCTCTATGAACCTATTCTAAGAGTGGTAAAAATTTGAAAGGGAGTTTTATTCCATAAGTTGGAAGTATAATTACCCTAAGTGATGAACCTTTTAATCTTGAATTTAGATATGGTCAATTGAGGAAGTGCTTAGATTGTACCTAGGCATGGCTCGATTAAAGTTCCACCAAAAGTGATGAACCTTGTAGGTTGGTCTTCACTTGCCTCGATCTTGGTGTCTAAGGGCATGATGTGATTTGGGTCACCCCAAGTGGGGGATAATGTGCATAGGTGGTATGATTTTAAGTTCCCTTTGATGTCCCTATGTTGAGTTCCCTTGAACTTCTATAGATTAAAAAAATCACTTTGTAGTGATTGTAAGTAGGGGGGTCATGAGCTTAGATACCAAGAGATTGATTGATGTTCATAGTTATTAAGGTTTGAAAGCTAAAATTCCCCTATAGTTGATATGAGTTGCTCTTAAATGGTTTTATCCTAAGTTGGGGAGAACGATTTGAGTAGTAAGGTTGTAGATATCCCTATCTTTTCCTTCTATTCTTACTCCATATTTAAACAAAAGAGTTCTTAAGTAGCTTGTTCATGATAGGAGTCATGCATCAAAATATAAGTTGCATGTTCTCCATATGTTATGTGTGTCTTAAATGACACTATGTTATGCATGTTATGAAAGGTCATTATTGTAATACTTTGAAATTCAAAGACCTTATCTTCAGCCTAGCATGAGTGTCTAAGGGTGAAGACACTATTTAAGATCATATATAGTGTATATAAGTCATTTAGGAATTTTAAGAATCAAAACGACAAGAAACGTCCAAGATGTTCGGAAGCTAGTCTAATTGAACTAGTGAAACGTCCTTTGCTTTTAGAAAGGTTTAGGAGTGGTGTATGAGGTCTAAAACTTGTAAATTGACTTTAAATAGGTAAAACCATGTATATATGGTAAAAAGGTCCAGGTCCGACCTCCCAAGGGTCGCCTTAGGGATCCACTAAAGGACCCAAAATTTGGCTTGGCAAGCTGCCAAAGCAGCAGCCAAAATACACCTAGCAGAAACAAGTACACTTCGCGGACTTGGGTGACTTTTGCTCAAAACTCAAGTCTGTGTCGCGGACTGGTCGTGGACTCTACTGTCTCAAAAATTAATTTACTAAATCATGTGAGAACAGCTCCGCGTCGCGGACTTGTTCCACGACAAAAATTTGAAATTTTGATTTGAAGTTTGACTTCATTAAAGGGTAAACCTCAAAGGTTTCTTTTGGGTATTTCATGGGGGGGTCTATATATTTATTTCCAATAAGTTTCATTCACATTTACTCACTGAAATCAAATTCCAAAATCAAAACCCCAAACGTCTCACCGCTCTATAGTTTCTCTCGATATTCATCCTCCATTGAAGGAATAAGAAAGCTTGAAGAAGAAGATCAATTTCTCTAGGATTTCACTTGAATTTTGTTGATTAATATTCATTAATTTATGGGTTCTTCAATCTTGGGTTTCCTTTCCCAAGAGGTACTCTCAAAGTTGATTTCAAAAACACCCAATTACAAGGGTTTTTCTATTCTAATGGGTTTTCGTCTAAACTTCAAATTGATGATAAATTGTGATTGCCTATGACTAATTAAGTGTAGATTGTTGGTTAATTGATTTTTATTGATACAATCTTATGTAGATCATGTCCCTTTCCCTAATTCCCCAAGTCCTTCATCTTGCTTGTGAATTGATGGGAATTGAAGAATATATTATTTGTTAGACTTGTTTTATCTATTCTACTTTATTCATGGATTTCCTACGGTAATGTATTGTTGGGATTGGATCTATTTCTTGAAGAATTCTTAATGAACCTTATTCCCCTAACCCTAGTTTATGAATTGAAGTTAATTGGGATAGTGATGATGCAATTGATCTTTCTATTGTGTTAATTACTATCGTAAGATGATGATATACCAATTATTGGGTTGAACTGAATGGTTGATGGTAAAACCATGGATGATGGATTGTGAAGGAGATTTGGTAAGTCATGTTATCTCAACCCTTTACTTCAATTATGGTAACTTGTTATTAAGTGATGATGTTGTATTGAAGTATATCTTATGTTAAGATTGATAGGGTCCGTATGATGTTGAATTGAAATGTCTTGACTATGCTTTGTGAGGTATTGGATGAGATATAAATGTTATAAGGATGGTGATAACTTACCAATGTGCCTTATCATGACTGATTATGTAAATGTACTAACTTCACGTGTATGAAATCTAATGAAAGGAAAATACTCATGCAATTCTTATTGAGCTATGATGATGCTGATTATATAAGGGATAGACCATATGACCTAAACTAAGCTATGATAATTAATAAAGGTATTAAAGTCATTTCAAAAGGGATGTTAGCTTAGAACCGAGAGAACTTGACAAGAGGAGGTTTTGACTTTCCATAGAGGAAGATTCACCCTATAGTTCCACATGAGGTTTTGGCTCCCCTATAAGGAATACTCTCCCTATGGATTCTCATGAGATGAGGCTCAAATTTCCGTGTGGAATGTAGAGAGTTCATACCTATCTTAGTTCCTTAAACTATGTTTCCCCCATAGGAAGACTAGCTAGTGGATCCAGCAAGAAAGCTACGTTTATGTTTGTTTCTACTTTAGACGATAGACCACCGTCCATCGGTGTAAGTTTTTACAACATTGGATTCCACACTTAGCTCTTTTGTTCTATGTCGGTTAAGGCAAGTGTTCCCTAAACTAAAATGAAGTAATGAAGTGCAAACCAACTAGGGTGACTTAAGAGGTTTTACTTAGCCATGGTAGGGGTATGTGACTCTACATATGCCTTGCACTAGTTTGCCTTGTGGGAAGCCCTAGGAGGTTGTTCTTATGTATGTATATGCTTATAAATATAAACGATGATAATGTGATGATCTTACATGTAAATGACACTATGTGATGTTGGTTACTCTTATGAACATGTATTTGGTCTGTATTGCTAAAGTATGATATTATGTACTTTTAATTATATGTTATGTGGTGTTGGACATTGGTTATGGTTGTTGCTAGGTTTACTTGGTTAATTAAGGTTATGGGGCTTTTCTTAGTTGTTGCACAACTGGACTTAATGAGGACCATGAGTAATGGTCTTTCTTTGGTTATGTTGTAATGAACTTTTATTCATGTTTGTGATGTTATGTCTTGATGATAGAGTTGTATCTTATTATGGGTTCAAGTATGTTGATGTGCATGTGACTTGATTTGAGTTAAGGTGGTTTGGTCTTGTACAGTACATGGTATTGACTTGATGAATATGTATTAATGACTTATATGAGTTTTCTTGAATGTGAATAAGGCTTTCAAAATGTAAAATAGAATACTTTAATGAAATGTCCTCCTTAGCATGATTTCAATTATTTTATGTGCATATACTCATACTTAGTACCAGTGTGTACTAACCCATCTCTTATGTGTACTACAAATGTAGGATCTGGCCGTTGAGCTTATAGAAGGCCTTTTGAAGACTACTTGGATATTCCACAAGATTTCGGTATCACTTTCCGAGGACAATGCCATTATCAAGCGATTTATGTTGTTCTAGTATAAGAGTCTTTGTTCTTTCCTTTTCATTTCAAGATGATTATTGTATAGCCTATATGAGGCTCTTTGTTGTAATAAATATGGGTTAAGCCCGATTGTTGAATTCGTTGATAGATGGTTTAATATGAGACATATTATAGACTTCTTATGAGTTTATGTTCATACACTATTTATGTGAAATAAAAGTAGAAGACTATGTAATCTTCATATACGAAGGGTCTATGCATACTAGGTTTATATATATATATATATATATATATATATATATATATATATATATATATATATATATATATATATATATATATTATGTGTCAGCGATAGGTCTAAGTAAACCTCAATGTAGAAGTTAACAAACAGTTTTAAATTTTCCGCATTTTTAACCTATCAATGTAATGATGTAAGCTAAGAGGCTAGTCTTAGTCCTCTTCGAGGACGACGACGCCGGTTCCGTCTAAGGGGTGCTCCCTTGATGCGACAAACTTTGTATCAGAGCATGAGTTTGAATATCTTTAGGAACGATGACTTATTAAACCTTGTCGATGTATATTCTTATTCATAATTGTGAAGCGCGTCACACTTATGAATGAGGAACTATGTGATGCTTAGTAAACTTTCATGTTCTTGTAATCTTATGTCGTGCCTCTAGAGTCTACTTTATGTGTGCTTTCACCTAAACCTTGTATGGTAGTTATAGGTATGAATAACCAAAGAGAAGCCGCAAAAAGGGCCGAAGAAGGCACCGCTAATGCGGGAGCACAAGACAACCAAGTGCCTCCACTTGAAGAAGTTTATATGGATGGTCAAATTCTGGTTTCTCCTCCTCTTATGGGGGATAGGAATATAAGGGCAGCTTTTCGCCAAATGGCCCAAGCCATCACGACCCAAGCACAAGCCGTCACTACTCATGCTCAAGCCATGACAACCCATGCTAATCGGGAGGTGGTACCCCGAGGAACCCAACAAGTTAGCACCATGGTCTCCCGTTTGAGAGATTTGACTAGAATGAATCCTCCTACATTCTATGAGTCAAAAGTTGAGTAAGACCCCCAAAAGTTCATTGATGAAATCTATCAGATCCTTTATGCTATGGGTTTTAATACTAGTGAGAAATCTGAGTTAGCCACTTACCAACTTAAAGATGTGGCACAAACTTGGTACGTCCAATGGAGAGACAATAGGCCTTAAAGGGGTGGACCCGTGACATGGAAGATTTTCAACAAGGATTTTCTAGATCGGTTCTTTCCTAGAGAGAAGAGGGAAGCCAAAGTGGAAGAATTCATCAACCTTTATCAAGGAGGTATGAGTGTACTTGAATACTCTTTGAAATTTACTAAATTGTCAACGTATGCTCCTTCTTTGGTTCATGATCCAAGAGATGAAATGAGCTGCTTTGTGATGGGAGTGTCGGATGACTTTAAAGAAGAATGTCGTTCGGCTGTGCTACATGACAATATGAAAATTTCTCATCTTACGGTTTATGATCAACAAGTGGAAGAGTCAAGAACCAAGAGAAAGAGTAGAGATGCTCAAAGGGCAAGGTCATTTGATGGAGGTTTTTCAAAGGGTAGACATGATATTCAAGACAAGCCTAGGTTCAAGAAAAGGTTCTCTAATCAAGTTACTTCTAAATTCCCTAAGGCTTGTGATGATAAGGTGCCTAAACCTAGGTCCCAAAAGGGAAAGAGTGGAAATTCACCTAATGAGAAGCCTACTTGTCCCAAGTATGGAAAAGGTCACTTTAGTGAATGCCTAGTTGGAACGGGCAATTGTTATTGTTGTGGTAAAAGTAGGCACAAAGTCCCAGATTGCCCAAATTTGAAGGGGCAAGACAAGAATAGTGTTCAACCTCAAGCAAGTGGTTCTAGTGATGCTCCGCAGAAGAATCAATTATATGCTCTCTGTTCTAAGGATGAGCAAGAGACTTCGCCCGATGTGGTGACCGGTATGTTGAAAAGGTTTTCTATTTATGTATATGTTTTACTTGACCCTAGTTCTAATTAGTCATTTGTTACTCCTCTAGTAGATAAAAAGTTTGACATTTTGCCTAATATCTTGAATGAACCTTTTATGGTGACTACCCCGGTGGGTGATTCGATTGTTTCTAAGAGAGTATATAGAAATTGACCTATAATGTTGCCCAATAGAGTTACTCATGTAAAGTTAGTAGAACTCGATATGGTTGATTTTGATGTTATTTTGGGTATGGATTGTTTGCATGCTTGTTTCGCTTCCATTTATTGTAGAACGAGGGTGGTGAAGTTAAATTCCAAATGAACCCCTCTTAGAGTGAAAGGGGGGGAAATTCTATTCCTAGAGGTCGTATTATTTCTTGTTTGAAAGCTTGTAAGATGATCTCTAAAGGGTGTTTATAGCATATTATGCGAGTCAATGATTTAGACTCCGAGGTTCCTCCTATTGAGTCGGTCCCCGTAGTGAGGGAATTTCCGAAGGTCTTTCTAATGATCTTTCCGATATTCCTCCCGAATGGGAAATTGATTTTGGTATAGACTTACTACCGGATACAAATCCCATTTCATTTCCTCCTTATCGGATGGCTCCAGCCGAATTGAAAGAGTTGAAGTCTCAAATCAAAGACTTACTAGACAAGGGCTTTATTAGGCCTAGTATTTATCCATGGGGTGCTCCAGTATTGTTTGTGAAGAAGAAGGATGGGTCCCTTAGAATGTTTATCGATTACAATCAACTAAAAAAAGTCAAAATCAAGAACAAGTATCCTCTCCCTCATATTGATGATTTGGTTGATCAACTCCAAGGTGCGAGTTACTTTTCCAAGTTTGACTTGAGGTCGGGATATAACCAACTTAGGGTGAGAGGTGAATATTTTCCCAAGAGGGCATATTTAACAAGATATGGTCACTATGAGTTCTTAGTAATTTCCTTTGGTCTCACTAATGTTCCGTCGGCGTGTATGGACCTAATGAATAGGGTGTTTCAAAATTACCTAGATTCGTTTGTCATTGTCTTCACTGACCACATCTTTGTATATTCAAAAAAATTAGGGTGAACACATGGACCACTTGAGAGTGGTGTTGCAAGTTCTTAAAGAACACCAATTGTTTGCCAAGTAGAGAAAATGTGAGTTTTGGTTGAGGTCGGTAGATTCCCTTGGTCATATTATCTCTAGTGAAGGTGTAGAGGTTGATCCAAGGAAGACCGAAGCAGTGAAAAATTAACCTAGACGTTTGGATCCTATGGATATTAGGAGTTTCTTAGGCCTAGCCGGTTATTATAGAAGGTTTGTCGACGGGTTTGCGTCTTTTTCTTCCCCCTTAACATCGTTGACAAAAAAGAAGGTGAAATTTTAGTGGTCGGAGGCATGTCAAAAGTGTTTCCAAATGTTGAAGGATAGGATTACCTCCGGTACGTATTGACCCTACCGCAGGGTACAAAGGGTTTTGTGGTATATTGTGATGCATCCTGAGTCGGGTTGGGGTGTGTGCTTATGCAACATGGTAAAGTTATAGCCTATGCTTCTAGGCAACTCAAAGTTCAGGATAATAATTATTCTACTCATGACCTTAAGTTAGCGGCCGTGGTGTTTTCCTTGCAAAATATGGTGGCATTATCTCTATAGGGTTCATGTTGATGTGTATATGGACCATAAAAGTCTTCAATATTTATTCACTCAAAAAGAGTTGAATCTACGGCAAAGGATATGGTTAGAGTTGTTGAAAGACTATGACATGAGTGGTCCCATCACCCCGTCAAGGCTAATGTGGTAGCGAATGCTCTAAATCGGTTATCCATGGTAAGTCTGTCCCATGTGGAAGAATCCAAGAGAAACCTAGTCAAAGATTTTCATAGATTGGCTCGTTTAGGAGTTCATATTGAAGATTCTCCAAATGGTGGTACATCATAACTCCGAGTTGTCTTTTGTAGATTAGGTGAAGTCTAAGCAACACCTTGATCCATTATTGATTGAGTTGAAAGAATCGGTTATTAGGAAGATTAATGAGTCGTTCTCCCAAGGGAGGATGGTGTTCTTATGTATCAAGGGAGATTGTGTGTGCCTCATGTTGTTGATTTGAGGAGTAGGATCCTTGAGTAAGCTCATGGAGCCCGTTACTCTATTAATCCAGGTTCTACAAAGATGTACCATGATCTTAGAGAGGTGTTTTGGTGGGATGGCCTAAAAGGGATATTGCGGAGTTTGTTGCAAAGTGTCCCATTGTCAACAAGTGAAGGCCGAACATCAAAAGCCGAGTGGTATACTACAAGAAATCAAAATCCTACTTGGAAGTGGGAAGATGTCAACATGTATTTCGTAGTGGGGTTACCTCGAACTCGAAATCAATATGACTCTATATGGGTGGTAGTGGATAAATTGACAAAATCCGCTCACTTTATTCCCGTCAAGTCTACTTACTCAGCGGAAGATTATGCAAGAATATATATTGAAAAGATAGTGAGTCTTCATGGGGTTCCATTGTCCACCATATCAGATAGAGAGGATCAATTTACCTCTAGATTTTGGATGTCTTTTCAAAGAGGTTTGGGTACTCAAGTGAAATTAAGTACCGCTTTTCATCCTCAAACGGATGATATAGCGGAGCAGACTATTCAAACTCCTGAAGATATTCTTATAGCTTGTATCATTGAATTTAAGGTAAATTGGGATGAGCACTTTGTAACAACCCTAAAAATGGATAAGATAAGAAATACTTAATGTGTCAAGGATGCCTACGATTAGATCGGGTTCACACGAATTGATGCGCATAGAACCAGACCTCTGAACCCTTGTTACAGCCAAGCCAACTAATTTGGGGAGTTATTTGAGCTAGGAAAGGTTGGGTCCAACCATGTAGAGCTCTCGAATACGAAGATTTACTCGAAGGAGTCTTTAGGTTTGGAGGGTGTAGGGGTAAAATGGTCTTTTTCTAGGATAAGGGTAGTATCATAATTACCCTAAATATATAATTAATTATTTAATTAATAAGGTAGAGGGGCAATTTGGGGAGAGAGCCGAAAGTGAGCTCTTGAAGTGAAGTCTTGCTCCACCCGGGTTCGAACCTAGGTGGAAGCAATGATTTAAATTGTTTTTATTTAAATTGATAAATTAATTAAATTATTTAATATTTGTTAGCTGATTTAAGAAAAAGGAAAATTAGAGTTTTATTATTAATTATTTCTTAATTAAGATATCTTATTTTGAC
This sequence comes from Solanum sitiens, assembly GCA_016801875.1. Classification (NCBI taxonomy): domain Eukaryota; kingdom Viridiplantae; phylum Streptophyta; class Magnoliopsida; order Solanales; family Solanaceae; genus Solanum; species Solanum sitiens. Next base: position 294,744 of record JABWTJ010000036.1, on the reverse strand, counting down.
TAAGTCTCAACTAGAATACTAATCCTAAGGAACCTCTCTCTTTTTCACGTTTCATCCACTCTCACGATCTGGCTCGCTCTCTTTCTATTTTCACGTTTTCTTTGCCTAACAAAAGTTTTAGAACAGAAAACACAACCAAAGTTCTTCACACTTGAAGAACTCACAACCAAAATTACAAACAGACAACTAATCAAAAACGTTACGCAAGACGGAGGATTATTCCGTCGAATTGGTGTTGAAGTTGAGGGGATTTGGACGTGATTTTGGCGAAGGTGTTGGGCAGAAAGTCATGGTTTGAACTAAAAAATAAGGTATGGGTTTTCTCTCTTGGAATCCTTTCTCCAAGAGAAATTTCTTTCTACAAAATTCAACGTATGAAACTAGGGCTGTCCCCTTTATTGTTGAATTCCTTGTCCCTAGTCTCCTTCCCATTTCAATCTAAATTAGGTTAGAAATCATGTTGTTGGTATGGTTGCTGGTAGCTAAATGTGAAATATGATGTTCTTTGTGATTTTGTGTTTGGAAATAGCAAGCATGTTCAATGATGTCAACCGAAAATGAAGTGGTGCAACGTGTAAAATGTTTGTTGTTGTTCTCCATTTTGAAGTCTTGAAATGGCTTGTTTGATGATTGGAATTATTGTGCATAAGGTATGTAAATTGTGATGTTTAAATGAAGTGTAAGGTGCCTGATCTTAAGTGGCAAAATCTAAGCTAAAACAATAATGAATCTACACCTAAAAACGCTTTAAACAAATTGTGAAAATACCACAAAACGAACGTATGAATGTTGTTAAATAAAGGCTAGAAAATTTAACAAAATTTCCAGCACTTGGTGATGGAGTTTTTGGCCAAAATACTTGAAGTTTGAGAAGCTTAAAAATGAAATAAAACAAGTGAGGTCATGGAGGATTGAACCTGTGACCTCACCATGTTAAAAACCATGAAAAATAAAGAAGTACAAAGAATTGTGATGAAGGGGATTCGAACCCATGACCTTGGCTGAAATTGAATTATGAAAATAAGAAATGAGAGGAGTGAGATTCGAACCCACGACCTCTTAGGCAGATTTGAGGAGGAGAATAAATTAAAAATAAAGAGAGGCTGTGGGGGTTTGATCCCACAACCTCATGGTCAACTCAAGATAGTCAAGGAAAATTTAATAAAAAAATATAAAAGGGTTTGTGGGGGTTTGAACCCATAACCCCTCGGCCAAAAGGAGAGAGTTTAAAGAAAAAGAAATTTAAAGAAAATGAGGTTGTGGGGGTTCGATCCCACATCCTCTCAATTCCGTTGAGCGAAAAATGAAGAGAAAAACTAAGGGAAAAATAAAATGAAGGTGTTGGGGGCTCGATCTTGGGTTCCCAATGTCATGAGGATTAAAAATAAAATCAAGGAGAAATGTAAGTGTTGTCCAAGGGATTCGAACTTGGGTTCCCTTGCCCAAATTTCCATATTGATATATAAATCATATGTGAATTAAATGCTCAAGAATAATGCCACCTACTTAGATCAAAATCGAGATCTTAGCATACATACAAGATAAATAAGTCTTGTACTACATAATCTTAGAAAGATATGAGTCACTTAACAAATTATGAATGAAGCCTCATGGCTTGTATGTATAGACCCATAAGTCTAGCATACGTTTAAAATAAGTGAACCTAAGATGTATGTAATGAAATGAAGTAACCCTAGAAGGGTTAAGTACGAGTGTAAAATACACTAAATAGCCAAGTGCATTGGCATACGATGAAATGATTATTATGTAATGAAATGATGAAACCCTAGAAGGGTTAAGTAAGAGTGTGAAACACACAAATGGCCATGTGCATTGGCATATGATGAAATGAACATTCACGTAAAATGGGGTGAGTAATTATGAAGAGCAATTGTGCTAATGTTAATGAATGTGGTGACAACATGATATGAGGCTAATGTAAAAGATGAGAACAATCTCAAATGAGCCTAAGTAATTGTTACTAAAACGTACTCACCTATGAGAGTGTAAAGTTAATGAAGAGACCAGTCTCTATGAACACTCTAATAAAAGTATTGAGATTAACATACTTAATGCTATGATGAGATGAGAAATCATCTTCTGAGCTATGATGTCCTCATACTAGAAGCCAGCTTCCATTACGTATGAGTTGAATGTAATGGAACTTTATACTGAGCACCGATATACTAGTTATGAGCGGTGATGCCTTCTTTCGGGAAGGGCAGAGGTTCACGTAACTCTCATAAATGAGACTGTCCGGCTTGCCGGGTATGGGTCTCCTTATATCTCCTGGTCTTCGACCTATACTGCCAATATAGGGATCTGGAGGGGTTAAATTCCCATGTACGCTAGCATGTTTTGGGTCACCTTGGCTGGTGATTCCACCACTTTCGGTGTGGGGGATACACTGGATTTCATGATGCTCACATGGTCTATGTCGGTTAAAGTTAAAGTTCCCAATAAATGAATGAGGCCAGCCTCAAACGATGCACATAATGAAATGAATGATACCAAAGGGGTTAGGATAGGATAATCAAGAGGTGAGCTAGACTCAAGTAATGACACTAGGTTATTCTTGATCATTGCACAGAAAACCCGATGAAAGTCTTAAACTACATCTTTGGTATAGCTGGTGTTCACACTAGCCTATGAACGAAATGAAATGAAGAACGTATGAATGAATGAAGCAGACTCTATGTTTGTTAATGAAGACTCCCTAGTTGAGGTCCCATATGTTGAGCCCTCATTTTGGAAAGTCTTAATGTCATGTCCGTGATTCCAAGCTCTCATGGCATATGAATGAATGTTATAAAAGATGTTATGTGCTATATGCTATATGATATGTGCTATGTGTAAGATGTTATGTGCTGTGCTGTGCTGTGAGCAATATCATAAGTATGATAATGCATGTTACTCTCATGGCATGACTTTCCTAATCCAAATTTGGAAAGCTCACTAACATTCCTAATCTAAATTTGGAAAGCTCATTGACTTTCCTAATCCAAATTTGGAAAGTTCACTAACTTTCCTAATCCCAATTTGGCAAGTCCACTGACTTGACTCTCCATAATCATGTTGTTAAGAAAGAACTATCCTTTCTCATGCATGTCCTTGATGTGTGCTTCCATATACCCATCTTAGTACAAGTGTGAATTAATCCCATACAACTCTATATTTTTAGGTGCAGGCAAAGGTGGACGCTAGAGCGTACAGTTTGACGTTGCAGCTATCCGGACGTGGAGCTTTCATCCGGACTTAGTAGACCCTCATGCTTTCGAGGATGTCTACCGTTACTATTTAGCTTAGATGTAGGCTTTAGCTAGTGGAGCATGTTCCACTAGTGTTTCTTTCCATTTTATTTCAGACATTGTATTGGTGCCATTTTGGCAATTATACATTTATTACAGTATTGCATTGTTTCTTTCATTTGATTATCTCTATATTAGATGGTTGATTTGTGAACGCCCATGATGTTAAGTTTAATATGTTTAGCATGACATAAGAAAGTAAAAAGTTTAAATTTTCCGCTAAAATTAACCTAGATGAAGTAAGAATGACGTATGTAGGCTTGTCTACGACCTATGAGAGGTCAACGACGCTGGTCTCGTCTGGGTGTAGATTCCGGTCGTGACACACTTGCCTTTGGTGGAGTTCTCATACAACAATAGTTTTCATTCATCCATATCTATGGCTCCTTTATAATCATTGTATGGAAGAAGGTGTAGATCTCCTATTGGATGGTTTGAGGTAGGTGAGTCTTCGCTTCTTGGTCCCGATTTGATCTATAAGACCTTAGAGAAAGTTCATATCACAAGGAACCGCTTGCAAACAGATTATAGTCAGCAAAAGTCTTATGCCGATCATAGGAGAAAAGACCTCGAATTCGAAGAGGGTGATAAGGTGTATTTGAACATTTTGCCTATTAAAGGGGTGGTTAGATTTGGAAAGAAAGGGAAGTTAAGTCTTCATTAAGTGGGTCCCTATGAAATCTTGCAAATGGTTGGTAAGGTGGCATATGAGTTGAAACTCCCTAGTGAACTATCCTCGGTTCATCCGGTTTTCCACGTATCCATGCTTAGGAAGTGCATCGATAATCCCGAGTCAATTATTCCTATTGAAGGTCTTGGTGTGAAGGAGAACCTCTCTTATGAGGAGGTTCCGGTTGAAATCCTTAATCATCAAGTGAAGAGGTTGAGGAACAAAAAGGTGGCCTCCGTAAAAGTATTATGGAGAAACCACCTAGCTGAGGGAGCAACATGGCAGGCCAAGGCCGACATGAAGTCCGGCTATCCTCATCTCTTTACTAGTGAAGGTTAGTTGTTCTTGCTAATAATGAAAATAATGACTAAATTTGAAGTTGCTTTGATTTTTGGTGATGTTTTCCAAAAATGTTTATGTTATAGTGAAGTATGCCTTTATGCTTGAAAATTTGCAATTCCTCTTGTTTTGAGTTATGTTGTGAATTTTGATATGGTGAATCGTTATGAAATGATGTTAAGTATGTTGGTAAGTTGATTTTTGGCATAGTTGACTCATATATGGTATGTTGAGCTCATATTGTGGTGAGAAGGAAATTCCTCATATTTTGATGATGAGCTTTATGTGTAGTAATTGAAGTCTTGCTATGTGTAAATGCCATTATTGATATTGTAATTCAAGTTATTATGTATTGTTGGTGGTTGGGCTGCTAGTTTTAGTCATTCCCTTCCTTCCAAAAGATTTTAGTGTCATTCAGGGACTAATGTTCCTAAGGGGGGGATAATGTAACACTCTGAAAGTCTAAGACCTAATTTAGAGCTTAGCATGAGTGTCCAAGGGTGAGGACACTGTTTTAAGATCATATATAGTGTATATAAGTCATTTAGGAAGTTTAAGAATCAAAACAACAAGAAACGTTTAAGATGTCCGGAAGCTAGTCCAATTGAACTAGTGAAACGTTCTTAGGTTTCGGAAAGATATAGGAGTGGTGTATGAGGTCTAAAACTTGAATAATGACATTAAATAGGTAAAACCATGTATATAGAGTAAAAACGTCCAAGTCCGACCCCCCAAGGATCTCCTTAGGGGTCCACGAAAGGACCGCAAACTATGCTTGGCAAGCTGCCAAATAAGCAGCCAAAATACACATAGCAGAAACAGGTCCGCGTCGCGTACTTGGGTGACCTTTGGTGAAAACACAAGTCCTTGTCGCGGGAAGGTTGTGGGGTCTACTGTCTTGAAAATTAATTTACAAAATCATGCGGGAATCCGCATCGCGGATTTGTTCCCCAACAAAAATTGGAAATTTGGATTTGAAGTTTGACTTCATTAATGGGTCAACCCAAGTGATGGGTCTTTTGGGTTTTTCATGGGGGGGTCTATATATTGATTTCCAATGTGTTTACCCTCACATTACTCACTCAAATAAAACCCCAAATGAAAACACAAAAGCTCTCACCTCTCTCTAGTTTCTCTCTTTGTTCATCATCTATTGAAGGAAGAAGAAAGTTTGAAGAAGAAGACCAATTTCAATAGCATTTCACTTGAATTTCATGGATTAATCGTCATTAAGGTATGTGTTCTTCACTCTTGCGTTTCCTTTCCCCAAGATCTCCTCTCAAAGTTGATTTCAAAAACACCCAATTCCAAGGGTTTTTCTATTCTAATGGGTTTTCTTTTAAACTTCAAATTGATGATAAACTGTGATTTTCTACGACTAATTAAGTGTATATTGTTGGTTAATTGATGTTTATTGGTGCAATCTTATGTAAATCATGTCCCTTTCCCCAATTCCCCAAATCTTGGAACTTGCTTATGAATTAATGGGAATTGAAGAATGTATTGATTGTTAGACTTGTTTTATCTATTCTAATTCATTCATGGATTGCCTAGGGTAATGTATTGTTAGGATTGGATCTATTTATTGAAGAATTCATGATGAACCCTATTTTCCTAACCCTAGGTTATGAATTGAAGTTAATTAGGATAGTGATAATGCAAAAGATCTTACTATTGTGTTAATTTCTATTGTATGATAATAATATTCCCATTATTGGGTTGAATTGAATGGTTGATGGTAAAACCATGGATGTAGGCTTGTGAAGGATATTTGGTAAGTGTTGTGATCTCAACCCTTTACTTCAATTATGATTACTTGTGATTGAGTAATGATGTTGTATTGAAGTATACCTTATATTAAGATTGATAGTTTGGTATGCTGTTGAATTGAAAAGTCTTGAATAGGGTTTGTGAGATGTTTGGTAAGACGTAAATGTTATAAGGATGGTGATAACTTACCACTGTGCCTTATCATGAATGATTATGTAAATGTGCTAAACTGACATGTATGAATTGTAATGAAAGGAAAATACTCATGCGATTCTTATTGAGCTATGATGATGATGATTATATAAGGGATAGACCCTATGACCTAAACAAAGCTATGAACGTAAATAAAGGAATTAAATACATTTCAATAAGGGACATTAGCTTAGCACCTAGAGAACTTGACAATGGGAGGTGTTGCCTTTCCATAGAAGAAGATTCACCCTATAGTTCCACATGAGGTGTTGATTCCCCTATGAGGGATACCCACCCTATGGATTTTAATAAGATGAGGCTCCAATAGCCAAGTGGAATGTATAGAGGTCATACGTATATCTTAGTTCCTTAAACTATGTTGCCCCCATAGGAAGACTAGCTAGTGGATCCACCTAGAAAGCTACGTTTATGTTTGGTTCTACTTTGACTGGTAGAACATCTTCCATCGATGTAAGGTTTTACAACACCGAATTCCACATGACTCTTGTGGCTTATGTCGGTTAAGGCCAGTGTTCCCTAAACTAAAATGAAATAATGAAGTACAAACCAACTAGGGTTACTTAAGAGGTTTGACTTAGCCTAGGTAGGGGTATGGGACTCTACATATGTGTTGCACTAGTTTGCCTTGATGGAAGCCTTAGGAGGTTGTTCTTATGAATGTATATTCTTACAAATGTAAATGATGATAATGTGATGATCTTACATGTAAATGACACAATGTGATGTTGGTTACTCTTATGAACGTGTATTTGGTCCCTATTGCTAAAGTATGATATGATGTACTCTTAATGAAATGTTATGTGGAGTTGGACATTGGTTATGGTTCTTGCTAAGTTTACTTGATTAAGTAAGATTATGGGGTTTTGCTTAGTTTTTGCACAAGTTGACTTAATAAGGGTCATCAATAATGGTGTTGCTTTGGTTATGTTTTAATGAACTCTTATTCATGTTTATGATGTTATGTCTTGATGATAGAGTTGTATTTGATTATGGATTCAAGTATGTTAATATGCATCTGACATAATTTGACTTAAGGTGGTTTGGTCTTGTATAGTACATGACATTGACTTGATGAATATGTATTAATGACTTATAAGGCTTTTCTTGAATGTGCATAAGGCTTTCAAAATGTAAAATAGCATGATTTAATGAAATGTCGTCTTCAACATCATTTTAATTGTTTTATGTGCATATACTCATACATAGTATAAGTGTGTACTAACCCATCTCTTATATTTACTACAAATGTAGGATCCGTACGTTGAGCTTATAGAAGGCCTTTTGAAGACTACTTGGATATTCCCCAAGAGTTCAGTAGGTCCTCACTTTCCGAGGACAATGCCATTATCAAGCGGTATATGTTGTTTTAGTATAAGAATCTTCGTTCTTTCCTTTAAAATTTCAAGACGATTGTTATATAGACTATATGAGTCTCTTTGTTGTAATGAATATGGGTTAAGCACAATTATTGAATTCGTTGATAGATGGTTTAATATGAGACATATTATAGACTTCTTATGAGTTTATGTTCATGTACTATGTACGTGAAATAAAAGTAGAAGACTATGTAATCTTCTTATACAAAGGGTGTATGTATACTCGGTATGTATATATATATATATATATATATATATATATATATATATATATATATATATATATATATATATATATATAATGCGTAAGCGAGAGGTCTAAGTAAACCTCAATGTAGAAGTTAACTAAAAGTTTTAAATTTTCCGTACTTTTAACCTATGAATGTAATGATGTAAGCTTAGAGGCTAGTCTTAGTCCTCTCCAAGGACGACAACGCCGGTTACGTCTAGGGTGTGCTCCCCGTATGTGACAATTATTGCATGAAAAAGTAAATTTTGATAAATTTACATGTTGCTCATGTTGTTGCCCATCCTTATATGATAAATGTGCAATTTAATTTGATGAGATAGCTTAATGAGCATGATTGATTTCACTTATATAGTGTAGTGTTTTGGCCTCACTATGAGAAATAAAGTCTCCTTTAAATAAGAAAAGATAAGTCTATTTGAAAAATGTGTGACTTTTTAGATTTGGGGAGTGTTACAATAGGCTCATTCTTGAGGAGCGATGGTTTGTCTAGACTATGTTTGTTGGTGTGCCTATAAATTGTCATAAATTTCCCAAATGATGCATGCTTATGAAAGCTAGTGATGTGCTAGAAATAGAAAGCTGTAAATTTACTTCCTAATGTTGTGATGTGCTTTGTGTGATCTACCATGTTGATTTCACAAGGAAGGAAGTATAAGCATAATGTGGTTTGGAGAAAGGAAATCCTCTTAATATGAATTAATCTCTATGCATTGCTTTAATGTGAACTCGATGATGCTATGTGTATATGTTGTGTATAGAAGAAGATAGTTCCTCCTTGTTCAAAGCTAAGCGTGGTGATGTCATATATGACCTTGATTGTACTATGTCTACACTATAAGATTGAAGTTAATCTACATTATTCATGATTCTTTTGCAACTAAATGAATTGTTAAAACAATTTCTCATGAGTTAAATTATGGATTATGCCTATGAGTGCAATTTAAATCCATTGTATGTCTAACCTTGTGATGAAATAATGAACATGCCTAAAGTTGGAGAAGGTAGTTCCTCCAAATGGCAATGCATATGAAGAAGTATGTTTGAACGGAAAGAATTGTAGAAGTAGTCCATGTTTGATTATGTTGCTTTGGTATTGTATGATGTTGGTGTTTCTTTGTAAAGTTTGTGCGTTGAATATTATGTAATAACATGTTGAAATGTTGTGAGTTGCTATGGAAGTCATTGAGTCCTTGAAAGTATTTAAAATGTTTCAAGTGTCATTGGAGGACGAATATTTCCAAGTGGGGGAGTATTGTTACACCCTCAAAATGAACTGAGGTAGCTAGATCCTCACATAAGCCTAAAAAGGTTAATAACATGTTAATAAAGTGTTTTACACCTTGTATAATTGATTTGAAGAGGTTTAGAGGTCAAACGTCCAAGACGTTTGAAAGTTAGTGTTTAGACGTGCTAGTGTGTCCTTGTATGTTTGCCTTTTTTGTATGTGTTGTATGGAGTCTAAAAACAGTAATAGGTGACCCTAGTATCTTAATATACATGTTAAGGGTAAAAATGTCGGGGTACAACTCTCCAAGAACTAACCTAAGGGCCCCCAAGGAAGACCCAAACGTTAGACAAGGAGGATGCCCAAGGCAACGTGCAGCAGCAAGATTAGTGACAAGCCTCGCGTCGCGCACCTAGCACTGATTGTGAATGTGCGACGTGCGCCCAACACGAGGATCACTACCTCAAAAATTATTTGGGGCAAAAATCAGAGGTTGCCCCCGCGACGCGCAACCACTTTCCAGATTCGGTTGTATCACTTTAAAGTCAATTTTGACATGTCAAAAAGTCCCAATAAGTCTGAGGGTGTTTTGCTAACTTAGGGAGACGGTTATAAACAGTTTTTAGGACCATTGTAACCCTTTTCCCAAGACAAAACCCGAACACCTATTAAGAAATCAAAATCCTAAAAACTCTCTCTTCTTCCAAAACCCCCAAAACCTCCATTGAAGACCAAGGTCAAGAACAAGCTATGGAGGTGGATTCTTGGAGATTTCTTCTCAGATTTTCGTGGGATTTCTAATATAAAAGGTATGTTAATCCTTCATCCATAGATAACCATTCATCTATGGAGTCCTTTGATAGCTTTTTCCCAAACATTATTCTAAGACAAAAATACTATATTTCAATGTAGCCATGGGTTCATTGTTAAAGTGATTTCAAAAGCATTCTAATCATGAACACATGTTTAGATACTGATTTTATGATCAGTTTCTATCCAATTTAATGAAGAAACCATGATCCTCCTAATTTCTCAAATTTGCCTATTATTTGGGTCTTGTGATCTTGATAATATGATGATTACATTATGTTTAGATTATCATGAATTGCTTCATTTTATATTCCTTTATGTCAATTGATTATGAATTGCTGGGAATTAATCAAGATGATCATTATCTTGGAGATTTGGTAAGTTGACCTATTTTCCTCTTATTGACATAGAATGTATATTGAATTATGATGAATGGTATGGTCCACATATAGTGGTAGTGTTTACATTATTGTACATGTTTATGTGTTATGATCATGTCCTTTATAGCATTAAATGCAAGATGAATTGATTTGATGATTTCCATGTTTACGTAGTTGAAGGATTTAACCTTGATTCTAATATCATGTTCTAAGAGAATTGATGTTATGTGAAATATATGAATAGCTCTCAAAACTAATTGCATGACCTAGGTGTGGGGATGATGTTATATGAATATGTTTGATGATCATTATAGGGTTAGATGGTCTTTCTTGCTAGTGATGAAGAATATCCTTATATCATAACCCCTACCTATACGAACCTTATATGAATGTGTGATTGAAGTATGCTAGGAGTTTTCTATTCTATTGTTGAATATGTACTTGCCTACTATGATGTTTTGTGAGTGTGTGAAGTCTATAGTCTTAAATAATGTCGATGTGTTTGATTCAAGACTTGAAGAATGTGGTACATGTGTTGTGATCTTTAAAGGATTTCTTCCTTAATACTAGGTGATAGCCATTAGGTGATCATGTTTATCAATGTATACACACACACTTCATTCATATCTATGAGTAGGGTAGATCATGATGACTAAGGAAAGGATAGTTCTCCTATTCATTATTACCCATTTCTACGCATGCAAAGTATATGATTACTGAAGTTATGAACACGTGTGTCTAAAGATGGTTATGTGAACGTAGATCTCACATATATGTACACACACATATACTTATATGAATGAGGTATGTTAATGGTAGTCCAATGAAAAAGTGAGTCTCTTGAAAGGTATTACTCAATTGTACTCTAAACTAGACTATAGTATGAATACGATATGATTATGTGAAAGTACATTCTCACATAATATAGGTCTATGATGAAAGGGAATTCTCATCTTAGAATCCCTTGAGCTATATGAAGTATAAAGGAGAAAGCTCCTAAGGCCTTATTTATAACTTAATGCATTAAATGATTAAATATATATTAAAAAGGGATTTAGAGCCTAGCACCGAGTGAACATGACAAATGAGAGTGGGATCTTCACGTTAGTAAGTCCGACTTCCCACAAAAAGAACCTTCACGTTTAGTAAGTCCGTGTTCCCAACCAAGATGTTTTCTCATTAGATGGAGACCTCCATGGTAGAAAGGCAAAGTTTCTAGAAACAATCTCCTTGTTCCATAACTACGTGCCCCCTATAGGTTTTAGCTTAGTGGATCCACTAGAATAGCTATTTTGTATGAAGTTCCTACCTTGGCAAGTATACCCTATATTTTCGGTGTGGGAGTAGAACATCGGAGTACATGTAGATCACATGGTCTATGTTGGTTATGGATAAATATCCCAAAGTAATAAATGAACTAAGATAAGATTATGGACTCTAATCACGACTCCTTGAGAGGATTACTTAATATAGGTAGGATTATGGCCCGTACCCATGCATTGCATAAGTGAACATCAAGAAAGGATAAGATTAGTACATGTATACAAGTAAGACTTATGTGGTGTTATGTATGAATTGTATGAATGCATTGTTAATTGTAATAACCCTAAAACGACTATGCTAAGTAAGACCTAAACATACCAAGAGTACATAGGTTTGACCGGGTTCACACGGCTTGATGCGCATTGAACCGGACCCCTGGACCTATTCACCATCCAATCCAACCAACTTGGTGAGTTGGTTGAGCTAGGAAGGGTTGGTTCCAGCCATGTTAGGTTCCCAAACTCTAGGATTCACCCGGGTGAGTCTTAACCGGACTTAGAGGTTTAGTCCTAGGTGTTAAGGGTTCTTGGGGTAAAAAGGTAATTTCGAGGGTAGGGGTAGTATAGTAACTACCCTAGGCTGATATTTAATTAATTAAATAATGTTTTTAATTAGTCAAAATGGGTCAAAGCTTGGTGGTCAAACCCGAGTTAGATCGGATCTCCACACTCGGGTTCAAACCGAGTTGGAGGGACAAAAAGGGACGATTTAAATGATTTTAATTAGACAAAAATTAGGAGGGGCATTATATTAACTTAATATGAAGATTATAATCTGATTTTATCATGTAAAGTATGTTGAATAAGTCAACAACAAACTCCCCAAGCAAGAGGCGAACGACTCCCATTAGGAGTGTACTCAATGTGCACTCTTAACTCATTATATATCCACCAACGTTTTCATCTTTACCTTACACTTCAAAAACAGAAAAGTACAATAATTCTATTAGTTCAAAGAGTTCTCGGCTTCATCAATCAAAAATGAAAAGAAGAAATTGTTTGCCTAAGTGCTTTAAGAAATCACTTGTGAGCAAGAACCAAGGCTCGGAAGAAAGGTTTTGTGCATGGGTTAGGACGTGTTAGTGGCTGGTTGTCAACGTTGAAAAGGTATTGGTTTTCTTATCTCTTGGTCCCTTTCCCAAGAGTCCCCTAAGGCTCAGTTCAATTCCAATCTAAAAAGCAAGGTTGTCCCTGTTGCATGCCCCTGTCATTAAATCCTATGAATGATTGATGCATGCGTTGGTATGACTTCTGGTAGATGATTTTAGGAATTATTGTGATTGTGTGCAACGTGTGTTCTCGGACTGATTATGATGTTTTTATGTACGTCCGAATGTTGAAGGTTATATGTGCACAAGTATGTTTTTTTTCCCGTGATGATGTTGTTACGGATTACTCGAAGTAAATGTGAATTATGTGTTACATAATGTTGTGTGTTTAACATGCAAGAAGAAATTGTGATGTTCATGAATAAGAAAATGAAGTTATGGTCCCTTAACAAAATGTTAGGCTGCCTATTCTTTGGTGTCTAAGACTCTCGTCCATGGTCTCAATTACACAAAGGAACTTTTATGTTAATTCCACAAGGACTAAATACTAACCTAAGGTCTTAATGAACCCGAATGCTTCACTATATTAACTAAGGAAATCGTTGCACAACAAAGCTTAATACATACGAATACGTGAGTGTACTGAGATTACGAAGTTGGGTTTAAATGTGATGCCTTAGAACTTAAGAGGTGTTACAGGTAGATGGACATTATATTAGGACAAACTATTGGTTAAAAGTTCATGTAAAACTCTAAGCTTAAAGTCTAGGCGAAATTAAAGAAAGTGAACCAAAGGCCTATACTAATTGACTAAGTATCTGTTAACCACTTGTAAAAACAAATGAAGAAAAAGAGATGATGCCATTGAGGGTGGAACCCGAGACCTCTAGGTCCTAACACTAAGAGAAGAGGCCTTGAATTAAAAGAAAAAGAAATAGTGTGAGAGAGGGGAATCGAACCCGACTTCAAGGCCCAATGTGTGAGATACATAAGTCTCACATATAATCAAAAATTATATGCTGCCCAAGGGATTCGAACACGGGTCATCTTGACCGAAATTGTGGGGCACATAAGTCTTACAAATAATAAAACAAAATGCAGCCAGTCCCCTTTGCCGAATGTGTAAGATGCATAAGTCTTGCATAATATACACTTATATGATCATGAAACACTTAGCCAAATATGAGTAACCCAAAAGGGGTACTACCATGAGTGTAAGATACACTAATGGCCATGTGCATGGCATATGATGTAAGTTAATGTCAAGATGAAGAAATGAACATTCACGTAATGAGGTGAGTAATTAGGTTAAACTATGAAGCTAATGAAAATGGTGACAACATGATAAGAGGCTAAGATGAATGGGGACACAAGTCTCAACCAAGCCTAAGTAAAGGTCACTAAAATTACTCACCTAAGAGAGTGTGGAATATTAAGAGACAAGTCTCAATCACATTCTATATGTAAGTGTAAGGACAATTCACACTTAATACGTAAAGAAGAGAAGAGAAAGCATCTAATGAGCTATGACTACCTCATTCTAAGAATCAAGATTTGATGATGTATGAGTTGAATGTAAATAGAAACTTTAAACTAAGCACCGATAGGCTAGCTATGAGTGGTGATGCCTTCTTTAGGGAAGGGCGGAGGTTCACATAAATCTCATGAGATGAGACTGTCCACCAAGGTGGGTATGGGTCTCCCTAAATCTCCTAGTCTTTGAATTATGTTGCCAACATAGGGAACTAGCTTGGTTCAAACCCCTAAAGCTAGCATGTTTTGGTTTCACTTTGGCCAGTGACTCCACCTCTTTTCGGTGTGGGAGAGACACCGGATTTCATGATGCTCACATGATCTATGTCGGTTAAGGTTCAAGTTTCTCAAAGTATGAAAGGTAATGAAATGAACGATACCGAAGGTGTTTGTGCAAGACAATTAGGAGGTGAACCAGATTCAAGTAATGACATTAGGTCATTCTTGGCCATTGCACTTCATGATCCCGATGAGAGTATTAAACTTCATCATAGGTATAGATGGTTTTTACATCAGCCTACGAATGAATGAAATGAATAATGTGAAGTACGGATGAACGAATGAAGTAGACTTTGTGTTTGCTAAAGAAGGCCATCGGGTTGAGGTCCCATATGTTGGCCCTTCACCTGAGATGTCTTAATGCTACGTCCATGATTCGAAGGTCTCGTGGATATGAAATGTATAATATATGAAACATGAAATGTATGTTATGTGAACCTATATGTGTATAATGCGTGACATATTAATGGTATGACCTTCCTAGTACGAATTAGGCAAGTCAAGAGACTTGACCTCCTAAGAAAGTATGTTGATTAGGAAGAGCCATTCTTGTTCATGCATTACCGTTTTGTGTTGCTTCATTTACCCATACTTAGTACAAGTGTGTACTAATTCCATACAATATTACTATTTTAGGTGCAGGCTTAGGTGGACGTTGAAGGCATCATTGCAGCTATTCAGAATCAGAGATTTCATCCGGACTTGGTAGGTCCTCATACATTCGAGGATGCCTGCCTTTACATTTCTTGCTTAGTAGTAGGTTTGAACTAGTGGAGTATGTTACACTAGTGTTTCTTTCCTATTTTATTCAGACGCTTGTAATAGTGCCATTTTGGCAAGTATTACTTATGACATGGTATCCTATTTCTTTCAAGTTGTATGTTTCTATAACTAGATGGTAGATATATGAGCAATGAACCTCCTTACAAATACATGTTTATATGAAGTATATGTATACTTCAACTATAAACAAAAATTTTTAAATTTTTCGCTAAAATTAACCGTATGAATATGACGAATGCAAGAAGAGGATTGTTTGCGACCTCTGAGAGGTCAACGACGCTGGTGGCAGTCCGGATTCAAAAATCTGGGTCATTACAAACTTGGTATCAGAGCATCAGGTTAAACATAAAAGACATCAGGCTCATATCAACCACGTTACATAGTTTCTAAGTTATGGTAGTGAAGTGCACCACTATCATGAATTAGAGAGTGCATAATGCTTAGGAAATTTTCTCTTCTTCTACTCTTTATCGTGCTATGTGGAATTGTGACATAATTGTGTCATTAACAATCTAACTCTTTCCTTGTATCTACGTGTAGATAATGAATACGAGGATAAATGCAGGCAGAAGGGTAGGTGAGGCAGCTGCTGGAGGAAATCAAGTTCCTCCTCAAGCCCCAGTTGCTGCTGATCAAGTGCCTGTCAATCCAGCTGGGTTGACAGATGGTGAAGTAAGGGACGCTTTGCTGCAGATGTCACAGGCCATCACTACTCAGGCTCAAGCCATCACGGCTAAAGCCACGAGAGAGGGTGATCCCAAAGTGAATCCTCATGCTAGCACCATGGCTAGCAGGCTGAGGGACTTCACCAGAATGAACCCCCCAGTTTACTACGGATCCAAGACCAATGAGGATCCCAGTAGTTCGTGGATGAGGTCCAGAAGATCCTTTGTGCCATGGGAGTAGATAAGGAGTGATACGCTCAAATTACACTTTCCTGAAGAAGTATAAGCGGTCGTATCAAGTAAAGAACCTAAATGTTAGGTTGGGGTCGATCCCACGAGGAAAATTGTTTAGACGTAACTTTAGTCTACGATTACTTGTATTTAGTCAAGTCCTTTCCGAAAACAAACAATTAAAGGGGTGGTTTTGTGTAACAAAAGTATTTAACTAATTCTAAGTAAACATGTAGCAAGTTAAAATATTTGATGTTTATTAAGTGATGAGAGAAACTAGGGTGTAAGTGTTCCCCATAGGTTCATAACGAAGTAACCCTAGCTATAACAACTTTTTCCTAGTATCCTGCATGCAAAGTGGTAAGTTATGTATCCCTAATTCCTTGGTACGGCAACTAGGGAATTTCACTCCGCACCTTGGTCCGGCTACGTGTGTATACTTTACTAAACCTTACCTTTTACCTCATATTAAGCATCATATTCAATGTAAGGCTAAGTTACTACTTCAAACCAATTAAAACTAGCCTATTAGATAGTGTATACTAAATCTACGCTGATAATTTTTTTTCTTATTATCTACCTCCTTGGTCCGGCAAGTAGCAACAAGGTGAGTTCTAATGTTGGCCACAGTTAAAAAGACTTCTAAACGAAAGAATTATCAATATATGCAAGAAACTATTCTAGAATTGTTATTTTACCTAGTTTTACTTTGTTAATTACCCATGGTTCCCACAACCCTAGTTGTGGATTTAGTTACCCATGTGAAGTATTACCCAATTGATATTTATTAAACAAGAAATCATATACTTACTTTAACAAGTTGAAGAAAACCCAGAAAATACCACTTGAATTAATGAATATATTGTAAGAAACGATTTCGGAAAGTATAAGTATTTTCCAAAACCCAAATTTTTTCTTCAAATAACACAAGTCTCCAAAAACAAAAAAAAAATTGTCTAACCTCAAAAACGAGTTTTTTAGTCCTACTTATAATAATAAAATCCTAAAAATAAAAGGAATTCTATTTAAGTAAAACTCTGTCCAAAGCACGTCTCGAGTTGACGACCTCACCGACGGACCGTCGAGGGAACGACGGACCATCGACGCCTCCGTCGGTCCATACTTCAACTCTTTTTTTAGTTGTTATCTTCTCCATCATTCTGTTACCATCGACGGACCCAAACGACGGTCCGTTAATGGACCTACGGTGCGTCGATGGACTTCATTGCTCCATACTTATAATCTTTTCAAAATCAGGTACTGGGCTATATTCTGTTAGCACCAACGGTTTTCCAGGACGATCCATCGATGAGATGACGGACCGTCATCCCTTCCATAGCCCCACACTTAGTCAGAATTCCCCGATCTTTTCATAGATGCATAAATCTTCAAACGACGGTTGCCACCTACGGACCGTCGATGAGTTGACCGACTGTCGATGGCTCCGTAGGTCATCACTTCTGTATATTTCAGCACAGTCTTCAGCATTTTCATTATGAATAGTTTTCCTGCAAATACAAAGAAAAATACATTAAAACTACTTCAAAAAGGACTTAGACACACACTACACTTAAGGAAAAAGCATTGGAAGTACCGTAAAACCACGGTACATCAACACCCTCAACTTAAGTTCGTCGTTTCTCATCAAGCGACACACTATGACTCTCCACAACACCTTTTTACAAAAGTATCCTTATTTTAGCTTTCACAATCCTCTGGCTATCAATCCCGATTATTTTAATGTTAATGCATGATATCACTATTAGGCTCGCTCATGTGGATCAGACCATGACACAGACTCACCACGCACCGACACCTCTCCTCTTTTATCTCTCACCAAGGTGCCAACTTTCCAGTATTGCAACTAGTGTCCGTACTTCAAAAACTATATCCTCCTTTTCACAAAGTGATTTCAGTTTGAGTATAAGGATTATTTTTCAACACTAACTCTCAGAACAACTTCTCACCTCATTGATACTTGTCGCCATAGGCTTGCCCTTATTTTCACTACTCTAAGTTCACCACATTAGACTCTCAGGATCACGATAGGACTTTCTTAGTTTGTAATGTAGGATCAGGGTCAGGTAGGGTACATTTGGATACATTTTAGTGACTTGTTGCCCTCCTTGACATAATGGCTAAGCGTTCTACCTTTTCATCGTTTATTGCGCCCTACTCTTTATATTCTTATATTATTTGCCTTGCTTTTTCTCCTTTATTTCTCCTTTTGTGTAAATGACTCTTTTTTTATTTATTTTTTGTTTATTTTATTTTCAAATGTTCAAATTTTTCACTTGATTTCAACTTTGCTTGAGTCACTTTTCTTTTCTTCTTTCTCTTTAACTTTTTCAACCCCACTTTCTGGAATATTCCTCATAATAGTCACCCTGAAGTCATGGCTTTGCCATGAGTTAAGGTACACAATACCTAAATTGGGGTCAGGGCCAAGACGAGATTTAGTTTCTGCATTAGCCACCCTCAACTTATGCTTTTGGCATAAGCTGAGGTGTACATGTCCGAGGAGGGACCAGGGCCAACACATTGTACCCAGAAAAGATAAGTTGGGGTAGAAAAGAAAGGTTCATTTTAAGCTCAAATCATTTGGATCAAGAAGGGATTAATTTCATTTGGTTTTCTTTTATTTAGGTTAAAAATTCTCTATTTTGAACAAGGGCCTATGATCCTTTCCTAATTTTCTAACACGAATTACTTTTAGTAGGACTAACCGGGCAAGTTCTAGCTCAGTATCAACGGTGGACTATTCAACTTTCCTCACACTCACTTAACACCTCATTACACTACCAGATTATCAGAAACCTAGTTCGAGCTTTAGATTGAAGGTCATGCAGTGGTGTATCTCTATGTCATGCTTAGAGCCACACATTCATCATTCACTATGCCTAATCATGCAAGCATTTTCTTTAAAACAGGATATCATTTTATTTAGCGATCATGCTTCAGATTTCATGTCTCTACATTGTACAAGATACTAACGTGTCGGTTCAATAGTAAAATAATCAGTCTCTTGGGGAAAAAGAACACAGGAAGGAAAACCCCAATAGAGGATCGTGAGTTGGGATACTCAGACTTCACCCTAGCACTCACTTTCCATTTACCTTACCCCCAACAAAAAAAACATGCAATTGTCCCCAATGCATAAGAAAAGCAACACAAGGTGGTAGGTGAAGCAAACCTGAGGTGCATAGCGCCGACGATCAACTAGATGGCGGGTACGGTTTCCCGGAACCCGCTCCCTCTGTAGTAGGGAAACCATCAGTAGTGTCCGCTGCAATATCAGCACCCTCAGCAGTGCTCCTTTAAACATCAGCAATCCTGGAGCTAGACGCCCCAGCAGCCACCTCATGAGCCCTCATCTGTAGGGCCTCCTCATTCATCAGCGAGGCTCTCTTCGTAGTCTCCAACTCAAGACGCTCTCTCTTTCTAGCTCGAGTCTCATCATCCTCTATGGATCAGTGCCTCTTTGTATGCTCACGTGGCGGAGGCGGTGGCGCAACAGTGGTCTGGAAAAGTGCAGCCAGCACCGTATCCTCAGCAGGCTCCACAGATGTGGCCTCAGACTCGGGCACCCGAGCTTCTAGAATGACATCCATATCTGCCCTCAAACTCGCCACAGCAGCCTGGAGAGTCGTCAAATCTACAGAGGGGATGTCCGGGGAGCACCCTCAACTCAAAGGCATTAAGGTGCTGGTGGACTGCTAGAATCTTCCGCCCAGTCTGTTGGGCCATCTTCTTCTCGATCCGCTCCTCCGCCTCAACAATGGACTTCAGCATCCAAGGCTGTAAATGATGCAGAAGTGTGGCCATTTGGGCCTCTAACTTCTGGACTCTAGCGATCGGGACCAGTGCTACAGATAGGGTAGAGCTGGATGAGCTCGGAGCTGTGCTAGTACCCGAGATAGACTCAACCGGGGTGGTGTCGGTAGGCTCTGATGTAGCCTAATCAGCCCCTCGGGATTGCCCTACCATGTCCGCCAAGTTCTCACTAAGCGACTGCACCTCTGCTCTGGGACCTCTGTTGGGAGCCAACTCATTGGCCTCATCCGGGATGAGAACGATATCAACTATGCCAGTCGGGGTCTGAGAACATCAATGTGCCACACTGGCACTCCAACAGACCTGCACAACCCAAAAATCATGCATGGGAAAGGATAAGTAGTGGTGGCCTTAAAGGCCCTCTCATGAATGACTGCCAGCAACAGCCACATGAAATCCACCTCGAATCCCGCAACCATAGCAGCTATCAGTACTGCTCTATCCCATGTAACAATATTGTCAGCAAAAGTGGGGGATAGGCACTGACGGACCAATAGCCAGAGGAATTTGGCCGCGAATGTGAGGTTGGCCTTCTTTATTCCGCCTTTGGGCTCCACCACCCAATCAACACACTCACCATCCACGAACACATTCTGGGCTATCCACCTCTTGGTGGTCTCTTCACCACCATATCACGCTGGAACCCGCCGTCCTTTATCAGCTTCCACCGGTAGTCCAACTCAGAGGTGAGGGGGGTCCTGGTGGCATCAGCATCATCACCATATAAGAACCTGAGAATGGTGGGCAAGGAGATATCCACCCGCTTGCCACGAACATGAACATACTAAAGTGGTGCGTGTTTGGTGGGGTTATCCTGCTTATTCAAACGAGCCTTTAGAGTCGCCACATAAGATGCGTAGAACTCTCGCACCACCTCCTCGCTTTAACGTCCCAAGCTCCTAGCCGTCCACTCTAGCCAATGGCGGGTGAAGAGGTCATGTATTGCTGGTATCGTGGGAAGACTCCTGGTAAGAACTCGTCGTTCTACTGTCAGAGTTCGAGTCATGATCCCCTTTTTGTTGAGCAGTTTCGCATCCCTATATATCTGGTATGTCCCTCGACACACCACTGGTTGGGCTAATTAGTAACTGGTGCGGGGACGTCGTTTAGGGGTGCTGGAGTAGAATCCGCACTGTCAGCCTCCTTAGACGAGGCAGAGTGGACCGATGTAGCTGGAGCAGTGGCACCATGTGAAGATGAAGCTTCCTCAGACCCGGAAGCCTCCGCAGACCCAAACGCTCCCTCAGAAACTGCAGAACACCTAGACGGTGTGCCGGTCAGTGTGCGCTCCTCATCAAACTGGGAGGCAGTGACTACGCCGGACGCCACCCTCTTGGGCATGCTCTGAGAGGTCCTAGTAGTATGTGACGGTGTCTGGATGCCTGGTGGCATGTATTCGGGGTCACGATCATTGTATGAGCCTATCACCATCCGGCGTGATGGGGCCACGGACTTTGATTGTCCTCTAGATTAGACTACGTCAGGCTTGGGTGTCATTTGTACCTACAAGGAGAGGTTATTAGTACCAATGTATGCATGCCACACACTCAAAAAAATCAAACACAAAAGGGGAAACACAAACAAAGTGGTAGTGCAGAACTGCAGAACTGACTGACGAACACTGCCGACGGTCCGTCCGTGGAACAACGGTCCGTCAGTGGTGTCCGTCAGGGGACACTTAGAAAATTTATTTAGACATTGCAGAAACAAAGGTTCTGTTAGAGACAACGGAGGTACAGGATGGACCGTTGACGGAACGACTGTCCGTTAGTGGTTGGAAAATATTTAGAGAAATTTCAGAAACAAAGGTTCTGATAGAGACGACGAGGTGCAGTAAGAACCGTCGACTGAACGACGGTCCATCAGTGGGGGTCCGTCGATGGACACTTAGAAACTTTTTTGGGATTTTTAAAAGAAAAGTTTCTGTTAAGGACGACGAAAGTGCAGGACGGATCGTCGATCAAACGACGGACCGTCGACCACCTCCATGGGTAGACACTTAGAAAAAATTAGAGACCCCTGATGTACCGTGGTTTCACGGTATTTCTAATACTTTTTCCTTAAGCTTAGTGTGTGTCGAGAGCCTTTTTGTGTTGATTTTGATATAAGTTTATCTTTGTTTGCAGAAAATCTGTCTAAGGAAGAACGCGGGAGTTTTTGAGAAAGAATTGCAGAAGAGACCACCTACGGAGCCTATGACGGTCCGTCGCGGCTGTGACGGTCCGTAGGTGGCATCGTAGTGAAGGAAGAAGTTGCTGAAGGAAATTTGGTGAAGTCTGACCAAGTGTGGGATTACGGAAGTTCGTGACGGACCGTCACAGATACGACGGTCCGTCCTGCATGTTCGTCGTAATTATTAGAGAGTAATCCCAGTACCCATAATTCCAAAGTTCAAGTGTATTGGAACGAAGACCCTCGACGGGCCGTCATGCTTGCGACGGTCCGTCATACCTGTCCGTCGGGGGGAATGAAGAAAGCAACATGAGAAGATGTGAAGTATGGGACGACGGAGGCTATGACGGTCCGTCGTGTCCATGACGGTCCGTCACGTGGTCCATCGACCCAGACGCGTTTGGACAGATTTTTAGTAAATAGAATCCTTATTTGATTAGGTTTTTATTTTTCTTATAAATAGTTGGAAAAACCTCGTTTTTGAGGTTAGACTTTCTGGATAATTTTTAGTTTATAGTTCTTCGATTATATTAGTAAACTCTTGATTTTGGAAATTAAGATATTTTCCGAGAATTGATTGTTGTGGATTTCGGTGATTAATCAAGTTGAATTCTGGGAAATTATTCGTTTTCATAAAAGTAAGTGCATGAACTCTTCCATTAACGATATGAATTATGTAATTACGAACATGGGTAACTAAACCTCATAGCTAGGGTTGTGGGAACCATGGGTGAATAACAAGGTAAAAATCTAACTTCAATAACAATTTCTAGAGTGGTGTCTTGCATGTATTGATAATTCTTTCGTTTAGAATTCTTTTTAACGGTGGCCAACGTTAGAACTCGCCTTAATGCTACTTGCCGGACCAAGGAGGTAGATAATAGGAAATAGAATTATCAACATAGATTTAGTGTATACTATCTAATAGACTAGTATTGGTTGGTACGAGTTAATAGCTTAGTCAAATACCAAATACGATGTTTAATGTGAGGTAAAGATAAGGGTTAGTATAGCAACACACGTAGCTGGACCAAGGTGCGGAGTGAAATTCTCTAGATGCCGGACCAAGGATTTAGAGATACATAACTTATCACTTTACATGCAAGATATCAGGATAGAGATGTTATAGTTAGATTTAGTAAGTTAGGAACCTGTGGGGAACACTAAAGCCCTAGTTAATTTTACAATTTGATTAAAACTCCGAAAGTTAAATTTGTTAGTTGTTCGATCTTATTTAGTTAATCATTCTCATTAATTTAGAAATAAAACCCCCCTTTTTTGTCTTTTAGTTGTTTTTTTTTGGAAAACAGTTGGCTAAATAATAGTAATAATACAATAAAGTTAAGTCTGAACTATTTTCCTTGTGGGATCGATCCCAACCTCATTAGTTGGGTTCTTTACTTGATACGACCGCTTTACTTCTTATTTGAGAAGTAAGTTTGAGCGTATCAACCCCCTTAGTAAATAAGGTTCTGTTACAGTCGACGGACCTGCAGGATGGTCCGTCGATCAGTCGACGGCCCGTCGTCTACAACCCTCGTTCCAGAGTTAGACAAGTTTGGGAAGTGGCTGAGGAGGAACACCATTGACATTCCGTCAATTGACCGACGGTCCATCGATCGAGGTCTCAAACTACATGTCAAAGTCAACCTGTGGAAGCCATTGTTTCCCCCCAGAGAAAATTTTTTAAGCAAAACTATACACAACAAGATCATGTAGCATGGGACACACTATTTCGTCATTCCTAGGGCTTCGGTTAGCACAATTTTAAACTTAGATTCTCAAATACCCAACAAGCCCTAAGTCAAAAACCTATTAAACTAAAAACACAGTAGACACTAACACCCCCAACCCAGTCACTTTCCATCATTCTAAGGGACTAAGGACACAATTTTCACAGATTAAGCATTCAATGTTGACCCGAAGTCAAGACCCACTTACTAATTCAGTCAATTTTACATGCTAACAATCAAATTTCAAAACAAAGAACATGGATTCAAAGTCATAAGAGAGATACATACATGTAGACTTTAGTTGTGGGAAGGAGGGGATGAATTCTTGCAAGTAAGCACACCAAATAGCGACCTCAAACCGGGAAGAAGACAAGTTAGGGAGAGAAATGCTTTGGGAAATGATGGAGACGTGGGAGAGATGGGAAATTAGATTGAAGGAAGTGGGAGTTAATGGGTGAGTGAGTGGGGAAAGTGAAGGGAAATGGGGAGGGAAACGGTTTGGGGAGGGTATTTGAAAGGGTGGGTAACTGAAAAGTTTAAATTTTTAATATATAGCCGGTCGGGTTGGGTCGGGATAGTGGGTCGGAGGAACCGACGATTCCCCATCGATGGACCGTAAGTCAGTCAACGGTCCGTCGACTTCTCTGTCGAATGTGCCCTAACAACCTAGGATCTACAGACCCTACCAACGGTCCGTCGATCAGTGCACGAGACCAATTTTCTGCAGATTTCTGGGGATTTGGTCCCTGCGCATTGAACACCCAATAAGCTAATCTTTTTGTATTTTCTGGACACTTTTTAGACATGGACCCTAGTTTACTCTCTATCCAACACTTCTAAAAAACATAAAAGAAAATTCATACGTGACATTAGGTGAGAAAAATAGAAATAATGCAACTACGCCTATAAAATCACGAAAAACCTATTGTTGTCTAGAGGATACATATTGGGTTGCCTCCCAATCAGCTCTTGATTTAACGTCGCGGCATGACGCAAGACTCTTGATTACTCAGACTTCATCAAGATGGAATGCCTCGATCACTTCATTCGCCTTTTCAGCATGCCCAAGGTAGATTTTGATTCGTTGCCCGTTCACCTTGAACCTTACACCCTCTTTATTCTCCAACTCAACCACTCCATGAGGGAAAACTTAGGTGATCAAGAATGGACCAGTCCATTTGGACTTGAGTTTGCCCGGAAATAATCGCAACCTAGAGTTGAACAAAAGCACCAAATCCCCAACCACAAAATCGCACTTCTCAATCTTTTGGTCATGGTACTTCTTCATCTTTTCTTTGTAGAGGGCTGAACTTTCATAAGCCTTCAAGCGAAACTCATCAAGCTCATTTAACCCATTCAACCTTTGTTCCGCTGCTTCATTCACATCCATCTTCAGTGTCACAACCCAAAACCATACCCTAGAAGTTAGAGCACAATCTTGTATTGCAACCGTCATCGTCGAACTCTCGGAGTTCTAAGACAAGCCTCTTTCATATTATTCATTGCATATACATAGTGAAAAGTAGTGCGGAATTAAAACTTTTCGTAAAACAATATAGCAGTCTTTAAACTCTTTAATATAAGTAGAAATTAGGAAAAACACTAAGTCTCAATCGCATCATCTTAAGACACAAAAATACTTGGGACACGGCCCATACTTCAATAAAAAAATAGAAAGACATAGTCTATTACAATACTTCAAAGAAAACATAAAAGACATATGCCCTCGAGTCAATTGAGGAAATACTTAAACTTCTTCTTGAACAATCTTCTAAGTCCAAGTCTTCACTTCCCAAAAGCTCTTCACCTATTAGGAACTATAGATAGAAAATAAATCATGGAATTAGTACAACCACATGTACTAAGTATGGCATAATGCATAAAAATCATGAAAATGTACTTTATTGGAAATATGCATTTTTTCATTTTACAAATCATATTTTAATCATAATAACATCATTAATCAATTTAAAAACACATAACATAACATTAAAACCAAACTCATAAAAATAAAGCTCACTTTACAGTAAGTTCACTTCACTGTACAGTGAAGTCCATTCACAAAGAGAGACCGCCCATACAACCTCTCTAGATGTGCCTAAACGACCCTTAAGATTATCTACAATGAGTTACATACATACTTTCAAAGCAATCAAAAACATCATTGTGAGATTTCTCTACCAATAATGAATCCTAAGTCTCCCATAAGTAAAATGTGAAGGAACCGCCCATACAAAACCCTTACACACACACTCAAGTGATCCTATGGACTCCTTATAGTAGAATCATTCTCACTAAATCACCAACCATAGGTGATATGACATTCTCTACCCAAAGTCTATCAAAAGATCTACTTAAGTAAATCAAGAAGATAACGTCCATAGTGACCTCTTCAAGATTACCTAAATAGTCCTTAAGACTACCTAAGGCTTAGATCATGTCAACAAGATTAACCAACTTCCCTAACTAGAGTCATCCTCAAGACTTCCAAAGATAAGAGATGAAGAGATCATCCTTCCATGCCCTCCTCACACTTTAGCTAAGGAATGCTTAAGCCACTTCAGATTAGGTACTCATTCATTTACATAGTTACTAACATAGGTCATTAGTTCATTAGTTCATTAAGACTCATACATCACATAAGACACTCACATAATACATCACATAAGACACTCACATAATGGTCTTGGGCAAGACCTAGGGAATTCCACATAACACCTTCAAAGCCTATTGTGCAATGTCTAGATAGCGTCCCAAACCACCACCTAAGCCGCATAAACTTATATAATGCTAATAGGTATTCCACATGATGAGAATAGGCAATAACCGACATAGACCATGGTAGCAAGACATGAAATCCGGAGTTCTATCCTACTCCGAAGAGGTTGTTCTACTTGCCAATGGTAGAACTTGGACACATCCCATGTAGGCACATGGTTAAGGAATATTAAGGGCTTCTTTGTATTCTAGTCTCATACTTAACTAGAACTAATTCCCTTGCCATACTCACTCGGTGCTAGCCTTCTTTCTCATAGAGTATTTCATACATTAGGTTTACATAAAAGGGTTCCATATCTAGTTCATAACCCAATTACATTTACCCTACCAAGGAAGGTCCACTAGGGCTACCTCACAATGGCGATAAGAAGCTCATGATGACTTTCCTAACTGTTAATATGATGTCGTTCCATCCAACTTACCTTAAGTCCATCATTCCTTTACTTTGAAGGATACCATTACGGCTTACACTTCAATCAATCTTAACCTTCCCCTTAAGTCAAGGTTTACACATAAGAGACTCTCATAGCATCATTTAAAGTCACATGTCATTCATACATTCAAGACTAATAGTTATAACACCCTAAATCAAGACATCACATATCCATAATCATATATACATCAAGCAAGAGATACAAGTCAACCAAGACAAGACATCACATACTTCACTTTTAACACATAATACAAGTCATTCTAGAAACACCTCTAAAACAACCTAACATCTTCAAGTCACCCTATATATCATCATAACACAATTAATATACTCCACATAGACTCATAAAGTCAAGTATGAATAACCAAGACTTAACCTAACACTACTCTCATAATGTCAAGTCAAAGTCTAACATGAGCACTTAAGGCAACATAACTAGAAGAATACATACAGGACTATATAACTTCACATGTAGATAGGTAATGTCATGCTTCACATAATCAAACTACACAAATAGTCACATAACTTCAAGTAGTTGCCAATAAGGCCATGCTCATAATACTGCATAAAGTAACGCCGACAAGGCCACGTCAATTGCAAATAAAACACATAACACCACCACCATAAGTGGACCATACCAAGAACAATAGAATCTAAGTATAATTAATATCAATATAAAGAAAATGGGGCAGCATACCTTCATCCCCCCATCCACACTTCAATTCAATGCCAAATCAACCAATTCAACATCACAAGGCCCTTACCCATGACCATGAACAATAATTCAAAGCAATAACCATAAAACCCAATGAATCTACATCAATCCAGTCTCAGTTTAACAATCTAAGATTAACTATATATCAATTGAATACAATTCTTATATCATTAGAAAGCCCATAAGAAACTACATAACAATTCATCAATATTAGCTTAATAACAAGTAACCCAATAAGTAGTCAAAACTAGGGTTCATCAATTTACATGGGTTCATAGGTAATTTATGTTAAAATCGTCAATAAAATATCAATTAGATCATAATTAAATGTCTAGAAATCATTTATGCAAGAACCCATGGTAGAATCCCGAAGTTGGACAATTCACTTTAGAAAACTTTGAAAAATATCTTGAGAGTTGGGCTCCTTGATGAAATAAGTTTTAAGGATCAAAAGACATACCTCAAGGATGTTAATTCTTCACTTTGATGAAGAATTTCCACTCAAAAACCCCTCACCAAGCTGCCTCTTGAATAGGGTCTTCAATGGAGTCTTTGGGATATTTTCTAAGTGTTTTGGGTTTTCAATTTAGAAGAATGAAGTCTTTAGGGTGTTAAATACTTATATAGTTAATTAAAATACCCAGAAGACCCTCAAATAACCTTCCAACAATTAATTTAGAAATGGGGTGAATTTACCAATTCACCCCTTAATTGGCAGCAACTCTGCACGCACGAACAGGTGTCTGCGACGCCTGCCCTTGACGGGGCATCACGGCCACAATGGGGCGTCGTAACCTCCGTTGGTGGCTACAGTGGCTTGCCAAGGTTTCAATCTTCACCCTTGGCTAAGTCCCCCACGACGGAACCCTGTGACGGGGCGTCACAGCCACGACTGGCCGTTGACTGCTTCGTCGCCAAGGCTGCCTGGGACTGCCTGCACACTGATTTTGGGGTCCTTCCTCAAGGAACCTTTGATGGTCCTTGGGGATAATTTCCCAAACGTTTCCAACCCAAATACGATCTTCTATAAGTTTAACACCTCTCACATAAATTGCATACAAAAAGAAAACGTAAAACTCAACGAAACTCACCTAGACGTACAAGGTCGACTCAAGGCATATCTTTCGAACGCCTTGGACGTTCTTGGTCGTTTGACCTCCAAACTTCATGAAACTTTAACCACTGCCTATACATTCTATATTAACTCTATTAAGAAACTTAAAACACCATGCAACACACATAAACATATATAACCACATTTTAGACATTTTGGTGACTTAGTCGTCAAACGTCTTAGTCGTCCCTTGACGTTTGACTTCCAACACCTCTAATATTTTAGCTACTGCCTATATACTATATTTTAGGCATTTTTAGGACATTATAACACCAACACCAACATATTAGACTCTAGATCACCTAAGCTATTTTCGAGTTATTACAATCTCCCCCACTTGGACAACATTCGTCCTCGAATGATACTTGCCACTCTCCGAACACTTCCAAGATAAGAGACTCAACTAGCAGCACATAAAAAAACCATACAACACATAACCAAGAGGAAAACATCAACTTCACATAGTCAAGATATTCGCAACACAACAAGAAACTAGAAGACAATTCTATAACTCGTTAAGCTACAAAACTCACATGCTTCAATCTAAATAGCAAAAACTCATTTTATAGTCAATACCCTACTCATATACATCAATTTAAACCACATTACCACAATTTTAGACCAACGAATCAAATAGTCATTTTAACCAAAATTTTACAGTGAGCAGTTTAACAAGCTACAATGATTTTGCCAAATTTTCAAAAATGCAAATTTTTGGCAATTCATGATATGAACATGCTAATATGCAAAGTAACATCATATAAAAACACCTTACAACATACTCAAAGTTTCATAAAATACACAATGCAAGAGGTCAATGAAATTCAATTTCAACCAAACTCCTAAACATCATGCACAAGCAACAAATTCAAGAACTTCCATCCCATCTACAAACCATACTCCCCCCACTTAGAAGGAACTCAAATCTTAACAAAAGAAAGAGAACTTACCAACATCATCATCACCCTCATTCTCATCCGGCTTCTCAAATCTAGTACGGAGTGCATAGAAATGCCTCTTAGTTGGAGCATCTTCCTTTGGAACACTAGGATCAACTTGCTTACCCTCTCTACTTCTAGAAGCAATCGTAGAAAAATCCCTAGCCTTATGTCCTTCCTTACCACAACCAAAGCAATTCCCGGTACCCAAAAGACACTCACCATAGTGTTTCTTGCCACAATTGGCACAAGTAGGTTTGCCATCCTTGGAACTACCTCCTTTCTCAAACCTCATCTTAGCCCTCCTAGGCTCTTCTTGAGATTGAACTCTTTTCTTGAACCTAGGTTGCTCTTGATCACTAGCAACACTCCTTTTCAAACTTCTAGCCATCCTCCTAAGTTTAGACTCCTTAATAGATTATGCATACACCATGAGTCTAGATAGGGTCATATCATCATGAAGCATAGCGGTACGACATTCTTCATTCACCAAGTCGGCTACTCCGGTACAAAAGCGACTCATTTCATCTCTTTGATTGGACACAGGAGAAGGAGCATACCTAGACAATGTTGAGAATTTCAAAGAGTACTCCTCAACACTCATATTACCTTGCTTGAGATTAATAAACTCCTCCACCTTGACTTCTCTCCTCTCTCGGGGAAAGTACTTTCCAAGAAAGGTTCCCTTAAAGTCTTCCCACTCAATAGGACCCGAATCCTCCGGCCTATTGTCCTTCCATTGAGTATACCAAATTTGAGAAACATCCCTCAATTGGTATGAAGCTAACTCCGCCTTCTCCCTAGATGTAACCCCCATAGCAATCAACACCTTGTACACTTCATCAAGAAACTCTTGGGGATCCTTATTTACCTTAGAGCCAAGAAAGATAGGAGGATTCATCCTCACAAAGTCTCTCAACATAGAAGTCATAGTTCTCTCCAAAACCCTAGGCATAATACGCAAATTGATTTGAGTAGTTACGGCTTGAGCTAAAGCCATCAAAGCCTCTCTAATCTCTTGAGTAGTCAACTCCGGATGAACCACCGGAACCTCATTACCTCCACCCACATTAGGAACATGATCACCTTGGGGAGGCACTTGAGAACCTTGAGAACCTTGAGCAACTTGAAGAACTTGATCAACTTGCTTAACTTGAGGAGGAATCTCCTCATTCACCCTTTCCTCTTCCAACCTTCTAGCGGCCATCCTTCTAGTATTCATCTCCTAGAAACACAAGTAAACACATAAGAAGGATAATCATAACATTTACTCTACCGCACGACATAGGAGTAGAAAAGAAGGAAAACTCTATCGTCCTATATCCTCTCTCCCATAGATGTGTTGCGACTCACACCGATGGTCAAGACTCTATTAGACGTGACTTGATGAGACTTTTTGATTCCAAAGACCACTTTCACCAACCTATGCTCTGATACCAAGCTTGTCACAACCCGAAACCATACCCTAGAAGTTAGAGTAAAATCTTGGATTGTAACCGTCATCATCGAACTCTCGGAGTTCTAAGACAAGCCTCTTTCATATCATTCATTGCATATACATAGTGAAAAGTAGTGCGGAATTAAAACTTTTCATAAAACAATATAGAAGTCTTTAAACTCTTTCATATAAGTAAAAATTAGGAATAACACTAAGTCTCAATCTCATCATCTTAAAACACAAGTATACTTGGGACACGGCCCATACTTCAATTCAAAAATAGAAAGACATAGTCTATTACAATACTTCAATGAAAAAATAAAAGACATATTCCCTCGAGTCAATTGAGGACATACTTCAACTTCTTCTTGAACGCTCTTCTAAGTCCATGTCTTCACTTCCCAAAAGCTCTTCACCTATTAAGAACTATTGATAGAAAATAAAGCATGGAATTAGTACAACCACATGTACTAAGTATGGCATAATGCATAAAAATCATGAAAACGGACTTTATTGGAAAGATGCATCTTTTCATTTTAAAAATCATATTTTAATCATAATAAAATCATTAATAAATATAAAAACACATAACATAACATTAAAAACAAACTCATAAATTTAAAGCTCACTTTACAGTGAGTTCACTTCACTGTACAGTGAAGTCCATTCACTGTTACAGTGAAGTCCTAGCCTTCCCTTTTAACATCTTCTAGCATGTAATTCCCTCACTTAAAGTCATCCTAAGATTCACTTAAGCAACACAAAGAGAGACCTCCCATACAACCTCTCTAGATGTGCCTAAACGACCCTTAAGATTACCTACAATGAGTTACATACATACTTACAAAGAAATCTTAAACATCACTGTGAGATTTCTCTACCAATCATGAATCCTAAGTCTCCCATAAGTAAAATGTGAAGGAACCGCCCATACAATCGTTTACACACACACTCAAGTGATCCTATGGACTCCTTATAGTAGAATCATTCTCACTAAATCACCAACCATAGGTGATATGACATTCTCTACCCAAAGGCTATCAAAAGATCTACTTAAGTAAATCAAGAAGATAACGTCCATAGTGACCTCTTGAAGATTGCCTAAATAGTCCTTAAGACTACATAAGGCTTATACCATGTCAACAATATTAACCAACTTCCCTAACTAGAGTCATCCTCAAGACTTCCAAAGATAAGACATGAAGAGATCATCCTTCGATGCCCTCCTCACACTTTGGCTAAGGAATGCTTAAGCCACTTTAGATTAGGTACTCATTCATTTACATAGTTACTAACATAGGTCATTAGTCACATAATACATCACATAAGACACTCACATAATGGTCTTGGACAAGACCTAGGAAATTCCACATAACAGCTTCAAAGCCTATTGTGCAATGCCTAGATAGCGTCCCATACCACCACCTACACCTCATAAACTTATCTAATGCTAATAGGTATTCCACATGATGAGAATAGGCAATAACCGACATAGACCATGGTAGCAATACATGTAATCCCTAGTTCTATCCTACTCCGATGAGGTTGTTCTACTTGCCAATGGTAGAACTTGGACACATCCCATGTAGGCTCATGGTTAAGGAGTATGAACGGCTTCTTTGTATTCTAGTCTCATACTTAACTAGAACTACTTCCCTTGCAATACTCACTCGGTGTTAGCCTTCTTTCTCATAGAGTATTTCATACATTAGGTTTACATAAAAGGGTTCCATATCTAGTTCATAACGCAATTACATTTACCCTACCAAGGAAGGTCCACTAGGGATACCTCACAATGGTGATAAGAAGCTCATAATGACTTTACTAAGTGTTAATATGATGCCGTTCCAGCCAACTAACCTTAAGTCCATCATTCCTTTACTTTGAAGGATACCATTACGGCTTACACTTCAATCAATCTTAACATTCCTTTTAAGTCAAGGCTTGCACATAAGAGACTCCCATAACATGATTTAAAGTCACATGTCATTCATACATTCAAGACTAAGAGTTATAACACCCTAAATCAAAACATCACATATCCATAATCATATATACATCAAGCAAGAGATACAAGTCAACCAAGACAAGACATCACATACTTCACTTTTAACACATAATACAAGTCATTCTAGAAACACCTCTAAAACAACCTAACATATTCAAGTCACCCTATATATCATCATAACACCATTAATATACTCCACATAGACTCATAAAGTCAAGTAGGAATAACCAAGACTTAACCTAACACTACTCTCATAATGTCAAGTCAAAGTCTAACCTGAGCACTTAAGGCAACATAACTAGAAGAATACATACATGACTATATAACTTCACATGTAGATAGGTAATGTCATGCTTCACATAATCAAACAACACAAATAGCCACATAACTTCAAGTAGTTGCCAATAAGGCCATGCTCATAATACTTCATAAAGTAACTCCGACAAGGCCACGTCAATTGCAAGTAATACACATAACACCACCACCATAAGTGGACCATACCAAGCACGATAGAATCTAAGTATAATTAATATAAAATAAAGAAAATGGGGCAGCATACCTTCATCCCCTCATCCACACTTCAATTCAATGCCAAATCAACCAACTCAACATCACAAGGCCCTTACCCATGGCCATGAACAATAATTCAAAGCAATAACAATAAAACCCAATGAATCTACATCAATACAATCTCGGTTTAGCAATATAAGATAAACTATATATCAATTGAATACAATTCTTATATCATTAGAAAGCCCATAAGAAACTACATAACAATTCATCAATATTAGCTTAATATCAAGTAACCAAAAAAGTAGTCAAAACTAGGGTTCATCAATTTACATGGGTTCATAGGTAATTTATGTTAAAATCATCAATACAATATCAATTAGATCATAATTCAATGTCTAGAAATCATTTATGCAAGAACCCATGGTAGAATCCCGAAATTGGACAATTCACTTTAGAAAACTTTGAAAAACATCTTAAGAGTTGGGCTCCTTGATGAAATAAGTTTCAAGGATCAAAAGCCATACCTCAAGGAAGATAATTATTCACTTTGATGAAGAATTTCCACTCAAAAAACCATAACCAAGGTGCCTCTTCAATAGGGTCTTCAATGGAGTCTTTGGGATATTTTCTAAGTGTTTTGGGTTTTCAATTTGAAGAATGAAGTCTTTAGGGTGTTAACTACTTATATAGTTAATTAAAATACCCATAAGACCCTCAAATAACCGTCCAACACTTAATTTAGAAGTGGGGTGAATTTACCAATTCAACCCTTATTTGGCAGCAACTTTACGCGCAGGAACAGGTGCTTGCGACACCTGCCCTTGACGGGGCGTCACGGCCACAACGGGGTGTCGCAGCCCTCCGTTGGTGGCTACAGTGGCTTGCCAAGGTTCCAATCTTCACCTTTGGATAAGTCCCCCACGACGGTACCCTGTGACGTGGTGTCACAGCCACGATTGGCCGTTGACTGCTCCGTCGCCAAGGCTGCCTGGGACAGCCTGCACACTGATTTTGGGGTCCTTCCTCAAGGAACCTTTGATGGTCTTTGGGGATAATTTCCCAGATGTTTCCAACGCAAATACGATCTTCTATAAGTTTAACACATCTCACATAAATTTCAAACAAAATGAACACGTAAAACTCAATGAAACTCGCCTAGACGTACAAGGTCGACTCAAGACATATCTTTCGAACGCCTTGGACGTTCTTGGTCGTTTTACCTCCGAACTTCACTAAACTTTAACCACTGCCTATATATGGTATATTAACTCTACTAAGAACATTAAAACACCATGAAACACACATAACACATATAACTACATTTTAGACATTTTAGTGACTTAGTCGTCAAACGTCTTAGTCGTCCCTTGACGTTTGACTTCCAACACCTCTAATATTTTAGCTACTGCCTATATACTATATTTTAGGCATATTTAGGACATTAGAACACCAAGAAAAACATATTATACTCTAGATCACCTAAGCTATTTTCGAGGTATTACATTCAGTTTCTTCATTGCCCACATGGCCTTATGCTCTAACTCAACCGGCAAGTGACAAGCCTTCCCATATACAAGTTGGTGTGGAGACATACCAATGGGAGTCTTATATGCTGTCCGGTAGGCCCAAAGAGCATCATCACGCCTCTTTGACTAATCCGTTCTACTCGCATTCATCGTTATTGCCATAATCTGCATAATATCTCTGTTTGACACCTTAACTTGCCTACTAGTCTGATGACGGTAAGGAGTGACCACATTATGACGAATCAAATATTTCTCCAATAACCCTTTGAACAACTTGTTGCAAAAGTGGGATCCCCCATCACTAATAATGGCCCTTGGGGTGCCAAATCTGGACAATATGTTCTTTTTCAAGAACGCAGTGACACTCTTCCCTTCCTTATTTGCAAGTGCTATGGCTTCCACCCATTTCGACACATAATCAACCGCCACAAGAATGTACTTCATCCCATGATAACTCACAAAAGGGCCCATAAAGTCAATGCCCCACACATCAAACAATTCGATCACAATAATGGGATTTAAAGGGAGCTCTTGCCTTCTAGAAATACAGCCATCTCTTTGGCACCTATCACATGTCATGGCGAACTCATGTGCATCTTGGTGGATGGTTGGCCAAGAGTAGCCATATTGCAATATTTTACGGGTTGTCCAGATACCACTATGATGCCCACCCACGGGTGAGGAGTGGCATGCCTCCAAAACACTCAACATCTCAACTTCCGGTACACAACGCCAAATAAGACCATCGTCACAACTCCTATATAGATATGGATCATCCCAAAAGAACTTTTTCACATCATACATGAACTTTTTCCGTTGATGAAAGGACAAGTCCGATGGGACAATATCACTGGCCAAGTCATTCGCAAAATCTGTGAACCATGGAATCAAGTCTTGAGAAACAGCTAATACATGCTCATCAGGGAAAGTATCATCAATTTAAGCTTTTTCACCTAACTCTTGTCTTACTTCATCTTCTAATTGGGACATGTGATCGGCCACTTGATTTTCAGTCCCTTTTCTATCTTTCACTTCAAAGTCAAATTCTTGCAATAGTAAAACCCAACGAATCAACCTTGGTTTCGCATCCTTCTTTGACATCAAATATCTCAAGGCAGAATGATCACTATGCAGTATAACTCTAGTGCCAAGAAAATAGGAGCGAAATTTCTCAAAAGTAAAGACCACCTAAAGGAGCTCTTGTTCAGTCACACGGTAGTTCTTTTGGCCTTCATTAAGGGCTTTAATGGCATAGTAAATGTTGTGAAGGATTTTATCCCTTCTTTGTTCCAATACCACACCAAGCGCAACCCCACTAGCATCACACATCACCTCAAATGGCTTGCTCCAATCCAGAGAAATAATGATGGGCGCAGATACCAACTTCTCTTTCAACTCTCTAAATGCCTTCAGACAGGATTCATTAGAATAAAATTCACACTCTTTCTCAAGCAGCTTGCACAGAGGATGTGCAATTTTTGAGAAATCTTTGATAAACTTCCGGTAGAAACCAGCATGCTTAAGGAAATTCCTCACACCTTTTACAGAGATGGGTGGAGAAAGTTTGTCTATAACATCGACTTTAGCTTGATCAACCTCTATACACTTCTCTGAGATGCGGTGGCCCAATACAATACCTTCTTTCACCATAAAGTGACATTTTTCCCAATTTAGCACAAGGTTGCACTCTTCAGATCTTTTGAGAACTTTAGACAAGTGACTTAAACAATGATCAAATGAGTCACCAACAACCAAAAAATCATCCATAAATACCTCAATGGTGTCCTCCAATAAATCGGAGAATATAGATATCATACATCTTTGAAAAGTAGCCGGTGCATTACACAACCCGAAGGGCATCCTCTTGAACGCGAAAGTTCCATAAGGGCAAGTAAAAGTGGTTTTCTCTTGAT
Source organism: Solanum sitiens (assembly GCA_016801875.1). NCBI lineage: Eukaryota > Viridiplantae > Streptophyta > Magnoliopsida > Solanales > Solanaceae > Solanum > Solanum sitiens. The sequence continues at coordinate 257,426 of JABWTJ010000036.1, read as the reverse complement.
CTTCCGGTGCAATAGATATTTGACTGTAACCTGAATAACCATCAAGAAAACAATACCACCCCTTTCCTGCAAGCCTATCCAACATCTGATCCATGAAAGGCATAGGAAAATGGTCCTTCTCAGTCCATGCATTTAATTTTCGGTAATCCATACACACTCTCCATCCGGTCACCGGCCTCATTGGAACAAGCTCATTTTTCTCATTAGGGACCACAGTCATTCCCCCTTTCTTGAGCACACACTGAACAGGGCATACCCAACTACTACCAGCGATCGGATATATGACTCTGGCATCCAACCAGTTAATAATTTCCATCTTCACTACCTCTTGCATAGGTGGATTTAAATGTCTCTGGTGCTCAATACTTGGCTTATGATCGGGCATGAGTTGGATTTTGTGTGAACAAATATCGGGAGGGATCCCAATAATATCCACAATAGTCCACCCAATAGCTCTCTTGAACCTCTTCAACACTTCAACCAAACACTCTACTTGTTGCACCTACAAATCTGATGAAATAATTACTGGAAAAGTGTCATCTATCCCCAAGAATACATACCTCATATGAGGTGGTAGAGCCTTAAGCTCTAATTTTGGATCCTCTTCAATAGATGGTTTCGCGGGTGGAGACTCGCAATGCATCATATATAACTCCAATTTCTTGGGTTTGAACCGAACATCACCTCGATCAAGTGCCTCAACCAATGACCCATACTCCGCAATACCATCACTCTCAAAGTTCATAATCACTGCTGCTAGTGCCTCAAAACCAAGACGTTCTTCTATTTGGACCTCTGACGAACTCTCAACTCTGTAGGATATCGCAGATACCGATTGGATCTCACCACTCTGCCTCATGGACCTACAAATATTGAAAGTCACTTCTTCACTGTTTAACCAAAACTTCATCTGCCCTTTCTCCATGTCAATCAGGGTGCGACCGGTAGCAATAAATGTCCTCCCAAGAATAGTAGGCACCTCAAAATCCACCTCAAGTCAAGAATCATAAAATCGGCCAGAAATATGAATGACTCCACCTTAACTAACACATTGTGGAGTATCCCGATAGGCCTTTTCACTATTCGATCGTCCATCATTAGCCGCATCGGAGTGGGCTTTGGATCACCCAAACCCAACTTTTTGTAGATGGTTATAGGCATGAGATTTATGCTTGCCCCAAGATCACATAATGCTTTAGCTAAGTGTAATAGCCCGATTGTACATGGAATAGTGAAGGCACTCGGATCTTTATTCTTTTGCACTATAGACCTTATAGCAATAACACTATAGTGTTTCATCCTATCATAATCCTCAAAACTAACCGATCTCTTCTTAGTGACCATATCTTTCATGAACTTGGCGTAACCGGGCATTTGTTCAAGAGATTCTATAAAAGGAACATTGATGGAAAGTTGTTTCAACATATTAATAAAACGCCGGTATTTACCATCCTCGATCTTTTTCTCCAACCTTTGCAGGAATAGTGGTGGTGGTCTTGGAATGGGAGTCACCTTTTGCGGCTTCTCTGCTTCTTTTACCGCTTCATCTACCAACTCACCACTAGCCTTTACTACCTCATCTTCTATTCTCATCTTATTTTCTATGCCACACGGCATAGGTGGATCTATGGTTTGCTTACCACCTCAAGTAGTGACTGCCATACAATGTCCATCATTCTTTGGATTTTGAACAATGTTGCTAGGAAGAGTACCCGGTTGACAAGGTTTCACAGTAGACGACAATTGGGCCATTTGCATTTCAAGATGCTTGATTGAGACTGCATGTGTATCCACTTTTTGCCCAATGTTAGACAAATCACCTCTCAATTCCTTGGCGTGCTCATCACTTGCGTCAAACCTCCTCCTCATCTTTTGCAACATGTCTTCAACTCGCGCCATACTTCCTCCACCATCCCTAGGAGCAACTTCCTGATTTTGAGGTGGAACATATGGCCCACTTTGATTTTTTCTGTTTCCATAGTTACTCCGGTTGAAGTTGTTGTAGCGGTTGTAATTTCCTTCACGAACATAGTGACCCTATCAGTTGTGATTCCCATAGTTCCCATCTTGATTTCCTTTACGTTGGTGCCAATTTTCCTTATTGGAGCCTTGGGCGTTTGGTTGGAGACCCCCTGTCTGCTCATTTACTGCATAAAAATCCTCCTCATAGTAAAACTCATCTATCGGCGGTGGTGGCTTAGTCAAATAATTCACATGTTTCAACACTAACCCAAGCGCAGTTCTCATTTGAGCCATCTCTTCACGAATCTCATCTGTGGCTGGGTTGTGTGTAGATTGCACCGCAAAAGTGTTCCTCCCAGTATGTGACTTCCTAATGCTCCAAGCTTTATTATTTCGGGAGAGTTTCTCTAACCTCTCAGCGATCTCTGCATAAGTACACTCCCTATAGGAACCACCCGCAATAGTATCAAGCACCGCCTTATTGTTATCATCTTGCCCCCTATAGAAGTACTCTTTCAGCGACTCATCATCAATGCGGTGGTTTGGGACACTTCTCAAGAATGGAGTGAACCTATCCCAAGAACTGCTTACTGATTCCCCTGGTAATGCCACAAAGTTGTTCACCCTATCTTTGTGGTTGAGCTTTTTAGAAACCAGGTAATACCTTCCTAGGAACACATCCTTCAGCTGCTCCCAAGTATATATTCAATTGTAGGGCAACTCAGTAAACCAGATTGCGGCCTCTCCCGTCAGTGAGAGAGGGAACATTCTTAACCCAATGATGTACATGTCCAAGTCAGGCCTCTCTACACAACTCTTACAAACCGACCTCAGTTTGGCGATGTGAGCATGTGGATCCTCAGATGGTAGCCTCGAGAACAGACCTCTAGTGGTGAGCATCTGCATCAAGCTACTAGTTACCACGAAAGTATGACCATGTGGTAGAGGAGGTAGGACAAGTGGCCCATCAGAGTCAGTGATGTTAACATTTCCCCTATAGTACTCTTTAGGGCGTGGGGAAGGAGGTTGCCTCCTCGGATTACCTTCACCAGGGTTATCAACCATCACTTGATTATGAGTATTAACCGTCGGGGGAGGTTGAGGATTGATCTTATCCTCGATATAAGCAGGATTGTTGTGAATGTTCATTCTGCGAAGTGTACGGTTTAGTTCTGGATCAAGTGAAAGTATTGGTTCTCCTCTACTCCGTGTACTTGGAATACACTAAAGCTAGACCTGTGAGAGACAAAAAAAAACAAAAAAAGTAAAATCAAGAAATTATTGACTAAAATTTGGTAATGTGCTTAAAGTTAATCTAAAAGCCATTATCCCCGGCAGCGATGCCAAAATTTGATAGGCTCAGGTTACACTTCCCTAAAGAAGTATAAGCGGTCGTATCAAGTAAAGAACCCAAATGTTAGGTTGGGGTCAATCCCACGAGGAAAATACTTTAGACTTTACTTTAATCTACGATTACTTCTATTTAGTCAAGTCCTTTTCGAAAACAAACAATTAAAGGGGTGTTTTTGTGTAACAAAAGTATTTAATTTATTCTAAGTAAACAAGTAGCAAGTTCAAATATTTGATGTTTATCAAGTGATGAGAGAAACTAGGGTGTAAGTGTTCCCCATAGGTTCATAACGCAGTAACCCTAGCTATAGCAACTCTTTCCTAGTATTTTGCATGCAAAGTGGTAAGTTATGTATCCCTAATTCCATGGTCCGGCAACTAGGGAATTTCACTCCGCACCTTGGTCCGGCTAAGTGTGTATACTTTACTAAACCTTACCTTTTACCTCATATTAAGCATCATATTCAATGTATGGCTAAGTTAGTACTTCACACCAATTGAAACTAGCCTATTAGATAGTGTATACTAAATCTACGTTGATAATTCTTTTCTTGTTATCTACCTCCTTGGTCCGGCAAGTAGCAACAAGGCGAGTTCTAACATTGGCCACCGTTAAAAAGACTTCTAAATGATAGAATTATCAATACATGCAACAAACTATTCTAGAATTGTTATTTTACCTAAATTTAATTTGTTAATTACCCATGGTTCCCACAACGCTAGTTGTGGATTTAGCTGCCCATGTTAAGTATTAGACAATTCATATTTATTAAACAAGAAATTATATACTTACTTTAACAAGTTGAAGAAAACCCAGAAAATACCACTTGAATTAATGAATATATTGTAAGAAACGATTCCGGAATGTATAAGTATTTTCCAAAACCCAAATTTTTTCTTCCATTAACAAGTCTCCAAAAAAAAAAAAGTCTAACCTCAAAAATGAGGTTTTTAGTCCTATTTTTAATAATAAAATCCTAAAAATAAAAGGAATTCTATTTAAGGAAAACTTTGTCCAAAACACGTCTCGAGTCGACGGCCTCACCGACTGACCGTCGAGGGAACGATGGACCGTCAACACCTCCGTCAGTCCATACTTAAACTCTTTTTTCAACTACTATCTTATCCATCATTCTGCTACCATCGATGGACCCAAACGACGGTCCGTCGATTGCCTTCGTTGCTCCATACTTAGAATCTTTTCAAAATCAGGTACTGGGGCTACATTTTGTTAACACCAACGGACTGCCAGGACGGTCCGTCGTTCCCTTTAGTAGCCCCACACTTAATCAGAATCCCCCGATCTTTCCTTAGCAGCATAAATCTTCAAACGGCGGTTGCCACCTACGGACCATCGATGAGTCGACGGACCGTCGGTGGCTCCGTAGGTCATCACTTCTGCAAATTTCATCACAGTCTTCAGAATTTTTGTTCTGGACAGTTTTCCTGCAAACACAGAGAAAAATACTTTAAAACTACTACAAAAGGCATTAGACACACACTAACTTAAGGAAAAAACATTGGAAGTACCGTAAAACCACGGTACATCAAGGAGGCGAAGGCTGAGTTGACTGCATATGAACTCAAGGATGTGGTACAAATTTGGTATCGGATGTGGATTGATAGCCGAGCACGTGGAGATGTTCCCATCACTTGGGATGTGCTCAAGACTGTCTTTCTGGAGAGATTATTCCCCAAAGAGAAATGAGAAGCCACGGTTGAAGAGTTCATCAACCTGAGACAGGGAGGTATGTCAGTCAAGGAGTATTCCTTGAAATTCGTTAAACTCTTAAAGTATGATTCTTCTCTGGTGGCATATAGCAGGGAAGAAATGAGCAGGTTTGTGACTGGCGTGTCAGAGGATCTATTCGAAGATTGTCGGGTAGCAATGTTGCATGATAGCATGGATCTGGGCAGGTTGATTGTGCATGCTCAGCAAGTGAAGAAGAGACGCCGAAAAAGGAGAGTTCATGAAAGCAAGAAGCCTAAGACTGCGGATCATACTGGTTCTAGCTCAGGTAGGGGCTCATTTGGAGTCCAGAATAGGCCGAAGTTAAAGAGACATTCAGGTAATTCTGCTTTTTTAGGGAATTTGAATGCCAAAGTGAACGAGTCTGGCCCTAGAAGGATAAATGATCGGAACGTCCAGCGAAAAAGCATGCTTTGTGGTAAATGTGGAGGTGCTCATGGGGGTGAATATTTAGTAGGTACTAACACCTGCTTCGGGTGTGGCAAGACTGGGCACATGGTTCGAAATTGTCCTTAAATCGATGAATGAGGCTAAGACAGGTGCTCATCCTCGGCCGAATGAAAATGCTGCAGCCAAAACTCCTAAGAGGAACCGATTTTATGCACTGAAAGGTAGGGAAGAGCAAGAACAGTAAGCTGATGTTGTCACGGGTACGTTGCATGTCTTTACTTTCCCAGTGTATGCATTGTTATATCTAGGATCCACTCTATCATTTGTTACTTCTTTGATAGCAAGTAGGTTTGATGTGTTTCCTGAAATCTTGCATGAGCCGATTCTAGTAAGTACTCCCATATGAGACATCATTAGAGCATAAAGAGTGTATAAAAATTGCCCAATTCACATCCTTGATAGAGTCACTCACGCTGATCTTGTGGAATTAGCCATGCTCAATTTTGATATAATCTTGGGTATGGATTGGCTCCATAAGTATTATGCACCAATAGATTGTCAAAACAGGGTAGTGAGGTATCAGTTTCCAAATGAGTTAGAGCGGGAATGGGAAGGGCATGGTTCAAGTCCAGTCGGCCAAATTGTTTCACACTTGAAGGCCAACAAGATGATAGCTAAGGGGTACTTGTACCACTTAGTTAGAGACAATGACTTAGATCAAGAATTTCCTTCAATAGACTCAGTGTCAATAGTGAATGAGTTTCCAGATGTCTTTCCGGAGGATTTACCAGGAATTCCTCCTGAACGTGAGATTCACTTTGGTGTTGATTTAGATCCCAACACCAAGGCAATTTATATTCCCCAATATAGGATAGCACCAGCTGAACTCAAAGAGTTGAAGTTGCAGTTAAAAGATCTACTTGATAAGGGCTTCATCCATCCGAGCATATCCCATGGGGTGCTCCAGTGTTGTTTGTAAAGGAAAAGGATGGAACCCTTAGAATGTGCATCGATTATCGGCAACTCAATAAAGTCACTATAAAGAATAAGTACCCTCTTAACAGAATCGATGATCTGTTTGACCAACTCCAAGGTTCAAGTTTCTTTCCAAGATAGACCTTCGGTCAAGCTACCATCAGCTTAGAGTGAGGCGAGAAGATGTCCCTAAGATGGCTTTTCGTACCAGATATGGGCACTATGAGTTTTTGGTCATGTCATTCGATCTCACTAACGCACCAGCCGCGTTTATGGAACTTATGAATAGGGTTTTCCGTGAGTACCTTGATTCCTTCGTCATAATATTCATAGATGACATTCTCATATACTCTAAGTCTAAAGAAGAGCATGAGGTACACTTGAGAAAGACATTGTAAGTACTCAGGGAACATCAGTTGTATGCGAAGTTCAGTAAATGTCAATTCTGGTTGAGATCAGTGACCTTTCTTGGTCATGTTGTGACCGACCAAAGTGTTGAAGTTGATCCTAAGAAGGTTGAGGCGGTGAAGAATTGGTCGAGACCCCTTACTCCTACAAATATTCGGAGTTTTCTGGGCTTAGACAATTATTATCGCAGGTTTGTGGAAGGCTTTTCCATTATTGCGGCTCCACTGACAGTTTTGACAAAGAAGAAGGCAAAGTTTGAGTGGTCCGAGAAATGTGAAAAGAGTTTTCAAGAACTCAAGGACCGACTCACTTCAACCCTAGTTCTCACGTTGCCGAGGAGTGCTGCAGGATATGTGGTGTACTGTGATGCTTCCCGGGTAGGTTTGGGATGTGTTCTTATGCAGGATGGCAAGGTGATTGCATATGCATCGAGACAAATGAAGATCCACGAGAAAAACTATCCTACTCATGATCTTGATTTAGCTGTTGTGGTGTTTGCATTAAAACTTTGGAGACATTATTTATATGGTGTACATGTTGATGTATTTACTGACAATAAAAGTCTACAGTATGTTTTTACGCAGTGGGAGTTGAACCTTCGTCAGAGGAGATTGCTAGAACTGCTCAAAGACTATGATATAAGTGTTTATTATCACCCAGGTAAGGCCAATGTGGTGGCCGATGCGTTCAGTCGATTGAGCATGGCCAGCATGTCTCATATTGATGAAGAGAAGAAGGAGATGGTTAAGGAGGTACACCAATTGGTTAGATTGAGTGTACGGTTGGCAAATGCAGCAAGTAAGGGTGTTTCAGTTCATTCATGCTATGAATCCTCATTTGTTGTAGATGTTAAAGCCAATCAGCATCTTGACCCAATACTCATAGAGTTGAAAGACTCAGTATGGAGTAAGTTGAATGAATCGTTTTTCCTAGGAGGGGATGGTGTACTTAGATACCAAAAATGGTTATGTGTGCCTAATGTTGATAATTTGAGGACTAATATTTTGGCAGAAGTTCATGTTTCCAAGTATTCCATTCATCCAGGTGCCACCAAGATGTATCATGACCTTAAAGAGGTCTATTGGTGGGAAGGCATGAAGAGAGATATCTCTAAATTCGTGGAGGAGTGTCCGAATTGCCAACAGGTTAAGGCAGAACACCTTAAGCCTGGGGTCTCACTCAGACGATTGAGATTCCAACATGGAAGTGGGAGGCTATCAATATGGATTTTGTGGTTGGTTTGCCAAAGACTAGGAAACTACATGATTCCATTTGGGTTATTGTTGACAAAATGACCAAGTCCGCTCACTTCATACCTTTGAAGTCTATTTACAAGGCTGAAGATTATGCCATGCTTTATATTGATCAGATAGTGAGATGGCACGGGATTTCTCTGTCTATCATCTCGGATAGGGGAGCCCAGTTTACTTCTTATTTTTGGAGATCTTTCCAAAAAGGCTTGGGTACACAGGTGAAGCTTAGTACTACTTTTCATCCGCAGACGGATGGACAAGCAGAGCGTACCATCCATACCCTTGAAGACATGTTGAGAGCTTGTGTTATTGACTTCAAGGGGAGTTGGGATGAGCACTTGTCACTGATAGAGTTCTCTTACAATAATAGCTACCATTCCAGTAGTGGGATGGCACCTTTTGAAGCACTATATGGCCGAAGATGTAGGTCTCCTATTGGGTGGTTTGAGGTAGGAGAATCTGCCATCCTTGGCCCTGAGATCGTACATGAGGCGATGGAGAAGGTGGGAATGATCATAGATAGATTGGCTACTGCTTACAGTCGTCAAAAATCCTATGCAGACAACAAAAAGAGAGCTCTAGAGTTTAAGGTGGGTGATCAAGTCTACTTGAAGATATCACCTATGAAAGGGGTGATGAGGTTTGGTAAGAAAGGTAACTTGAGTCCGAGGTATATAGGTCCTTATGAGGTCTTGAAGCGAGTAGGAAATGTGGCCTACAAATTGAAGTTACCTCAAGAATTGTCTTCTGTTCATCCAGTGTTTCACGTTTCAATGCTCAAGAAGTGTCTAGGCGATTGAGCATCCATTCTTCCTGTTGAGGGGTTAGGAGTTGATGAGAACCTTTCTTATGAAGAGGTTCCACTCGCTATTTTAGATCATCAAGTGAAGCGACTGAGAAACAAGGAGGCTGCCACCGTGAAAGTCCTATGGCAGAACCACCTTGTTGAGAGAGCAACGTGGGAGGCCGAGGCTGATATGAGATCCCGCTATCCTCATTTGTTCAGTGCCTAAGGTTGGATATTCTTTCCTAATGTCTTATTTACGTTTAAGAAACTCTAAGATCTAAGTGTTGTAACATTTCCAAAATCCCAAAGTCATATGATAAGACTGAAATAGGCTCCTTAAGGTCTAAACCATTGTTTCTATCAAAATTAGGCGTAGATAGAGTCATTGAAGTGCTTTGGAACCAAAACGTCCATAACGTCCGGTAAGTTGGTTCATAAGAGGGCTAGAGTGTCCTTTCAGTTTAACCAAGTTAAAGAGTCGGAATTTAGTAAAAGTTTGTAACAATAGGTGTAACACATAGTGTGGGATGGTTTCATGTTGGAAAAGTCAGGGTACGACTCCCCGAGGATTGACTAAGGGCCCTCGAGGAGGACCCTTTAGACAGTAGGCCACGACGGACTCCAAGACGGGGCATCACAGGCGCGATGGGGCGTCGAGGCCACCGTCGTGCTAGCCTTAGCTGCTAGGAAGAAAGCCTCCGCCTGCACAGTCTCTGACCAACACGACGGACGTGCAGGACGGAGGGGGGCCTATCCGTCACGCCCACGACGACTCATCGGCGGGGAGTCATCGTGGAGGGCCTGTAGTGTTTTCAGGGATTTAAGTTTTTGTTAATTATTGTATTAAGTGGCTTAGGGGTAATTAGGGGATTTAGGGATGACTAATTAAGTGTCTTAAGACACCATTATAAATACCCAACCTTCATTAACCTAATCATAATTCTCAAAACAAAACTCTCTTCCTTCTCTCTACTTTCTCTCTCTATTGGAAGACTCCATTGGAGAAACAATTGGGGAGATCATTGGGGGCTGATTTAGCACCAAATTCACCATCAAAACGTCATAAAACCTTAAGGTATAAGATCTAATTCACCTTTGAGACTTTTTTTCCTCAAAGGGCTCCTTCAAAGATTTTCGAAAAGTTGAGTTTCATATGGGTTTCATCCAAATTTCGAATTTTGTTGTTATGAATTGAGTTGTTTATGTATTATTTGGGTTATAATGAATAGACTATCATGTATTGTAGCTTGATTATGATGAATTGATGTAGTTTGGTCTAGATTGTGGGAGATGACCCTAACTCTTAACCCTAGGTATTGGGATTGATATGAATTTGGGTTGGATTGATGTAATTGATCTAATTATTGTTTAAATCATCTTTAATGATTGTTATTGCATCGATCATGAATCTATTATGGTGAATTGATGTTCTTCATGCCTATTTTTTGAGTATTGAATATAGGGTAAGAAGATAGACTTTGATATCATGTTACCAAGCTTTAATTTAGTATTGATTTGTGGTATAGTGCTTTCTCTTAAATTAAGTTCTTATGTTGACTATTGAATTACATTTATGTGATGACCCAAATCGGGTTAGTCTATGGGTTGATTGTAAGGCCCTTTTATTGGTGAACTATGGAGAAGTATTGGTAAGTCTTCATTATCCTAATCCTTACTTCAAATGGTGATTAATTGTCATCAAGTGATAATGTGTGTTGAAGCATACCTTGCTTAAGGTGATAGGTTGGTATGATGATTGAATTGAAATGTTTAGGTTGGTTGTGAGGCTGCCTAAGAGTACATGATATAGGGAAGTTGTTATATAAAGATGTGCCCTATTGTGATGAGATGAGTAAGGGCTAACTTAACCTATATGAATTGTTAATGAAAGGATTATTTCTCATACAATTCTTATTGAGCTATGATGATGAATATACACGGGTTTGACCCTACGATCTAAACTAATTGAGAAGATTAATAAAGTATTAAAGACTTCTCTAAATGGGGACTAAGCTTAGCACCGAACGAACTTGACAATGGGAGGTGATGACTTATCCATAGAAGGAAAGAATCATCCTAAAGTTGCCCATGTGATGTTAACTCCCTTGTTTATGGGACATGTCATTTAAGGGATTCCCATGAGGAGCGGCCCACATTACCTAATGGTATGAATAGGGATATCTTATGAGTATAAGGTTGTTGCTTTGGTTGAAGAAGAATGTTTTCATTAAATGGGAGAGTATGCTAGGTCAGGATAATTGCTAATTGTAGTCTTGATAGGTTACTTGATTAAGTAAGAGTCATGGGAATTTACTTGATCATCGCACTTGTGACTTTATGAAGGTTATTGTTAGTATGTTTGCTTTGCTATGCTTCATTCGTATACATGTTTTATAATGATTTTTCTTAAATGTCCTTTTCTAAGTATATTTGATTGGTAATTGTATATATGGTTCCATACATAGTACATGTTGAGTACTAAACCCATTTCTTTCCCTTTTTCCCAAATATTTTAGGTTCGGGTAGTTGATCTTGCTCCGAATTGCTGGAAAGGAAGACTTGGATCTCTAACCATCCAAGTGGTAGGTCCTCATTCTCCCGAGGGCATTGCCGACATATTACTCCTATGTTACTTAGTTACTATAGTTCTGTTTTGACTCATTTACTCATTTGAGACGATGTTGTACATGACCTATATGTGGCTTCGTGTATTGATGTAGGGCTATGCCCAAGATTTATTGTCTTTGATAGATGGTTTATGAGATGAGACGGCTTTTATGACTATTACTTCTCTATTGATAAATGTGTGAAATAAAATTAAAAGACTATGTAATCTTCATATATGAACAAGTCTATGTATACTTGATATAAATACGATTATGTGTATGTAGAGGTCTATGTAAACCTCCGAGTAGTTATAGATAAAAAGTTTTAAATTCCTTCACATTTTTAATCAATGAATGCTATGACGAGGCTAAGAGGGTTGTCTTAGTCCTCAAAGAGGACGACGACGCCGGTTACGTCTAGGGGGTAAACCCGGATGTGACAAACTTGGTATCAGAGTATGAGGTTGAATATCCTTGATAATAACGTCTCTCTCAACCACGTTATATAGGTTTGTATTCACAATTGTGAAGCGCGCAACACTTATGAATAGGAACTTATTTGATGCTTAGGAATCACTCTCATTGTTGGAAATCCATATCGTGCCTCTTGAATGTACATCGTATATGTATTTTCCTAAACCTTGTGTTTTGGTTATAGGAGATGAATACTAGAAGGAATACAGCCAGAAGACTTGAGGAGGAGATTGCTGCTGCGGGAATCCCTCCCCGTGGTGATCCAGTTCCTCCTCTTAAAGAGATTGTTGTTCATGATCAGGTTCCCGATGATCCTCCACCTATGGCAGAGGCTCAGATGAGGGCTATTCTTGCTCAAATGGCTCAAGCCATGACTACTCAAGCTCAAGCAGCAACGGTGAAAGCCCAAGCCATGACTGCCCAAGCTAATAGGGATTTGGCACCTAGAGTTCATGAGCAAACTATGGCTTCCTGACTTAGGGACTTCACCCGAATGAATCCTCCTATATTCTATGGGTCTAAGGTTGATGAAGACCCTCAAGAATTCATTGATGAGGTTTATAAGATTTTGTGTGCTATGGGGTTGTCTTCTAGTGAGAATACCGAGTTGGCCTCATACCAACTAAAGGATGTCGCTCAGACATGGCATGTGCAATGGAAAGATAATAGGCCACTTTAAAGTGGGACAGTGACTTGGGAGTTGTTCAAAAGGTCTTTTCTTGATCATTTCTTCCCTAGAGAGATGAGAGAAACTAAGGTGGTGGAGTTCATCAATCTCCGCCAAGGAGAAATGAGTGTTCATGAGTACTCTTTGAAGTTCATTCAATTGGATAAGTATGCTCCTTCCTTGGTCTCCGATCCTAGAGACGAGATGAGTCAATTCGTGATAGGTGTGTCGGATAATTTGCAAGAAGAATGTCAATCGGATATGCTTCATGATAACATGAATATTGGTCATCTCATGGTCCATGCAAAAAGGGTTGAGGAGGCTAGAGCAAAAAGGAAGGATAAGGATAAGGATAAGGATAAGGATTCAAGAAGGGCAAGGTCTTTTGAGAGTGGAACTACTAAAGATAGGTTTGGAATTCAAGACAAGCCTAGATTTAAGAAAAGGTTCTCAAATCAAGTTCCATCCAAATTTCCCAACTAGACCAAAAGTTGCAAAGGGAAAAGGTGGAAACTCATCTAATGAGAAGCCTACTTGTGCTAAGTGCGGAAAGGAACATTATGGTGAATGCTTGATCGAAACGGGGAATTGCTTTAGTTGCATAAAGAGTGATCACAAGGCTAGGGACTGCCCTAACTTAAGGAACCGAGAAAGGAATGTGCAAAAACAAGCAAGTGAGGCTCCGAAAAAGAACCTCTTTTATGCTCTTCGTTCGAGAGATGACCAAGAGGCCTCTCCCTATGTGGTGACCGGTATGTTACAAATCTTTGCTATTGATGTGTATGCTTTGCTTGATCCGGGTGCTACTTTGTCTTTTGTTACTCCCTTAGTAGCTAAAAAGTTTGTTGCTTTAGCTACTCCGGTGAGTGACTCAGTGGTAACAAGAACAGTCTACCGAAATTGTCCTATCTCTATGCCCCATATAGTTTCTCATGTAGATCTAGTTGAACTAGACATGTATGATTTTGATGTCATTTTGGGTATGGACTGGTTGCATGCTAGCTTCGCTTTTATTGATTGTAGGACGAGAGTTGTGAGGTTTAGTTTCCCAAATGAACCCGTTTTTAAGTGGAAGGGTGGGAATTCTCTGCCTAGAGGTCAATTCATATCATTTCTAAAAGCAAGTAAGATGATATCAAAGGGGTGTCTTTATCATATTGTGAGAGTCCAAGAAGTTGATTCCGAAATTCGTCCTATTGAGTCGGTCCCCGTGGTGAGTGAACTTACGGAGGTCTTTCCTGATGACTTTCCCGGCATTCCTCCCGAACGAGAAATCGATTTCGGTATTGATTTGCTACCGGAAACAAACCCTATCTCTATTCCTCCTTATAGAATGGCTCCGGCCGAGTTAAAGGAGTTGAAGGCACAACTTAAAGATTTGCTAGACAAGGGCTTTATAAGGCCTAGCATTTCTCCGTGGGGTGCTCCAGTTTTGTTTGTGAAAAAGAATGATGGGTCCCTGAGAATATGTATTGACTACCGCCAACTCAACAAGGTTACTGTCAAGAACAAGTATCCTCTTCCTCGGATTGATGGTTTATTTGATCAACTCCAAGGAGCGAGTTACTTCTCCAAAATTGACTTGAGGTCAGGGTATCACCAGCTTAGGGTGAGAAATGCAGATATTCCAAAGATGGACATTTGGACTAGGTATGGGCATTATGAGTTCGTGGTTATGTCCTTTGGTCTCACAAATGCTCCGGCGGCGTTTATGGACCTAATGAATAGGGTGTTTCGAAGTTACCTTGATGCATTCGTTATTGTATTTATCGATGATATCTTTGTGTATTCGAAGAATGAGGTTTATCACATGGGTCATCTAAGGGTGGTATTGCAAACCCTTAAAGAGCATAAATTATTCGCCAAGTATAGCAAGTGTGAGTTTTGGCTGAGGTCGATGGCGTTTCTTGGGCACATCATTACTAGTGAGGGAGTTGAGGTTGACCCAAGGAAAACTGATGCGGTAAGAAACTGGCCTAGACCCTTGACCCCAACTGACATTAGGAGTTTCTTGGGTCTAGCTGGCTATTATCGAAGATTTGTAGAAGGTTTTCCATCCATTGTATCTCCATTGACTTCATTAACTCAAAAGGGTAAAAAGTTTGAGTGGTCGGAGGCCTGCGAGAAGAGTTTCCAATTATTGAAAGACAGGCTTACTTCATCTCTGGTATTAACTTTATCAGAAGGTTCTAAAGGGTTAGTTGTGTATTGTGATGCATCCCGCATAGGTTTGGGGTGTGTGCTTATACAGAATGGGAAGGTGATTGCCTATGCTTCACGGCAACTTAAGGTTCATGAGACAAATTACCCCACTCATGACCTTGAATTAGCGACCGTGGTGTTCGCTTTGAAAATATGGAGACATTATTTGTATGGTGTTCATGTAGATGTTTTCACCGATCATAAGAGTCTTCAATATATGTTTACTCAAAAAGAGTTGAATCTCCGACAAAGAAGGTGGTTGGAATTCTTGAAAGATTATGATATGAGTGTCTTATATCATCCCGGCAAGGCCAATGTGGTGGCGAATGCTCTAAGCCGTATGACTATGGGTAGTGTGTCTCATGTAGAAAGAGACAAGAAAGATCTAGTGAAGGATGTTCATGATTTGGCTAGATTAGGGGTGCGGTTCGAGAGTTCTCTAAATGAAGGTGCCACGATTTATCATAGCTTTGAATCATCATTGGTGGTTGAGGTAAAGTCCAAACAACACCTTGATCAACTATTGATGGAGTTGAAGGAATCTGTTCTTGGTAAGATGAATGAGTCTTTCTCCTTAGGAGGAGATGGTGTGTTGAGGTACCAAGAGAGGTTATGTGTTCCTGATGTTGATGGATTGATGGATCGGATCCTTGATGAAGCCCATGGATCCCACTATTCCATCCATCCGGGTTCTACTAAGATGTATCATGACCTTCGAGAAATATATTGGTGGGAAGGTTTGAAGAAGGACATAGCGGAATTTGTTGCTAAGTGTCCAAATTCCCAACAAGTGAAGGCGGAACATCAAAAGCCGGGTGGCTTATAACAAGAGATCCAAATTCCTACTTGGAAGTGGGAAGACATTAATATGGACTTTGTGGTAGGGTTGCCTCGGACTCAAAAGTCATATGATTCTATATGGGTGATTGTTGATAGATTGACTAAGTCCGCTCATTTTATTCCCGTCAAATCCACGTATTCGGCGGAAGATTATGCGAAGATCTTCATAGATGAGATTGTGTGTCGCCATGGTATTCCGTTATCCATCATTTTGGATCGGGGTGCACAATTCACATCTAGGTTTTGGAAGTCTTTTCAAAAAGGTTTGGGTACTAAAGTGAAATTGAGTACCGCCTTTCATCCTCAAACGGATGGTCAAGCGGAAAGAACAATTCAAACTCTTGAGGATATGCTTAGAGCTTGCATTATTGATTTTAAAGGGAGTTGGGATAAACACTTGCCGTTGGTAGAATTTGCATACAATAATAGTTTTCATTCGTCCATCTCCATGGCTCCGTATTAAGCCTTGTATGGTAGGAGGTGTAGGTCTCCTATAGGATGGTTTGAAGTTGGTGAACCATCGATATTTGGTCTCGACTTGATTTATAAGACATTGGAGAATGTGCATATCATTAGAAATAGGTTACAAACAGCCTATAGTCGACAAAAGTCCTATTCCGATAATAGGAGAAGAGATTTGGAGTTTGAAGAGGGTGACAAGGTGTATTTAAAAATCTCACCTATGAAGGGTGTGTTAAGGTTTGGCAAGAAAGGGAAGTTGAGCCCTCGTTACGTGGGTCCTTATGAGATTTTGGAAAGGGTTGGTAAAGTTGCCTATTGCTTGGAACTACCTAACGATTTAGCTTCGGTTCATCCGGTTTTCCATGTCTCGATGTTGAAGAAGTGTGTTGGAGATCCTAAGACTATTCTCCCTATTGAAGGTCTTGGAGTCAAGGATAACCTCTCTTATGAGGAGGTTCCTATCCAAATCCTTGATAGGCAAGTGAAAAGGTTGAGGAACAAGGAGGTGGTTTCCGTAAAAGTGTTATGGAAGAACCACCTAGTTGAGGGTTCAACATGGGAGGCCGAGGCCGACATGAAAACCCGCTATCCTCATCTTTTTGATGATTAATGTTAGTTATTCTTTATAATGATATGAATATGATAGAAATTATGTATCCTGGATGTTTTGGTGAAGTTTCTTCAAAAAAAAATCCTAGTTTTGAGATTTCACAATGAAGTCACTGTAAAGTGAGCTTAAATAAATTTGAAATTTTTCTTGCTTCTTGCATATTTGAGTCAGGTCGTGTATGTGATATAGTGAATCCTTGTGGATGTCATATTAAGCATATTGATAAGATGAACTTTGTGCTAAGTGACTTGTATATCAACTGATTGAGCTTATATGTGTTGTGAGTAGAAAGTATCTCATGAGGAAACTTTGAGCTTATGTATGATAAATTGATGTTTTGAAGTGTTTTATTGAAATGATATGATTCGTGTTAATTGAATATTGTGAATTGGTTGAGCTGCTAGTCTTGAGTCTATTCCCTCATTTAAAGAGTGTTTAGTGTCATTCGGGGACGAATGTTCCTAAGAGGGGGATAATGTAACATTTCCGAAATCCCAAAGTCATGTGATAAGACTTAAATAGGCTCCTTATGGTCTAAACCATTGTTTCTATCAAAATTAGGCGTATATGGAGTCATTGGAGTGCTTTGGAATCAAAACGTCCATAACGTCCGGTAAGTTGGTTCATAAGAGGGATAGAGTGTCCTTTTAGTTTAACCAAGCTAAAGAGTCGGAATTTAGTAAAAGTTTGTAACAATAGGTGTAACACATAGTGTGGGATTGTTTCATGTTGGAAAAGTCAGGGTACGACTCCCCGAGGATCGACTAAGGGCCCTCGAGGAGGACCCTTGAGACAGTAGGCCACGACGGACTCCATGACGGAGCGTCACAGGCGCGACGGGGCATTGAGGCCACCATCGTGCCATCCTTAGCTGCTGGGAAGAAAGCCTCTGCCTGCACAGTCTCTGACCAACGCGACGGACACGCAGGACGGAGCGGGGCCTGTCCATCACGCCCACGACGGCTCATCGGCGGGGAGTCGTCGTGGAGGGCCTGTAGTGTTTTCAGGGACTTAAGTTTTAGTTAATTATTTTATTAAGTGGCTTAGGGGTAATTAGGGGATTTAGGGATGACTAATTAAGTGACTTAAGACCCCATTATAAATACCCAACCTTCATTAACCTAATCACTATTCTCAAAACAAAACTCTCTTCCCTCTCTCTACTTTCTCTCTCTATTGGAAGACTCCATTGGAGAACAACTTGGGGAGATCATTTGGGGCTGATTTAGAACGAAATTCACCATCAAAACCTCATCAAACCTTAAGAGGTATGGGATCTAATTCACCTTTGAGACTTCTTTCCTCAAAGGGCTCCTTCAAAGATTTTCCAAAAGTTGAGTTTCATATGTATTTCATCCAAATTTCGAATTTTGTTGTTATGAATTGAGTTGTTTATGTATTATTTGGGTTATAATGAATAGATTATCATGTCTTGTAGCTTGATTATGATGAATTGATGTAGTTTGGTCTAGATTGTGGGAGATGACCCTAACCCTTAACCCTAGGTATTGGGATTGATATGAATTTGGGTTCGATTGATATAATTATTGTTTAAATCATCTTTAATGATTGTTATTGCATCGATCATGAATCTATTATGGTGAATTGAAGTTCTTCATGCCTATTTATTGAGTATTGAATATAGGGTAAGAAGATAGACTTTGATTTCATGTTACCAAGCTTTGATTTAGTATTGCTTTGTGGTATAGTGCTTTCTCTTAAATTAAGTTCTTGTGTTGACTATTGAATTACATTTATGTGATAACCCAAATCGGGTTAGTCTATGGGTTGATGGTAAGGCCCTTTTATTGGTGAACTATGGAGAAGTATTGGTAAGTCTTCATTATCCTAATCCTTACTTCAAATGGTGATTAATTGTCATCAAGTGATAATGTGTGTTGAAGTATACCTTGCTTAAGGTGATAGGTTGGTATGATGATTGAATTGAAATGTTTAGCTTGGTTGTGAGGATGCCTAAGAGTACATGATATAGGGAAGTTGTTATATAAAGATGTGCCCAATTGTGATGAGATGAGTAAGGACTAGCTTCACCTATATGAATTGTTAATGAATGGATTATTTCTCATACAATTCTTATTGAGCTATGATGATGAATATACAAGGGTTTGACCCTACTATCTAAACTAATTGAGAAGATTAATACTGTATTAAAGACTTCTCTAAATGGGGACTTAGCTTAGCACCGAGCGAACTTGACAATGGGAGGTGATGACTTATCCATAGAAGGAAAGACTCATCCTAAAGTTGCCCATGTGATGTTAACTCCCTTGTTTATGGGACATGTCAATTAAGGGATTCCCATGAGGAGCGGCCCACTTTACCTAATGGTATGAATAGGGACATCTACCTCTTAGTTCTTGAACTATGTTGCTATCATTGGATACTAGCTAGTGGATCCACCTAGATAGCTATGTTTACGTTGGGTTCTACTTTGGCCGGTAGACTACCTTCTATCGGTGTAAGGTTTCATGACACCGGATTCCACATTTGCTCATGTGGTCTGTGTCGGTTAAGGCAAGGTTTCCCTAAGCTAAAATGAATGAATTAGATATAGACTAATCGAAGTAACTTGAAAGGGTTTGGCTATAGCTTAGGTAGGGGTATGGGACTCTACTTAAGCCTTGCACTAGGTTGCCTTGATGGGAGCTTTGAGAGGTCAATATTATGTATGTAAAGTAGTGATGTAATGTAAGTAACTTTGTACATTGAATAACATACTTATGAGTATAAGGTTGTTGCTTTGGTTGAAGAAGAATGTTTTCATGAAATGGGAGAGTATGCTAGGTCAGGATAATTGCTAATTGTAGTCTTGATAGGTTACTTGATTAAGTAAGAGTCATGGGAATTTACTTGATCATTGCACTTGTGACTTTATGAAGGTTATAGTTAGTATGCTTTGCTTTGTTATGCTTCATTCGTATACATGTTTTATAATGATTTTTCTTAAATGTCCTTTTCTAAGTATATTTGATTGGTAATTGTATATATGGTTCCATACTTAGTACATGTGGAGTACTAACCCCATTTTTTCCCTTTTTACCAAACATTTTAGGTTCGGGTCGTTGATCATGCTCCAAATTGCTGGAAAGGAAGACTTGGATCTCTAACCATCCAAGTGGTAGGTCCTCATTCTCCTGAGGGCGTTGCCGACATCTTACTCCTATGTTACTTAGTTACTATAGTTCTATTTTGACTCATTTACTACTTTGAGATGATGTTGTATATGGCCTATATGTGGCTTCTTGTATTCATGTAGGGCTATGCCCAAGATTTAATGGCTTTGATAGATGGTTTATGAGATGAGACGACTTTTATGTCTATTAATTCTCTATTTATAAATGTGTGAAATGAAAGTAGAAGACTATGTAATCTTCATATATGAACAAGTCTATGTATACTTGATATAAATACGATTATGTGTATGTAGAGGTCTATGTAAACCTCCGAGTAGTTATAGATAAAAAGTTTTAAATTCCTTCACATTTTTAATCAATGAATGCTATGACAAGGCTAAGAGGCTTGTCTTAGTCCTCAAAGAGGACGACGACGACGGTTACGTCTAGGGGGTAAACCTGGATGTGACAGTGTTGTTGTCAATTGGTGTGATAGGTCACTAATCGTATCTTTTATCATATCACTATATGAGTTAAAATCAAGTTATGTTTGCAATTTATGTTGCTGTTTTCTATAGCATAGGCATGTTTTCTGTGTTCCATGATTTGTGGTGTGTATTAAGTTAAGTGTGATTGAGAGGAAATTCCTCAATCTCAAGTATGAAGCTTTAGATAAGCATAAATGGTATGCATCACCCAAATAAGTGTGAATAAAATGTTCACAAACGAGAAACGTTTAAGTATGATGAAGTAGCTTTCAAAAATCACCCTCTTTGTTTAAATGATGAGTAGTGTCATTTGGGGACGAATGTTCCTAAGGGGGGATAATGTAATAACCCGAAAACGACTATGCTAAGTAAGTCCTAAACGTACCTAGTGTACATAGGTTAAACCGGGTTCACACGTGGAACCGAACCCCTGGACCTATGCACCAGCTAAGCCAACCAACTTGGTGAGTTGGTTAAGCTAGGCAGGGTTGGTTCCATCCATGTTAGGTCCCCCAACATTAGGATTCACCCGGGTGAGTCTTAATCGAACTTAGAGGGTTAGTCCTAGGTGTTAAGGGTTCCAGGGGTAAAAAGGTAATTTCGGGGCTAGGGGTAGTATAGTAACTACCTTAGGCTGATATTTAATTAATTAAATAATGTTTTTAATCAGTCAAAATGGGTCAAATCTCAGTGGCCAAACCCGAGTTTGATCGGATCTCCACACTCGGGTTCAAACCGAGTTGGAGGCACAAAAAGGGACGATTTAAATGATTTTAATTAGACAAAAATCAGGAGGGGAATTATAGTAACTTAATATAAAGATTATAATCTGATTTTATCATCTAAAGTATGTTGAATAAGACAACAACAAACTCCCCAAGCAAGAGGCGCACGACTCCCACTAGGAGTGTACTCAATGTGCACTCTTAACTCATTATATATCCACCAACGTTTTCATATTTACCTTACACTTCAAAAAAAGAAAAGTAAAATAAGTCTACTAGTTCAAAGAGTTCTCAGCTTCATCATTAAAAAACGAAAAGAAGAAATTGTTCGCGTAAGTTCTTTAAGAAATCACGTAAAAGAATTCACTTGTGAGCAAGAACCAAGGCTCGGAAGATAGATTTTGTGCGTGGGTTAGGACGTGTTAGTGGCTGGTTGTCAACGTTGAAATGGTATGGGTTTTCTTCTCTCTTGTTCCCTTTCCCAAGAGTCCCCTAAGGCTCAGTTCAATTCCAATCTAAAAAATAAGGTTGTCCCCGTTGCATGCCCCTGTCATTAGATCCTATGAACGATTGATGCATGCATTGGTATGACTTCTGGTAGATGATTTTAGGAATGATTGTGATTGTGTGCAATGTGTTTTCTCGGACTGATCATGAGGTTTTATGTATGTCCGAATGTTGAAGGTTATATGTGCAAAAGTATGCTGGTTTCCCGTGATGATTTTGTTACGCATTACTTGAAGAAATGTGAATTAGGTGTTACATAATGTTGTGTGTTAACATGCAAGAAGAAATCGTGATGTTCATGAATAAGAAAATAAAGTTATGGTCCCTTAACAAAATGTTAAGCTGCCGATTCTTTGGAGTCTAAGACTCTCGGCCATGGTCTTAGTTACAGAAAGGAAATTTTATGTTAATTCCACAAGGACTAAATACTAACCTAAGGTCTTAATGAACCCGAATTCTTCACTATAGAAACTAAGGAAATCGTTGCACGACAAAGGTTAATACATACGAATAGGTGAATGTACTGAGATTACAAAGTTGGATTAAAGTGTTACGTCATAGAACTTAAGAGGTGCTACTGGTGGATGGACATTATTTTAGGACAAAGTATTGGTTAAAAGTTCATGTAAAACTCTAAGCTAAACGTCTGGGCTAAATTAAAGAAAGTGAACCAAAGACCTATACTAATTGACTAAGTCTCTGTTAACCACTTGTAAAAACAAATGAAGAAAAAGAGATGCTGCCATTGAGGGTGGAACCCGAGACCTCTAGGTCCTAACACTAAGAGAAGAGGCCTTGAATTAAAAGAAAAAGAAATAGTGTGGGAGAGGGGAATCAAACCCAGCTTCAAGGCCAAATTTTTGAGATACATGTCTCACATATAATCAAAAATTATATGTTGCCCAAGGGATTCGAACACGGGTCCTCTTGACTGAAATTGTGAGGCACATAAGTCTTACAAATAATAAAACAAAACGCAACCAGTAGGGATCGAACTCGGGTCCCCTTGGCCGAATGTGTAAGATGCATAAGTCTTGCACAATATACACTTATATGATCATGAAACACTTAGCCAAATATGAGTAACTCAAAAGGGGTACTACCATGAGTGTATGGTACACTAAAGGCCATGTGCATGGCATATGATGTAAGTTAATGGCAAGATAAAGAAACGAACATTCACGTAATGAGGTGAGTAATTATGTTAAACGATGAAGCTAATAAAAATGGTGACAACATGATAAGAGGATAAGACGAATGGTGAGACAAGTCTAAACCAAGCCTATGTAAAGGTCACTAAAAGTAATCACCTAAGAGAGTATGGAATATTAAGAAACAAGTCTCAATCACAATCTATATGTAAGTGTAAGGAAAATTCACACTTAATACGTAAAGAAGAGATGAGAAATCATCTAATGAGCTATGACTACCTCATGCTACTAAGCAAGCTTCGATGATGTATGAGTTGAATGTAAATAGGAACTTTAAACTAAGCAACAATAGGCTGCTATGAGTGGTGATGCCTTCTTTCGGAAAGGGCGGAGGTTCACATAAATCTCATGAGATGAGACTGTCCACCAAGGTGCGTATGGTTGCCAACATAGGGAACTAGCTTGGCTCGAACCCCTAAAGCTAGCATATTTTAGTTTCACTTTGGCCAGTGACTCCACCTCTTTTCGGTGTGGGGGAGACACCGGATTTCATGATGCTCACATGATCTATGTATGTTAAGGTGTAGGCTCAGGTGGACGTTGAAGGGATCATTGCAGCTGTTCGGACTCAGAGATTTCATCCGGACTTGGTAGGTCCTCATACATTCGAGGATGCCTGCCTTTACATTTCTTTCTTAGTAGTAGGTTTGAACTAGTGGAGTATGTTCCACTAGTGTTTCTTTCCTATTTTATCCACACGCTTGTAATAGTGCCATTTTGGCAAATATTACTTATGACATGGTATCCTATTTCTTTCAAATTGTATGTTTCTATACTAGATGGTAGATATATGAGCAATGAACCTCCTTACAAATATGTGTTTATATGAAGTCTATGTATACTTCAACTATAAACAAAAAGTTTTAAATTTTCTGCTAAAATTAACCGTATGAATGTGACGAATGCAAGAAGAGGCTTGTCTGTGACCTCTGAGAGGTCAACTACGCCGGTGGCGGTCCGGATTCCAGAATCCGGGTCGTTACATTAAGTGAGTTTTCTATGATTAAGACATGAATTATTTGTATGTGTGTGAAATACACTTATGGCTTCTAAATGGGTTTACTTAGTATATGTGGGTGTATGGGACTCCATGTGTACATTGCACAAGTAAGCATGTGAAGGGGTTATGAGGGTGCTTTTCTTATGGTACGAACTAAATGAGTTATGACTAAGGTTTTAGTAAAGGAAAGAGTCTTTATATGATGGTGTGAAGTATGTGGTCCTATGTATTGTTATAAATGGAAGTGTTATGACTTGTTAAGTATGTTATTCCTAGTCTAGGGTGACTTCTTAGGTACACTTGGTGGAAATAGTATTATGGGATGCTACCAAGACATTGCACTAGTGTGACTTAGAAGTTTTCTGAGGTGATGGTCCTTATGTGAAGTTGATGTCTGTGAGGTGCTTAAGACTTATGAATATATGTGTTTGCATTATGAATCATATTATGAAAGACTATTTTAAGGTGACCTAAAGGTGATACATTGTGCTAAGTACACTTGATGGTTACTTAAGGAAGGAAGTAAGATAAAAAGAGAAGTAATGTATTGTATGTATTAAATATGCCTCAAAGTATGATAAATAATTTTATGTGCTATTATGAGTAGTATCCATGTTTGTATGATGTATGTGAACTATATTGATCTTATATGTTACTTTGTTCATGAAGATTACTAAAAAGACATTTTGCATGATTTCAAATTAAATATCCTCTTTTGTATGTTTTTGCATGGTTGCCATACTTAGTGCATTCTTGTACTAATACAATTATTCTTCATCTCTTTACACAAAGTGTAGGTGGTGATGGCTAGAGGATGTCTCCTAAGTGAAGAACTTGGATAGATTTCCCAAGTTCAAGTAAAGGGACCCTTATCATTGAAGGGTTGCCTATGTCAAGATGTTTCTTAGAGTTTATCTAATAGCTTAGACTTATATTTTATTTTGTTAAGGGTCGTGTCCTTATTCTATTCTTAGGAAGTATTGTTCTAACATATGATGTGCTATGAAAAAGTTTTAAATTTCCTTTATTTTTATGATTATGCAATGAAAGTAGTCTAAGGGCTTGTCTTAGACCTCCGAGAGGTCGACGACGCCGTGTGACGATTTGAGGATACCATTACTTCTAGGATATACCCTCGGGTCATAACAAACTTTGTATAAGAGCATAATGTTTTGTGGTATGTCTTTCAGTTTCAAAATCTCGTATTGCCATGTCTAGTATACTCTCGTTCATTGGTGGTGAGTTGCGACACATCTATGAGCGAGAGGCTATAGGACGATAGAGTTTCCCTTATTCACTATTCTCATATCATTCCATAGAATTTAACTCTATACGATCTCTCTCTTATGTTTCCTTTTCGTAGGTCTTTTAGATGTGACTTCTTGGATTGGGATGATGCCTCAGTGCTTGAGGTATAAAAATGTAACATTCCAAAAAATTACATGTCTAGTGAAGAGCCCAATTGGTCTTTAATAATGTGTATTGGGGGTACATAGGCATCCCAATGCCCAATATTGAGAAATATTGGGCATAGTATAGAAAATTGGCTAAGGGGTGTTAGCCAATTTATATATAATACCAAAATAAGCAAAATATATTCCAAGCTTGTTTAGAAATTGTATATTCAAAGAAGACCTTAAGCTAAAATTCAATCACCATATATATCAATGTGTTAGGTACTAGACATCCAACTGTAAAGCCTAGTACCCTAGTACATACCCATTTAAAATGATCATATAGAGTAAGCAGTGCCCAAGAACATAGTGAGAATCCTTGGGGACAATAAGTAAATATTCCAAAAAAAACTTCCAAATAGTTAGTTGGGAAATTACACACAACACATGTTCAAGCACATGTGCAAACCAGCCGAGAGGGACCACCCTAACCAATTCGGTTAGGGCAGTTGGAGGGACAGACGCACATGCGGGTCCAACCATGTGGGACCAGACTCCCTAACCTGACCTAGACCCTAACTAACTAACCTAACTAACTAACTAACCTAGGACCAACAAAGAACGACCATCCAAGGGACCCGACAACCTAGGACCTTGTCGGGTGACACCTAACTAACCTAACTAACTTAGGGACAACCTAGTACCTAACCTAGGGTGGTCCAAAGGGTTGGTTATGGTCCTAACAACTTAGGGGTATTTTAGTAATTACCCTAGACTACTTAATTAATTTATTTAGAAACTTAATTAATTAAATTAATTAGACAAAACCAAAACCACAAGGAAATACCCAAATATCAGTTAAATCAAAGAGTTCTATAATTCTAGTCAACCTAGGAAGTGCGTTTTGGTAATTAGTTACTTAAGCTATTTTAGTTAAGTATATAATCTAAGTTGACTTAGTTAATAATCAGTTCTTAAAAGATTTAGACCTAAATTGATCACCATTAATGCCCAACGTTAGAACAAGAGAAGCCGTGACCGAAACCCTAGATGTTAGCAAGAACGCTTCGAGGTTTTTCGTGCAAAGTTCGTAGTGATCTTCGTAGATTTAATTCTACAACAATGTATGGGTTTTCTCTCCTGTAACTCTTTCTCCAAGAGGCTTTTCAAACGCTTTTACTTCAATAATATCAAAACTAGGGTTGTTCCCAACGAACCGCATATTCATCTCCCTAGTTCTCCCGATTTGCAATTCTTGTAGTATAGTAGTATGATTCTCGATGCATTGTTGATTGTATGTGGTGTTAACTGATCATGTATGTATGTTTAAGTGATTTATATGTCAAGTGAAATATACATGTTAGATTTGCATACTTAGGGTGTTATTTACATGAATGTTGAATGTTATAATGCCTACTTGTGTTTCGAGAATATGAGATTGTTATGAGTATTCGTTGAATTGTTTATATGTTAATTAAAGGTTGAAAGTTTACATTTTTAACATATTAGATTACCATATTGTATTCATGAATGATTGAATTGGCTTGTGATAATGTCATAGTTTGATTTTGTGCCAACAAATTGGCTAGCTCTAATAAATTCAAGAGATGCAAAGTGATCCCAATCTCAATTAAATAAGCTCATAAAATAGGGTATGCCAATCAATGGGACAAGTCCAAACATACCCTATCAACACAAACTTGTGAACGCAATAACATCTTACAAAGAATCAATCACCATCATAAAAAATGATATAAGGTTAGTAAGTGACGTGAACAAGTTAAGGTGAATAAAGAAATAACTAAAATTTAGTTATGAAATTGACCTAATATAGAGTGTTAGAAATAAGTGAGACGAGTCTCAAGAACACTTAATCGTTATGTCAAAAATACTCACATAAGAGGGTGCTACATACAGTGAGACAAGTCTCACTCGCACAAGATGATAAAGTAAAGACTTAAGATCATAATCATCAAGTAAATATAGGGATGACTAGTCATCCATAGAGTAAGTAAACATCATAACTAAAAGCAAGCTTCCATAATGTGTGAGTAAACTCTAAAACGTAAGAAGATAAAAATCTGAGCTTAGCACCGATAGACTAGTTATGAGCTTGTGCCAGCACATGTAAGTGTCATGATATGAGATCACCACCCCAGTGGACCAGGGTCTCCATACGTCTCCTAGTCTTAGAACTATGTTGCCAACATACGGGCATCTAGCTAGTGGACGCCACCCACTAAAGAACGGTAGCATGTTAGGTTTCACCTTGGCCGGTGTTTGGTGTGAGGGAGACACTGATTTCTTGTTTAGCTAACATGATCTATGTCGGTTATAGCTAAGGACGAGCATCCGATTCACTATATCCGTGAACCCCCCTTTTTGGTGTGGCGAAGACACAGAGCTTGGTTCACTTTAATTGGTGAATCACCCATTTTTGGTGTGGGGGAGACACTGGATTTCATGTATATCGCATGATCAACTTCCGTTAATGCTAAGAGAATTCTTTAAGAGAGTAAGAAAGAATAAAGTAGTATGTTCAAAGTGAACAATTGAGCAAAGAAGTAGAATCATAAGTTCATAGTGAACTAAGTGAAGTAAGAGCTTAATGAACATTAATCACTAGTGTTTGATAGACATAACAAGTTAGGGTAGGAAATAATGGAGCGTGGATTATGTCCCAAGAACTATATATTGTGTAAATGATCAAATAAGTGGCATAGCTAATAAAGATTGGCTTATAATATATAATTGTCCACATTCAACTTGGTCTAGAAGATAATTAATTGTAAGTAATGTAGCCAATCCTTTCCTTAGTCTTGTGAGTTGCTTACTCGATTCATTGTAGGTATGGGACTACAATGAGATCATTACACTTGTAAGTAAAACATAAGATCAAAGGATATCATTAAACTACACACTAGAAAGAAGGAAAGACTGAAAATAATCTAAGTGTGAGAATGGCAACTCTCGGCCTAAGAGCAAAATTATAAATGTGTGTTTTAGTTGTTCTAAAATTATGTTCATGATTCAAAGGTCTTATGTTCATATAGAAAATGAGTTGTGTGCCTTAATTGCATGAGAACGTGTCATATACATATCATAAATCAAGATTACCGAGTTAAGTAAGAAAGTACGTTTTGATCGTGATTGACATGTTGTATAGGAAGAGCTTTACTTGATCATGCATAGTCTCTTATGTGTTATGTGCATACACCCATACTTAGTACAAGTGTGTACTAACCCCATAAATATTTACTATTTTTATAGGCACAGGTTCTCAAGAAGGTTGAAGTTCGACAAAGCGGTTTGGAATAGCGATCTCCAGACTTTGGTAGGTCCTCTTGAGTTCGAGGATAATACACTTTAGTATTCTAGCTTATTACATTAGTTATAGCTAGTCACTATTGTCCCTAGTGTTTCTTTTAAAGTATTTGTTCAAGCGTTGTAATAAGGCCAATTGGCAAACTATTATTATTATTATTACGATCATTTATTTCATTTTTTTAATATATTGATAGATGGTTGTTGAGTTTGAGCTAGTAGAATATCACTCTTATGCAATACTATATGAAGTCTATGTACACTTCGATAAGTAATTAAGAAGTTTTAAATTTTCCGCAAATTTAACTGTATGATTGTGATGAAAGCTAAGAAGAGGCTTGTCTGCGACCTCTAAGAGGTTAACGACGCCAATTGCGGTTCGGATTCCAAAATTCGGGTCGTGATAAAAAAGGTGAGTTTTAATGCTTACCCTTATTTTTATGGTTAGATGATTATATGTGAAGGTGAATTTTAGTACATGTTGATGTGATGACATTTATGGCTCTAGGAGGTTTAGGAGGAAGGAAAAGTTATAATGAGAAGTTATGAAATGATATGGTCATGGCTTGTTAGTAGTGTTATGGTTGAATCGAGTTCCCCTTGTAGTGATAGAATGCGTAATTATTATGTAGTATGGCAGTATGATGTTATGATATAGGCTTGAAAAGTCTCGGAGAATGTGGTAAATAGTGAGAAATATGAATGTTACCCTTGTATATGAGGAATGCTTCATAGATGTCCTTGTGTGCATTGAAATCTTTTTATAGGCTTGCTCTTAAAGAGGGGAGATAGTGTGTTGAACATTGTAATGTAATTGTGAAATATGCTAGGAAATGGGAGACACCTTATGACTAGTTAATGATTCCCTATATGAACCTATTCTAAGAGTGGTAAAAAGGGGAAAGGGAGTTTTATTCCATAATGTGGAAGTATTATTACCCTAAAGTGACTTAGGGGGATGTATCGTAGGTACCCCTTAGCTCTTCAAGAGAAGGAGAGAGTTGAGTTCGACCTACTTTGAAGTAGTTAATTGTCTTTTAAGCTTGAATTTAAATATGGTCAAGTGAGTAAGTGCTTAGATTGTTCCTAGGCATGGTTGGTTGGAAGTTCCACCAAAAGTGATGAACCTTGTAGGTTGGTCTTCACTTGCATCGATCTTGGTGTCTAAGGGCATGATGTGATTTGGCTAACCCCAAGTGGGGGATAATATTCATAGATGCTAAGATTTTAAGTGCCCTTTGATGTCCCTATGTTGAGTTCCCTTGAACTTCTCTAGATTAATAAAAATTAATTTTGTAGTGATGGTAAGAAGGGTGTTCATGAAGTTAGATCCCAAGGGATTGATGTGCCTAGTTATTAAGATTGGTAAGTTAATATTTCCCTAGAGTTGAGATGATTTGCTCTTAAATGGGTTTATCCTAAGTGTGGGAGGATGATTTGAGTAGTAAGGTTGTAGATATCCCTATCTTTTCCTTCTATTCTTACTCCAGCTTGAAACCGAAGAGTTCTTAAGTAGCTTGTTCATGATAGGAGTCTTGCATAAAAAGATAAGTTGCATGTTGTCCATATGTTATGCATGTCTTAAATGACATTATGTTATGCATATTATGAAAGTTCATTATTGCATGAAAAAGGAAATTTTGATAAATTTGCATGTTGCTCATGTTGTTGTGCATCCTTATATGAAAAATGTGCAATTTGATTTCATGAGATAGCTAAATTAGCATGCTTGATGTCACTCATATTGTGTGTTGTTTTGGCCTCACTATGAGAAATGGAGTCTCTTTTAAATAAGAAAAGATGAGTCTATTTGAAAAATGTGTGACTTTTGAGATTTGGGGAGTGTTACTATGGGCTCACTCTTGACGAATGATGGTTTGTCTAGCCTATGTTTGTTGGTGTGCCTATAAATTGTGATAAATTTCCATAAATGATGCATGCTTATGGAAGCTAGTGATGTGCTAGAAATAGAAAGCTGTAAATTTACTTCCTAATGTTGTGATGTGCTTCGCGTGACCTACCATGTTGATTTCATAAGAAAGGAACTATAACAATAATGTTGTTTGGAGTAAAGAAATCCTCCTTAATATGAATTAACATGTATGCATTGCTTTAATATGAACACTATGATGCTATTTGTATATGTTGTGAATATAAGAAGATAGTTCGTCCTTGAATAAAGCTAAGCGTGGTGATGTTATATACGACCTTTGATGATACTATATAAAGACTATAAAATTATAGTTAATCTACATTATTCATGATTCTTGTGCAGCTAAATGAATTGTTCAAAATTTTATCATGAGTTAAAATGTGCATTATGCCTATGTGTGCAATTAAAATCCATTGTATGTCTAACCTTGTGATGAAATAATGAACATGCCTAAAGTTGGAGAAGGTAGTTCCTCCAAATGGCAATGAATATGAAGAAGTATGTATGCATGGAAAGAATTGTAGAAGTAGTTCATGTTTGATTATGTTGCTTTGGTTGCATGATTGTATGAAGTTGGTGTTTATTTGTATGTTTTGTGCATTGAATATTATGTGAGAACATGTTGAAGTGTTGTGAGCTGCTATGAAAGTCATTGAGTCCTTCAAAGTGTTTAAAATGTTTCATGTGTCATAGGAGGACGCATGTTTCCAAGTGGGGGAGTATTGTTACAACCTAAAAAAGAACTAAGGTAGCTAGAGCCTCACATTATTGTAAAAAGGTTAATAATATGTTAATAAAGTGTTTTACAGCTTGTATAATTGATGGAAGATGTTTGGGGGTCAAACGTCAAAGACGTTTGAAAGTTAGTCATTAGATGTGCTAGTTTGTCCTTCTATGTTTGCCTTTTTTGGATGTGTTGTATGGAGTCTAAAAACAGTAGTAGGCGACCCTAGTATCTTAATATACATGTTAAGGGTTAAAATGTCCGGGTACGACTGCCCGAGGACTACCCTAAGGGCCCCTAAGGAGTACCCAAACGTTGGACAAGGAGGCTGCCCAAGGCAGCGTGCAGCAGCAAGATTGGAGACCATCCTCGCATCGCGCGCGTGGCATTGAGTGTGCCTGTGCGACACGCGCCCAACACGAGGCTCACTGCCTCAAAAATTATTTGGGGAAAAAATCAGAAGTTGCCCCCCCGCAAAGCGCAGCCACTTACCAGATTCGGTTGCGTCTTTTTCATGTCAATATTGACTTGTAAAAAATTCCCAATAAGTATGGGGGTGTTATGGTAACATAGGGAGACGGTTGTAAACAGTTTTAAGGACCTTTGTAACCCAAACATGATTCTAAGTCAAAAATCCTATATTTCAATCTAGCCATGGGTTCATTGTTGAAGTGATTTCAAAAGCATTATAATGATGAATAAATGATTTGATACTGATTCTATGATGAATTTCTATCCAATTTAATGAAGAACCCATGATCCTCCTAATTTCTCAAATTGGCCTATAATATGGGTCTTATGATCTTGATAATATGATGATTACATTATGTTTAGACTATCATGAATTACTTAGTTTTATATTCCTTTATGTCAATTCATTATGAATTCTTGGGAATTAATAAAGATGATAATTAGCTTGGAGATTTGGTAAGTTGACCTATTTTCATCTTTTTTGCTTAGAATGTATATTGAATTGTGATGAATGGTATGGTCCACTTATGGTGGAGATATTTACATTATTGTACATGTTTATGTGTCATGATCATGTCCTTGAGAGAATTAGATGCAAAATGAAGTGATATGATGATTTCCATGTTTAGAAGTTGAAGGATTTAGCCTTTATTCTAATATCATGTTCTAATTGAATTGATGTTATGTGAAATATATGAATAGCCCTCAAAACTAGTTGCATGACCTATGTGTGGGAATCATTTTATATGAATATGTGTGATGATCATGTTAGGGTTAGGTGGTCTATATGGATAGTGATGAATAATATCCTTGTATCATGACCCCTACCTATACGAACGCCATATGAATATGTGATCGAAGTTTGCTAGGAGTCTTCTATTCTATTGTTGAATATGTACTTGCCTTCTATGATGTATTGTGCGTGTGTGTAGTCTATAGTCTTAAATAATCTATATGTGTTTGATTGAAGACTTGAAGAATTATGTACATGTGTTGTGATGTGTAGAGGGTGGCTTCCTCAATAATTGGTGATAGCCATTAGGTGATCATGTTGATCAATGTATACACGCACACTTCATGCATATCTATGAGTATGGTAGATTCATGATGAAAAAGGAAAGGATAGTTCTCCTATGCATTATTACCCTTTTCTATGAATGCAAAGTATATGATTAATGAAGTTATGAACATATGTGTCTAAAGGTGTTTATGTGAAGGTAGATCTCACATATATGTACAGACAAAGATGCTTGTATGAATGAAGTATGTTAATGGTAGTCTAATGAATAAGTGAGTCTCTTGAAAGGTATTACTCAATTGTACTCTAAACTGTACTATAGTATGAATACGATATGATTATGTGAAAGTACATTCTCACATAATGTAGGGTCTATGATGAAAGGACATTCTCATCTTAGAATCCTTTGAGCTATATGAAATATAAAGGAGCAAGCTCCTAAGGCCTTCTTTATGACTTAATGCATTAAATTATTAAATATCTATTAAAAAGGGATTTAGAGCCTAGCACCCAGTGAACATGATAAATGAGAGTGGAAGATTCACGTTAGTAAGTCCGGCTTCCCACAAAGAGAATCTTCACGTTTAGTAAGTACGGGTTTCCAACCTATATGTTGTCTCATGAGATGGAAACCTCCACATTAGAAAGTCAAGGTTTTTAGAAGTAATCACCTTGTTCCATAACTACGTGCCCTCGTAGGTTTTAGCTTAGTGGATCCACTAGGATACCTATTTTGTATAAAAGTCCTACCTTGGCAAGTAGTACCCTCTTTTTTTGGTGTGAGAGTAGAACACCGGATTCCGCGTAGCTCACATGGTCTATGTAGGTTATGGCTAAATATCCCAAAGTAAGAAATGAACTAAGATAAGATTATGGACTCTAATCACAACTCCTTGAGAGGATTACTTAGTATAGGTAGGATTATGGTCTGTACCCATGCATTTCACAAGTGAACTTCAAGAAAGGATAAGATTAGTACATATATAGAAGTAAGACTTATGTGGTGTTATGTATGAATTGTATGAATGTATTGTTAAGTGACTTTGCTATGGTTAAGACATGAATTATTTGTATGTGTGTGAATTACACTTATGGCTTCTAAATGGGTTTACTTAGTATATGTGGGGGTATGGGACTCCATGTGTACATTGCACAAGTAAGCTTGTGAAGGGGTTATGAGGGTGGTTTACTTATGGTATGAACTAAATGAGTTATTGTAATGACCCAGATTCTGGAATCCAAATCGCCACCGGCGTCATAGACAAGCCATATCTTACATTCATCACATTCATCTAGTTAAATTTGCGGAAAATTTTGAAACTTTTTATACGTATGAAGTTTACTTAGACTTCATATAGTCATTACGTATTAAACATTATATACTAAGCTCAACATCAATAGACAACCATCTAATATCAAGAACATTTCAAAACAAACAATAAATAGAATATATTAAGTTGCCAAAACAGCCTTACATCAAAAGGTTCGAAATGAAATGTGAAAGAAACGCTAGGGACAACTTCCACTATCTATGTCTATATCTAAAGCTAGACTAAGATTGTAGCATCCTCGAAATCAAGAGGATCTACCAAATGGTTTGGAGAAACGCTGAAGTCCAAACCGCTGCAAGTGTCGTCAATCTGTCCTCTGACCTACACTTATAAAAATATTAAATAGTAGGGGGTTAGTACACCACTTGTACTAAGTATGGGTGTATTCACACATACACATAAAGCTATGCATGATCAGTGGAAGCTCTTCCTAAGCAACATGCCATTTTTGGAAAGTCTAGTCATTAGACTTTGCTAATTCGTTAGTTGTGAATTGTGGTATGAATATGATGTATTTTAATGCATTCAAAGCACACAACTCATTTTCTATATGATTACAAGATATTAGTATTATCAACATAATTTAGAACAACTCGAGCAAAGATTGGAAATTTTGATATGCCCAACCCGAGAGCTCCTTTTTGGCGACTTAGTTTATTTTTAGTCTTTTTCTTATTCTTTTTGTGTAGTTCAATAATTCCTTAGGTCCTATGTTTTACATACAAGTGCAATGATTTATTGTAGTCCCATACCCACAATGAATCGATGTACGTAATCCAAGGACTAAGGAATGATTTCACTACCTTATGGTGAGTCATTCTTTACTCTTAGTATTCATAAACATTTCATAAGCCAATTTTATTGGCTATGCCATCTATTTCATTATTTTCATGTTTGAGAAGTTATGAGGTATTTAATTAACATAAATTTCTACTTCCCTTTACTAGCATCATATAAGAAGTCATTATAAGCCATGGCTCTTCCTATCAACATGTTTTCTTAGGAGGTCAAGTCTCTGGACTTGCCTAATTCGTAATAGAAAGGTCATACCATGAATATGTCACACATCATACACACATAGGTTCACATAACATACATTTCATGTTTCATATATTATACATTTCATATCCACGAGACCTTGGAATCATGGATGTAGCATTAAGACATCTCAAGTGAGGGCCCAACATATGGGACCTCAACCCGAGGGCCTTCTTTAGCAAACACAGAGTCTGCTTCATTCATTCATTCGTACTTCACATTATTCATTTCATTTATTCGTAGGCTGATGTAAACACCAGTCATACCCACCTTGGTGGACAGTCTCATCTCATGAGAATTACGTGAACCTCCGCCCTTCCCGAAACAAGACATCACCACTCATAACTAGCCAATAGATGCTCAGATTAAAGTTCCTGTTTACATTCAACTCATACATCATCGAAGCTTGCTTCTAGTGTGAGGTGGTCATAGCTCATTAGATGATTTTTCATCTCTTCTTTACATATTAAGTGTGAATTTTCCTTACACTTACATCCTTACTTTACATTGATGACTGTCAATTGTCCTTACATATCATCCTTAGGTGTTAATGAGACTAGTCTCACACATTCTAACACCTTCATTCGTTAGTTATCTTTTAACATAGTATCTTAGGTGTAAGTGAGACTTGTCTCACTTTTTTTAACACCCCATTCTTGTCACTTACCTAGTTTAGACCCCTTTAATTATGTTATAACTCACGTTACTTCTTTACTTTAGTGTAGTAGCTTCATATCATCATTTATGGACGATTAGCACTTCTTTCAATGACTTACTTATGTTCATAGTCATTATTTTTGAGTTCATTGAGTTACTTTAGAAGTTCTTATAATATACTTGATACTCCTACTACACAAGAATTGACATATGATTAGTATTGACTCAAGATTTGGGATATTAAACTAGCAAACCATTTTTGTTGGCGTAGGACAATTTTTTTTTACGTATGTTCATATTTATATTGCCAGATGTGTGAACCCTTAGCCAATCTTTCAATTATTTACATAAGCTCCTAGCCATTAGCATGCATTCGTTTTGACCAAGTAGTGTTAGCCTATTTTATTGGAATCAGATAGCCAATTCATTCAAGATGTGATTTCATAGATGTCTTTGAGCCAATTCTTAGTTTATGGCTTTTAGTGATAACGTTTTTAAACCTCTTGGACAGAATCATATTAATATTCAATGAACTTAGAATCTTCATAATATCACAAAAACAGCAAACCAACATTCGGCCAAAACACAAAAATCAACTAACACATCACGGACGTAACTTAGCATATCATCGATTCTTACTTTACACGATAATATTAACTTTACATGACTAAAAGTTCATAGGTTCATTTGATATTCATAATTCAAGAACTTTACATATAAGATCAGCCAGCACCACGTACCAACAACATGATCTCTAACCTATTCAACATAAAATTGAAAAGGATACTAGGGACAAGGGGTTCGACGAGAACACGGGAGCAACCCTAGTTTTCAAGATGTTGAATTCGTTGGAAAGAAAGTTATCTTGGAGAAAGAATTCCAGGATAGAAACCCATACCTTATGTAGAACTTAATATACGAAGACCACCTTGAACGAAACCATGAAGAAACCTTGAAATCGCCCTAGAGAAATCGATAAATTTTCTGCCTTTTTCTTTCATTCGTTGCTTACTGTTTTTGCATTACCTATTCTATGAGTTTGAACGTGATTATAAGTCTTAGAACTGATCTTCACTCATTCAACTTAGGATTTAATAAGTTAATTTAATAAACTAATTAAGCAATTACCAAAACGCCCCTCCTAATTGACTAAACATAGGAGAACATAACACTTAGTAAAATCTGAAAATTGGTGTTGACTACGGTTTCGGTCAACATTTTGACATTATATTAATTAATTAAATCCTTAATTTAATTAATTTAGGGACCTAGGGTAAGTACTAAAGTACCCCTAAGTCATTGGAACTATAATCAACCCTTTAGGACCATCCTAGGTTAAGTACTAGGATGTTTCTTGATTATACTAGGTTAGTGTAAGGTTTCCGTTTTGATCATTTAAACTAATTAATTAAATTTCTAATTTAATTAATTAGGTGACCTAAGGTAATTACTAATGTACCCTTAAGTCGTTTGGACCATAGCCAATCCTTTAGACCATCCTAGCTTAGGTACGAAGTTGTTTTTTTCTTGTCTTAACCGAAATCTGGAAATTGCTTTGTGATTTCGGTTTTGCCCCTTTAAATTAATTAATTAAGTTGATAAATTAATTAATTAAGTAGCCTAGGGTAATTACTAAAGTATCCCTAGATTGTTAGGACCTTAACTAACTCTTTGGACCATCGTAGATTAGGTACTAGGTAGTCTATTTCCTGTCTTAACCGAAATCTGGTAATTTCCTTTGTAGTTTCGGTTTTAGCCCTTTTAAATTAATTAATTAAGTTGCCAAATTAATTAATTATGTAACCTAGTGGAATCACTAAAGTACCCCTAAGTATTTAGGACCATAACTAACCTTTTGGACCATCCTAGGTTAGCTACTAGGTTGTCGCTTTAACTAGTACTAGGTTAGTGTCAACCCGGTTTGGTCCTAGGTTATCGGGTGTACTAGCGGGTCCATTTCGGTTAGTCCTACGTTATTTAGCTAGTTAGGTCAGTTATTTAGAGCCTAGAGTTTGTTAGGTAGTTAGGCCCCACATAGGGGGACCTGTCCGCACATGCTGCCTCTTAACTATCCGAACCAAATTCGGTTAGGGTTGTCCCTTCCTTATGGCCGATTCCCACTTGCCCATGTGCTTTCACATGCGTTGGTTGTACTTTACTAACTAACTATTCTTGATGTACTATTTGGAATATTTACTTATTGTCCCAAGGACCCTCACCATGTCCTAGGGCACTACTTAATTTACATGATCATTTTAAATGGTCATGTGCTATGGTACTAGGCTTGACACTTGGATGCCTAGTACCTAAAGTGTTGATATGGTTGAATACAAAATTTTAGGTTAGGATCTTCATTGCAGGTACATTTCTTAAACGATCTCATTAATGTTAGAAAATTGGCTAACACCCCTTTAAGCCAATATTTTCTAATATACCCAATATTTTGCTTATTTGGGTATTATGTAGAAATTGGCTAATACCCCTTAGAAAATTACCTATACTATGCCCAATATTTCTCAATATTGGGCATTGGGATGCCTATGTACCCCGAATACATATTCTTACGGACTTACTAGGCTTTTCATTAGACATATGGTTTTCTGGAATGTTACATTATCCCCCCCTAGGAACATTCGTCCCCGAATGACACTGACACATCATTTAAACAAAGAGGGTGATTTCCGAAAGTTATCTATCATGCTTAAACATTTCTCTTTTGTGAATATATGATTCACACTTATTTGGATGATGCATATCATTCAAGCTTATCTGAAGTTTCATATTTGAGATTGAGGAATTTCCATCTCAATCACACTTAACTTAATGCTCATCACAAATCATGCAACACAGAAAACATACCTATGCTACACAAAAACAACAACATAAAATGCAAACATAACTTTGTTTTCCCTCACATAGTGCTATTATAAGATATACGATTAGGGACTTACCACACCAAATCCACTAAAGCACTTAAATTTAGAGTTTCTTAAACATAAACAAGACTTAGGAGGAGTATATCTAACCTCAAGAACTAAACAAGTGAGGGTAACGGGATCTCATATCGGCCTCGGCCTCCCATCTTGCCCCCTTAACAAGGGTGTTCCTCCATAACAATTTCACGGTGAGAACCTCCGTGTTCTTCATTCGCTTCACTTGACGATCTAAATTGCAATGGGAACCTCTTCATAAGGAAAGATTCCCATCGACTCCTAACCCTTTGACGGGTAGGATGGATGTTGGATCGCCTAGACAATTCTCAAGCATCAAAACGTGAAACATTGGATGAACAGAAGCCAAGTCGTTTGGTAATTTTACCTACTTGCTGTAAGATCTCATAATGACCTATATACCTCGGACTCAACTTCCCTTTCTTACCAAACCTCATATTTACTACGGACATAGAGTCAATGGAAGGGAATTCTTGTTCTAAGTCATTGACTCTAACTAGGTGGCTTAAGTTAGATTTGAACCATGCCCTTCCCATATTATCCCAACTTATTTGGAAACTGAAGCCTTACTACCCTATTTCGACAGTCTATGGTAGCAAAGCATTTTTATTAAGAAAATCCATACCTAAGCTAGATCCTTGAGTTAGTATGCAACAAACTTAGCCTTCTCCTCTTCATCAGTACTCATAGCAGGCTTTTAGAACCTACCATGCACTCCCCTCCATGCGAACAACCACACTCACCATTAGTCTTTCGTTCACTCTAGGCATTTCCATTATTGCCCCTTCTTGGAAAGGCTAGATCTTGAGTCTGGCGCCTTAGATCACTTTGCCATCCTAATTCTTGTGTGTACTCTTCTACGTGCTCACACAAGAAGCAAGTTAGATACTTAGAATGACACAAAGTGTCAAAGCTCTAGATAGCACGATATAGAGTAGAAAAAGGGAGAATTTCCTATCATCACGTAGTCTCTAAGTCATGATTGTGGAGCACTTCACAACCGTAAGCTAGAAACTACGTAACGTGGTTGTGTTCAGCTTTACATCCTAGGTAATTTAACCTCATGCTCTGATACCAAGTTTGTAACGACCCAGATTCTGGAACCCGAATTGCCACCGGCGTCGTTGACCTCTCAGAGGTCGCAGACAAGCCTCATCATACATTCATCACATTCATCTAGTCAAATTTGTGGAAAATTTAAAACTTTTTATACGTATGAAGTTTACTTAGACTTCATATAGTCATTACGTATTAAACATTAGATACTAAGCTCAACATCAATAAACAACCATCTCATATCAAGAACATTTCAAAACAAACAATTAATAGAATATATTAAGTTACCAAAACGGCCTTACATCAAAAGGTTCGAAATGAAATGTGAAAGAAATGCTAGGGACAACATCCACTATCTATGTCTATATCTAAAGCTAGACTAAGATTGTAGCATCCTCGAAATCAAGAGGATCTACCAAATTGTTTGGAGAAACGCTGAAGTTCCAACCGCTGTAAGTGTCGTCAATCTGTCCTCTGACCTGCACCAATAAAAATAGTAAATAGTAGGGTGTTAGTACACCACTTGTACTAAGTATGGGTGTATGCAAACATACACATAAATCTATGCATGATCAATGAAAGCTCTTCCTAAGCAACATGCCATTTTTAGAAAGTCTAGTCATTCGACTTTCCTAATTCGTTAGTTGTGAATTGTGGTATTAATATGATGTATTTTAATGCATTCAAAGCACACAACTCATTTTCTATATGATTACAAGATATTAGTATCATCAACATAATTTTATAACAACTCGAGCGAAGATTGGAAATTTTGATATGCCCAACCCGAGAGCTCCTTTTTGGGGACTTAGTTTCTTTTTCAGTCTTTTTCTTATTCTTTTTGTGTAGTTCAATAATTCCTTTGGTCCTATGTTTTACTTACAAGTGCAATGATTCATTGTAGTCCCATACCCACAATGAATCGATGTACGTAATCCAAGGACTAAGAAATGATTTCACTACCTTATGGTGAGTCATTCTTTACTCTTAGTATTCATAAACATTTCATAAGCCAATTTTATTGGCTATGCCATCTATTTCATTGTTTTCATGTTAGGGAAGTTATGAGGTATTTAATTAACATAAATTTCTACTTCCCTTTACTAGCATCATATAAGAAGTCATTATAAGCCATGGCTCTTCCTAATCAACATGTTTTCTTAGGAGGTCAAGTCTCTGGACTTGCCTAATCCGTAATAGGAAAGTCATACCATGAATAAGTCACACATCATATACACATAGGTTCACATAACATACATTTCATGTTTCATATATTATACATTTCATATCCACGAGATTTTGGAATCGTGGATGTTGCATTAAGACATCACAAGTGAGGGCCCAACATATGGGACCTCAACACGAGGGCCTTCTTTAGCAAACACAGAGTCTGCTTCATTCGTTCATTCGTACTTCACATTATTCATTTCATTTATTCGTAGGCTGATGTAAACACCAGCTATACCTAGGATGATGTTTAAGACTCTCATCGGGATCATGAAGTGCGATGACCAAGAATGACCTAATGTCATTACTTGAATCTGGTTTCACCTCCTGATTGTCTTGCACAAACGCCTTCATTATCGTTAATTTCATTATCTTTCATACTTTGAGGAACTTCAACCTTAACCGACATAGATCATGTGAGCATCATGAAATCCGGTGTCTCCCCCAGACCCAAAAGAGGTGGACTCACTGGCCAAAGTGAAACCAAAACATACTAGCTTATTGGGTTCGAACCAAGCTAGTCCCCTATGGTGGCAACATAGTTCAAAGACTAGGATATTTAGGGAGACCCATACCCACCTTGGTGGATAGTCTTATCTCATGAGAATTATGTGAACCTCCGCCCTTACCGAAAGAAGGCATCACCACTCATAAGTAGCCTATAGGTGCTCATTTTAAAGTTCTTATTTACATTCAACTCATACATCATCGAAGCTTGTTCCTAGCATGAGGTAGTCATAGCTCATTAGATGATTTCGCATCTCTTCTTTACATACTGATTGTGAATTGTCCTTACACTTACATCCTTACTTTACATTGATGACTGTGAATTGTCCTTACATATCATCCTTAGGTGTTAATGAGACTAGTCTCACACATTCTAACACCTTCATTCATGAGCAATCTTTTAACATAGTATCTTAGGTGTAAGTGAGACTTGTCTCACTTTCTTTAACACCCCATTCTTGTCACTTACTTAGTTTAGACCCCTTTAATTATGTTATAACTCACGTTACTTCTTTACTTTAATGTAGTAGCAGCATATCATCGTTTATGGACGATTAGCACTTCTTTCAATGACTTACTTATGTTCATAGTTCATTCTTTTAGAGAATGTTGGGAGTTTTCCCAATGAATGGCATGCCCTTGGTTATGGATTCATTGAGTTACTTTAGAAGTGCTTATAATATACTTGATACTCCTACTACACAAGAATTGGCATAAGATTAGTATTGGCTCAAGATTTGGGATATTAAACTAGCAAACAAGTTTTATTGGCATAGGCCAATTTTTTTTTATGTATGTTCATATTTAAATTGCCATATGTATGAACC
This sequence comes from Solanum sitiens, assembly GCA_016801875.1. Classification (NCBI taxonomy): domain Eukaryota; kingdom Viridiplantae; phylum Streptophyta; class Magnoliopsida; order Solanales; family Solanaceae; genus Solanum; species Solanum sitiens. The sequence continues at coordinate 215,167 of JABWTJ010000036.1, read as the reverse complement.
CTTAGCCAATATTTCAATTATTTACATAAGCTCCTAGCCATTAGCATGCATTCGTTTTGACCAAGTAGTGTTAGCCAATTTTATTGGAATCAGATAGCCAATTCATTCAAGATGTGATTTCATAGATGTCTTTGAGCCAATTCTTAGTTTATGGCTTTTAGTGATAACATTTTTAAACCTCTTGGACCACATCATATTAATATTCAATGAACTTAGAATCTTCATAATATCACAAAAACAGTAAACCAACATTAGGCCAAAACACAAAAATCACCTAACACATCACGGACGTAACTTAGCATATCATCGATTCTTACTTTAGATGATAATATTAAATTTACACGACTACAAGTTCATAGGTTCATTTGATATTCATAATTCAAGAACATTACATATAAGATCAGCCAGCACCACATACCAACAACATGATCTCTAACCTGTTCAACATAAAATCGAAAAGGATACTAGGGACAAGGGGTTCGACGAGAACACGGGAGCAACCCTAGTTTTCAAGATTGTTGAATTCGTTGGAAAGAAAGTTCTCTTGGAGAAAGAAGTTCAGGAGAGAAACCCATACCTTATGTAGAACTTAATCTACGAAGACCACGTTGAACGATACCATGAAGAAACCTTGAAATCGCCCTAGAGAAATCGATAAATTTTCTGCCTTTTTCTTTCGTTCGTTGCTTACTGTTTTTGTGTCGCCTGTTCTATGAGTTTGAAAGTGATTATAATTCTTAGGAACTGATCTTTACTCATTCAACTTAGGGTTTAATAAGTTAATTTAATAAACTAATTAACCAATTACCAAAATGCCCCTCCTAAGTTGACTAAACATAGGAGAACATAACACTTAGTCAAATCTGGAAATAGGTGTTGACTACGGTTTAGGTCAACATTTTGAATTTATATTAATTAATTAAATCCTTAATTTAATTAATTTAGGGACCTAGGTTAATTACTAAAGTACCCCTAAGTCATTGGAACTATAATCAAACCTTTAGGACCATCCTAGGTTAAGGATTCCGTTTTGATGATTTAAACTAATTCATTAAATTTCTAATTTAATTAATTAGGTGACCTAAGGTAATTACTAAATTACCTTTAATTCGTTAGGACCATAGCCAATCCTTTGGACCATCCTAGGTTAGGTACTAGGTTGTCTTTTTCTTGTTTTAACCAAAATCTGGAAATTTCTTTGTGATTTCGGTTTTGCCCCTTTAAATTAATTAATTAAGTTGATAAATTAATTAATTAAGTAGCCTAGGGTAATTACTAAGTATCCCTAGATTTTTAGGACCTTATCTAACTCTTTGGACCATCCTAGGTTAGGTACTAGATTGTCCCTTTCTTGTCTTAACCGAAATCTTGAAATTTCCTTTGTAGTTTCGGTTATAGCCCTTTTAAATTAATTAATTAAGTTTCTAAATTAATTAATTAGGTAACCTAGTGGAATCACTAAATTACCCCTAAGTTGTTAGGACCATAACTAACCTTTTGGACCATCCTAGGTTAGCTACTAGGTTGTCTCTTCAACTAGTACTAGGTTAGTATCAACCCGATTTGGTCGTAGGTTGTCGGGTGCACTAGTGGGTCCATTTTGGTTAGTCCTAGGTTATTTAGCTAGTTAGGTCAGTTAGTTAGAGCCTAGAGTTGGTTAGGTAGTTAGGCCCCACATTAGGGGACCGTCCGCACATGTTGCCCCTTAACTACCCTAACCGAATTCGGTTAGGGTGGTCCCTTCCTTATGGACGATTCCCACCTGCCCATGTGCTTTCACATGGGTTGGTTGTACTTTACTAACTAACTATTCTTGATGTCCTATTTGGAATTTTACTTATTGTCCCAAGGACCCTCACCATGTCCTTGGGCACTGCTTAATTTACATGATCATTTTAAATGGTCATGTCTATGGTACAATGCTTGACACTTTGTTGCCTAGTACCTAATGTGTTGATATGGTTGAATACAAAATTTTAGCTTAGGGTCTTCGTTGCAGGTACATTTCTTAAACGAGCTCATTAATGTTAGAAAATTGGCTAACACCCCTTTTAGCCAATATTTTCTAATATGCCCAATATTTTGCTTATTTGGGTATTATATAGAAATTGGCTAATACACCTTAGCAAATTTTCTATACTATGCCCAATATTTCTCAATATTGGGCATTGGGATGCCTATGTACCCCCAATACATATTCTTACGGACTTACTGGGCTCTTCATTAGATATATGATTTTCTGGAATGTTACAGTTATGACTATGGTTTTCGTAAAGGAAAGAGTCTTTATATGATGCTATGAAGTATTTGGACCTATTTATAGTTATAAATTAAAGAGTTATTACTTGTTAAGTATGTTAGGCCTAGTCTAGGGTGACTTCATAGGTACACTTGGTGGAAGTAGTATTATGGGATGCTACCTACACATTGCACTAGTGTGACTTAGAAGTTGTCTTATGTGATATTCTTTATGTGTAGTTGATGTCTCTTAGGTTCTTAAGAGTTATGAATATATGTGGTTGCGTTATGAATCATATTATGAAAGACTATTTTAAGGTGACCTCAAGGTGATACATTGTACTAAGTACACTTAAGGGTTACTTAAGGAAGGAGGTAAGATCAAAAGAGAGGTATTGTATTGTATGTATTAAATATGCCTCAGAGAATGATAAATAGATTTATGTGCTATTAAGAGTAGTATCCATGTTTGTATGATGTATGTGAACTATATTGAGCTTATATGATACTTTCATGAAGATTACTAAACAGACATTTGCATGATTTCAAATTAAAAGTCCTCTTTAAATGCATGTTTTTGCATGGTTGCCATACTTAGTGCATTCTTTTACTGATACAATTATTCTTCATCTTTTTACACAAAGTGTAGGTGGTGATGGCTAGAGGATGTCTCCTAAGTGAAGAACTAGGATAGATCTCCCAAGTTCAAGTAAAGGGACCCTTATGATTCAAGAGTTGCCTATGTCAAGATGTTTCTTAAAGTTGATGTTATAGCTTAGACTTATATTTTATGTTGTTAAGGGTCGTGTCCTTATTCTATTCTATTGAGTTGTGTCCTAAGATGACAAAGAGACTTAGAATCTACTTATGTACTTATGATTTTATATATATATATATATATATATATATATATATATATATATATATATATATATATATAGGAAGTATTGTTCTTATATAAGATGTGCTATGAAAAGTTTTAAATTTCCTCTATTTTTATGATTATGCAATGAAAGTAGTCTAATGGCTTGTCTTAGAACTCCGACAGGTCGACGACGCGGTGTGCCTATTTGAGGATACCTTTACTTCTAGGGTATACCCTCGGGTCATAACAAATTTTGTATTAGAGCATAAGGTTTTTTGGTTTGTCTTTAGGTTTCAAAATCTCCTATAGCCATGTCTAGTAGAGTCTCATTCATTGGTGGTGAGTTGAAATACATCTTTGAACGAGAGGCTATAAGACGTTAGAGTTTCCCTTCTTTACTATTCATATCGTTCCATAGAACTTAACTCTATATGATCTCTCTCTTATGTTTCCTTTTCGGTGGTCTTTTAGATGTGACTACTTGGATTGGGATGATGCCTCAGTGCTTGAGGTATAACAAGGTAAGTTTTAATGCTTACCCTTATTTTTATCGTTTGATGATTATATGTGAAGGTGAATTTTAGTACATGCTGATGTGGTGACATTTATGGTTCTAGAAGGTTTAGGAAGAAGGAAAAGTTATGTTGAGAAGTTATGAAATGATATGGTCATGGCTTGTTAGTAGTGTTATTGTTGAATTGAGTTACCCTTGGAGTGATAGAATGCCTAATTATTATGTAGTATGGTAGTATGATGTTATGATATAGGCTTGAAAAGTCTCGGAGAATGTGGTAAATAGTGAGAAAGATGAATGTTACCCCTGTGTATGAGGAATGCTTCATAGATGTCCTTGTGTGCATTGGAATCTTTTTATAGGCTTGCTCCTAAGGAGGGAAGATAGTGTGTTGAACATTGTAATGTGATTGTGAAATATGCTAGGCAATGGGATAAACCTTATGAATAGTTAATGATTCCCTGTATGAACCTATTCTAAGAGTGGTAAAAACGAGAAAGGGAGTTTTATTCCATAAGGTCAAAGTATTATTACCCTAAAGTGACTTAGGGGGATGTATCGTAGGTACACCTTAGCTCTTCAAGAGAAGGAGAGAGTTGAGGTCGACCTACTTTGAAGTAGTTAATTGTCTTTTAAACTTGAATTTAAATATGGTCAATTGAGTAAGTGCTTAGATTGTACCTAGGCATGGTTGGTTGGAAGTTCCACCAAAAGTGATGAACCTTGTAGGTTGGTCTTCACTTGCATCGATCTTGGTGTCTAAGGGAATGATGTGATTTGGCTCACCCCAAGTGGGGGATAATATGTATAGATGCTTAGATTTTAAGTTCCCTTTGATGTCCCTATGTTGAGTTCCCTTGAACTTCTCTATATTAATAAAAATTAATTTTGTAGTGAGGGTAAGAAGGGTGTTCATGAGGTTAGATCCCAAGGGATTGATGTGCCTAGTTATTAAGGTTGGTAAGCTAAAATTTCTCTAGAGTTGGGATGATTTTCTCTTAAATGGGTTTATCCTTGGATTGGGAGGATGATTTGAGTAGTAAGGTTGTAGATATCCCTATCTTTTCCTTTTATTCTTACTCCAGCATGAAACCAAAGAGTTCTTAAGGATCTTGTTCATGATAGGAGTCTTGCATAAAAAGATAAGTTGCATGTTCTCCATTTGTTATGCATGTCTTAAATGACACTATGTTATGCATATTATGAAATTTCATTATTGCATGAAAAAGGAAATTTTGATAAATTTGCATGTTGCTCATGTTGTTGTGCATCCTTCTATGAAAAATTTGCAATTTGATTTCATGAGTTAGCTAAATGAGCATGCTTGATGTCACACATATAATGTGTTGTTTTGACCTCACTATGAGAAATGGAGTCTCCTTTAAATAAGAAAAGATGAGTCTCTTTGAAAAGTGTGTGACTTTTGATATTTGGGGAGTGTTACTATGGGCTCAATCTTGAGTAGTGATGGTTTGTCTAGCCTATGTTTGTTGGTGTGCCTATAAATTGTGATACATTTTCCTAAATGATGCAAGCGTATGGAAGCTAGTGATGTGCTAGAAATAGAAAGCTGTAAATTTACTTCCTAATGTTGTGATGTGCTTGGTGTGACCTACCATGTTGATTTCATAAAAGCATAATGTTGTTTGGAGTAAAGAGATCCTCCTTAATTTGAATTAACATGTATGCATTGCTTTAATATGAACTCTATTATGCGATGTGTATATGTTGTGAATAGAAAAAGATAGTTCCTCCTTGAACAAAGCTAGGCGTGGTGATGTTATATATGACCTTGATGGTACTATATGTAGACTATAAAATTGTAGTTGATCTACATCATTCATGATTCTTGTGCAGCTAAATGAATTGTTCAAAATTTTATCATGAGTTAAAGTGTGCATTATGCCTATGTGTGCAATTAAAATCCATTGTATGTCTAACCTTGTGATGAAATAATGAACATCCTAAAGTAGGAGAAGGTAGTTCCTCCAAATGTCAATGAATATGAAGAAGTATGTATGCATGAAAAGAATTGTAGAAGTAGTTCATGTTTGATCATGTTGCTTTGGTTGCATTAGTGTATGAAGTTGGTATTTGTTTGTATTTTTTGTGCATTGACTATTATGTGAGAACATGTTGAAGTGTTGTGAGCTGCTATGAAAGTCATTGAGTCCTTCAAAGTGTTTAAAATGTTTCAAGTGTCATTGGAGGACGAATGTTTCCAAGTATGGGAGTATTGTTACACCCTCAAAATGAAATAAGTTAGCTAGAGACTCACATAATCCTAAAAAGGTTTATAACATGTTAATAAAGTGTTTTACAGCTTGTATAATTTATTTGAAGAGGTTTGGAGGTCAAACGTCCAAGACGTTTGAAAGTTAGTTATTAGATGTGCTAGTTTGTCCTTTTATGTTTGCCTTGTTTGGATGGGTTGTATGGAGTCTAACAATAGTAAGAGGCGACCCTAGTATCTTAATATACATGTTAAGGGTTAAAAAGTTTGGGTACGACTGCCCGAGAACTACCTTAAGGGGCCCCAAGGAGTACCCAAACGTTGGACAAGGTGGCTTCCCAAGGCAGCGTGCAACATCAAGATTGGAGACCAGCCTCGCGTCGCGCTTGTGGAACTGAGTGTGCCTGTGCGACATGCGCCCAACACGAGGCTCACTGCCTCAAAATTATTTGGGGCAAAAATGAGAAGTTGCCCCCGGAAGCGCAGCCACTTACCAGATTCGGTTGCGTCGTTTGCATGACAATATTGACTTGTAAAAAATTCCCAATAAATATGGATGTGTTATGGTAACATAGGGAGACGGTTGTAAACAGTTTTAAGGACCTTTGTAACCCTTTTCCAAAGCCAAAACCCCAACACCCATTAAGAAATGAAAATCCTAAAAACTCTCTCTTCTTCCAAAAACCCCAAACCTCCATTGAAGACCAAGGTCAAGAACAAGCTTTGGAGGTGGATTCTTGGAGCTTTATTTCTAATGTAAAAGGTATGGTAATCCTTCGTCCCTAGATAACCATTCATCTATGGCTCCTTTGAACCCTTGTTTGGTAGGAGATGTAGGTCTCCAATTGTATGGTTTGAAGTGGGCGAGTCTTCACTTTTGGATCCCAAATTGATTTATAAGACTTTGGATAAAGTTCATATAATAAGGAATCATTTGAAAATAGACTATATACGGCAAAAGTTTTATACCGACCATAGGTGAAGAGAATCAGAATTTGAAGAATGTGATCAGGTGTATCTAAAACTTTCACCTATGAAAGATGTAGTGAGATTTAGCAAGAAAGGGAAGTTCAGTAATTGTTTTGTGGGTCCTTATGAAATTTTGCAAAAGATTGGCAAGTTTGCATATGAGTTGAGGTTACCTAGTGGATTCTCTTCGGTTCATCCGATGTTCCATGACTCCATGCTTAAGAAGTGTATCGGTGATCCCGAGTCCACTGGTCCTATTGAGGGTCTAGGTGTGAAAGAGAACCTCTTCTATGGGGATGTTCCTCTTGAAATGCTTAATAGAGAAGTAAAGAAATTAAGGAACAAGGAGGTGGCTTCTGTAAAGATGTTATTGAAGAACCACCTAGTTGAGGGTTCAACATGGGAGGACGAGGCCGACATGAAGTCACGTTACCCTCATCTATTTGATAACTAAGGTTAGTTGTTCCTATTTATAGTGAAAATAATGTGTTTATTTTAAGTTACCTTTATTTTGGTAAAATATTGCAATATATGTTTTGTTACAGTGATGTACGGTGAACGATGCCTTTAGAAGTGAATGTTTTCAAAAAACAAATGCTCTTTTACTTGACTTGAACTTATGTGGTGTATTTTGTTATGTTGTGCCTTCATGAGTTTTATTAAGCATGATGATATGTGTTGAAGAAAGCTTTGGCTTAAGTGAATATGCATGTAGTGAATGTTGAGCTCTTATGGGTTGAAAATGATGTTTTGATTTGCATTGTGCAAAAGTTCATGTGGTTATGTTGATTTAAATTGTAACTCGTGTTTTTATATGTTGTTGTTGATTTCGCTGCTAGGCTTGAGTCTATTCCTTCCTTCTAAAGAATTTGGGACGAATGTTTCTAAGGGGGGAATAATGTAATACTCCGAAAGTCTAAAGCCTAATCTAGAGCCTAAAATGAGAGTGTAAGAGTTGTAACGCTGTTTCAAGGGCCAATATGATGTATAAAAGTCATTTAGGAGGTTGCAGAATCAAAGCGTCAAGAAATGTCCATGACGTCTAGAAACTAGTTCAAGAGGTGCTAGTGTGCCTTAACCTGTTTGACAAGGTTTTAAGAGTCCGAATTTGATCAAATTGTGTAGTAAGGTGTATAATTTGTATTAAAGTTTATTTAGGGTCGAAATTTCTGGGTACAACTCCCCAAGGAAAAATCAAAGGGTCCTTGAGGAGGACCCATGCATTGTGGCTAAAAGTTGTCTTGAGACACTAGTCGTCGACGATTGCAGTCTACGAGGCGTGTCCTGATCGACGAGGCGTTGGTGGCCACCGTTGATTTTCACTTATTAAATTTTGTAAGGGTCAGTTTAGCAAGCTCTGACCAAAACGATAAACCTGCTGGACGATTGGTCCCACGGTCTGTAGACTGACCTACGGCCCGTAGGTCGGGGTCTCGTAGTTCAGGGTCACTGTTTTGCTGCCAAGTTTTAAGTTTTTCCAATTAATTAATTAGGTGGTTAATTAATTAGTTAGGGGTTAATGGATGTTTAATTATGTTCGATAATGACTTATATAAAGACCCAAACCTAATTAAAATAACCCAACTCTTATATTTCCCAAAACCCAATCGCTCTTCGTTCTCTCTTCTTTCTCTCTCCCAAATAGAAGAACTCTATTGAAGGTCTAGGTCAAGGTCTAAGGGGATCAAGAAGGGGGATTTTTATCCATAATTCTTCATCAATTAACAAGGTATGTGATTCCTTTCACCTTTGGGATTCCTTTCCCCAAAGTGTTCTTCATAATATTTATTTAAAAAGATGAGTTTCAAGTGGGTTTTCTTCTATTACGAACTTGATCTTCTAAATTTCTTTACTTATGATTTCTTTAGGTGATTATGATTAGATTATGATGTATTATGATTTTGGATTATGCTAGTTATTGATGAATTAACCTAGTTTGTGAAGTAGATCATGAATTTGACCCAAGTCCCTAACCATAGGTTATGAGCTAGTGATAAAATTATTGTAGTGATTCAATTTACTTATTATTGTGTGATGATCTTACACCCATTGTTGGGTTGAATTGGATGGTTGATGGTAAAACCTTGGATTATTGCTTGTGAAGGAGATTGGGGTAAGTCTTGTGATCTCAAAGCTTTACTTTAACTATGATTTGTGTTTAGTGATGAAGTTATATTGAAGTATACCTTATGATGAGATTGATTAGGGTTTGTATGAAGTAGAATTGAAACTTCTTGAATTATGGCTTGTGAGTTTTTGGCTAGAACATAATGACATAAGGGTGGTGATGAATTTCCCTATGTGCCTAGTCATAATATGATTATGTAAATTTGCTAACCTGACATGTGTGAATTGTATTGAAAGCACATACTTATGCGATTCCTTTTGAGCTATGATGATGACTATAAAAGGGGTAGACCCTATGACCTAAACTAAGGTATGATTATTAATGAGACATTTCAAAAGGGACTCTGGCTTAGCACCAAATGAACTAGAAGTGAGGAGTGTCCCTTCCCACATAGGAAAGGTATGATCACTATTGTACTCATGATCTTGGAGACTATAATGCGTGTAGCATAAAGAGGGTCCCAACTACATAGCATAAAGAGGGTCCCAACTACATCTCCTAGTTCTTGAATTATGTTGCCCCCATAGGAATACAAGCTAGTGGATCCACATAGATGTTATGTTCATGTTTTTGTACTACCTTGGCAAGTAGTCCACCTTCTTTCAGTGTATGGTTCCATGACACTACATTCCACATTAGCTCATGTGGTCTATGTCGGTTAAGGTAAAATGTTCACAAAAGGAAAAATGAGGTAAGAAAGTGAACTCTAACTAGGGTGACCTACGGGGTTTGGCTTAGTCTAGGTAGGGGTATGAAATCTACCTATACATTGAACTAGTTAGCCTAGAGGGAAGTCGTAGAAGGAGGTTCTTATGTGATTATATGCTTATAAATGTAAATGCTATGTATATGTTGATATTACATGTTAATGACACTATGTGATATTGGTTTCACTTATGAACATGTGGTTGGTTTCTTTTGATAAATTATTATGATGTCTTCTATTAATGATATAGTATGTAAAGTTTGACATTTCTTATAGTTCTTGTTCGGTTTACTTGGTTGAGTGAGCTTATGGGGCCTTACTGAGTCATTGCACTAGTGGACTTAATTGGGGTTTATGAGTAATATTCTTTCTTAGATTATGATGTTATGAACTCTTATACATGCTTGTTGATATTATACTTGATGATAAAGTTGTCTTAATTATGTGCTCATTTATGTTGATATGCAAGCTGACTTGACTAGACTTGGTATTGTTGGTCTTCTGATGTACATGGTCTTGACTTAAAGGAATATGTGCTTGTTGACTTGTATTGGTTTTTGAATGTGCATAAGACTTTTAAAAGTAAATTAACATGATTTAATGAAATGTCCCTTTTTAGCATGATTTCTATGTTGTATGTGCATATGATTCCATACTTAGTACAAGTGATGTGGTAACCCCATTTCTCCCCTTTATCCCAACATTTTAGGTTCCGGTCATTGAAGGGTCTATGATGAATTTTGAATAAAGTCTTGGAATCATTCTCCAAGTGTGGGTATGTCATCAAGTCCGAGGATTATACCTTGTTATTACTCTAGCTATGGTTCTTCGTTATAGTTTAAGATCATCATTTCATTCATGTTGTTTCAAGATATTGTTGTAAGCCCTAAGTGGCATTTCTACATTTGTGTAAGGGCTTGTCCCATATGGTTGACTCTTTTTAGATGGTTTAATATGAGACATCCCTTTTAAGACTATGTTATGTATCTTATGTATATGTGTATCATAGAAGTAGAAGACTAAGTAATCTTCTTACACGAAGGGTCTATGTATACTTAATATGAATATATATTATGTGTAAGCTAGAGGTCTAAGTAAACCTCATGAAATAGTGTATATAAAAAGTTTTAAATTTTCCGCATTTTTAACCTATGAATGTAATGATGAATTCCAAGAGGCTAGTCTTAGTCCTTTTCGAGGAGGACGATGCTGGTTACGTCTGGGGGGTACTTTCGGATGTGAAAGAAACAAAAAGAAAAAGAAAAAGTAAAATTAGGAAATCATTGGCTAAATGTCAATAATATAATTAAAGTTAATATAAAAGCCAAATTCCCCGGCAGCGGCACCAAAATGATACACTCAAATTACACCTACCTAAAGAAGTTTAAGTGTTCATAATAAAGTAGAGAACCCAACTGGTAGGTTAGGGTCGATCCCACGAGGAAAATGGTTTGGAATTAATTTCAATTCACAATCACGTCTATTTAGTCAAGGTCTTTCCGAAAGCAAGTAATTAAAAGGCTTTTTTTTATGAAACAAGTTTCTTAAACAATCCTAAGTTTACTAGTGAGCAAAAGTAAAAGATTTAGTTTTTATCAAGTTGTGAGACTAACTAGGGTATATATGTTCCCCATAGGGTCATAACGCCGTATTCCTAGCAATAACAATTCTTCCCTAGTGTTTTGCATGTAAAGTGGTAAGTTATTTATCCCTAAATCATTGTTTCGGCATCTAGAGAAATTCACCCCGTACCTTGGTCCGGCTACGTTTGTATACTTTATTTACGTCATATTAGACATCATAATTTATGTATAATTTAGTTATTACTTAGCACCAATAAACAATAGCCTATTAGATAGTATCCCACCAAATCTACGTTTATCATTCTTTTCTTATTAACTACCTCCTTGGTCCGAAAATTAGAAACAAGGTGATTTCTAACGCGTGCACTCATTAATAAGAATTTTTCGCTAAATAATTATTAATACATGCAAGAACCTATTTGAGAATTGCTTATTCTATAGGTTTACTTTGTTAATTACCCATGGTTCCCACAACCCTAGTTATGGATTTAGTTACCCATGCAAGCCAGATTACAATTCATAGTTTTTAATGAAGAATTCATGAACATACTTAAAATAAGAATAATCCCAGAAATTTGCACGAAAATTCTTCAACACAAATCCAGAAATTAAATAATTGCTAAAAGTTTTGTAACCAATAATCTCCAACACAAAAAAGAACAAAACAAAAAGTATCTAACCTCAAAAATGACGTTTTAATCCCCTATTTATGGAAAACAGTATCCTTAAGAAAAAAGAATTAAAATAAGGAAAGTTTGTTCAGTTGACGCGACTTCAATCGACGACCCTACTGAAGGACCGTCGACTGCCTCCGTCAGTCAAGACTTAGAATTATTTTTATTCATCAGCTCAGCATCCTTTTTGAATTGAACGACGGACCTGCAGTACGGTCCATCGATGCTCCTCCGTCGCTCCACACATAGAATCTTGAAAAGTCAGGTACTGGAACCCAGTGTAGAGTAACTTTAAGGATTGCCTAGTTAAAGTGTGAAGGGGGCATAAAGGATGGTCTCTTCATGTCTTACCTAGGGAAGTCATATGAATGACTCTAGATAGGAATGTTGATTAGTGAAGTGAGAATGATCTTATCCTAGGCAGTCTAAAGGATCTCTTAAGTGTGTGTGAAGGGATTGTATAGGCGGTTGGTTCACAACTCACCAAGTGAGCCTTATAATCACCTTTTGTAGGAGGATCTCATGTTATGTGTTTTGGTGTATTGTAAGTGTAGTTATCTCATTATAGGTGGTTTTAAGGATCATTTAGGTGTGCTTAAAGAAGGTGTATGTGTGGTCTCTCTGTGTCTTACATAAGTGAGTCTTAAGATAACTTTTATTGAGAAGATTGCATGCTAAAAAGGGTTCACTGTGAAGTTGAAGAAATTCACTGTAACATTGGACTTAGTCACTGTAAAGTGACATGGTTCACTGTAATGTTCCTTCAAATGTGGTAAAATGTTTAAGTGTTTATCCTATGTTTTTCTAAGGTCTTAAATGTTGTTCTTACACTTATTCTATGATGTTTTAGTCAAAAAGAGCATATTTCTCATAAATGTCCATTTCTCATGATTTTACGCATTAAGCCATACTTAATACATGTGTTTGTACTAATTCCATACATTTGTTTATATCTAAAGGTGTGGTTAGAAGGTGAGAGGTGTCGTTGAAGCAAGCTTGGAATCTAGTTGTTGTTCAAGTAAAGTTGAAGTATGTCCTCACTTGACTTGAGGGCATAATCATCTTTAGACTTTTTTGTTTCAAAGTATTCTAATTGATATTAAATTGTTATATTTCGATTTTATGGGCCGTGTTCTAAGTATTTCCTAAAGTCTAAGGATGGCATATCTTGCTATTTCTATTACTTATACCATGAAAGATATTGTAAGATATTTTCGTGTGAAAAGTTTTAATTCCGCACTAATTTTCATACATGTATGCAATGAATGATGTCAAATGGCCTGTACAAGACGTCCAGAGGTCAAGTACGTCGTGTCGCATTCCGAGAGTGTCATATCTTCTAAGGGGTACTCTTGGTTCGTGACAATACTAGAACTTACCATCATCATCATCATCATCCGGCTTTAATCCTTTAGCCCGGAGTGCATAGAAGCAATTCTTATTTGTAGCATCAGCACCCGGAACACTTGGAAGAACTTGCTTACCTTCCCTTCCTCTAGCCGAATAGTAGGACAATCCCTCACTTTGTGTCCATCCTTACCACAGCAAAAGCAACTCCTGGTACCCAATAGACATTGCCCATAGTGTCTCTTCCACATTTAGGACAAGTAAGCTTACCACCTTGAGAACCACTACCCTTCTCAAGTTTGACCTTAGGAGCACTAGGTCCATCTTGCATTGTAGCTCTCTTCTTGAACCTAGATTGTTTTTGCTCACTAGATCCACCTCTCTTCAAGTTTCCATCAATCCTACCAAGTTTGGACTCCTCCATGGATTGAGCATAAACCATAAGTCTATACAAGTTCATATCACCATGGAGCATGGCCGTATGACACTCTTTTTTCACTAGGTCGGTGACACCAGACACAAACCTACTCATCTCATCCCTAGGGTTAGACACTAAGGATGGAGCATACCTAGACAACATAGTGAACTTCAAAGAATACTCCTCAACACTAATATTGCCTTGCTTGAGATTGATAAACTCCACGACCTTCACCTCCCTCCTCTCACGAGGAAAGTACTTTCCTAAGAAATCTTTCTTAAGATCTTCCCACTCCTTGGGACCCGAATACATGACCTTTTATCTTTCCAATAAGTGTACCACACTTGAGTAACTTTCCTCAATTGGTACAAAGCTAACTCCGCCTTTTCCCTAAAAGTAACCGCCATGGCACTCAACACCTTATAAACACCATCTAGGAACTCTTGGGGATATTCTCCCACCACAGAGCCAAGAAAGATAGGAGGATTCATCTTAAAAAAATCTCTCAATCTAGAGGTCATAGTCCTCTCCATTGCATTCACTATAGGCTCAACACCCCTATTCACATGAGTAGTCATGGCTCGGGCTAAAGCAAGTCTAGACTCTCTAATCTCCCCATTAGTCATTTTCGGGGGAACCACCAAAACATCATTACCACCTTTTACAATAGGAACTTGAACATTCCTAGAATATTGAGCACCTTGAAGAAGTTGCTCAACTTGAAGAGGAATCTCCTAATTCACCCTTCCCTCTTCCAACCATCTATTGTCCATCCTTATAGTGTTCATCTTCCTAAAAACACAAAGAAAATCAATAAGAAAGACACTCATAACTTTTTAATCTACGGTATGACACAAGAGTAGAGAAAGAAGGGAAACAATATTGTCCTACAGCCTCTCTCCCTTAGTTGTGTCGCGAGTCACATCGATGAATGGGACTCTACGAGACGTGACTTGATGAGACTTTTTGATTCCTAAGACCACTTTCCTAACCTATACTCTGATACAAAGTTTGTCACATCCCGAGAGTATACTGTAACGACCCGCAAGTACACCCTAGAAGTTAGGGCAACCCTTAGATCGTCACAAGGCGTACTCGACCTTTCGAAGATCTTGCACAAGCCTCTTAGGTATCATTCATTACATAAGACATGAAAAGTAGTGAGAGAATTTAAAACTTTTCATGATACATTATAATAAAGAAACTTCTTTTATAAATACTAAATATAGTCTCATCCTCACAAGCCAACTTATAGACATAACATAAATATCTTAGGGATACAGCCCTTTATATTGAAAGAAATACTTAATAAGCCTTTGTAAGTCTTAAAAGAAGAAACAAAAGAAAACATAAACTATGTCCTCGAATATATGAGGACATACCGAGTGTTGAAAGAGTCAACTTCCCAAGCTTGCCTTCTAACCTTCAACTCGCTTCCATCCTATACTTATAGAGTATAGAAAAGTATGGTGTTAGTACAAATATTGTACTAAGTATGGCATTACGCAAAATCATGCAAAAAGGGACAATCTAGTTGAAACATAGAAGTCAAGCTATTTCTGTGAAATCATTCTTGAATTAAGTTACAAGACATCATTTTAAACCATCATTTAGCACATAAGGCAAAACATGCATTTTTCTCAACATAAAAACATACTTACATTGAACCCAAAATAACACATCAACTACCCCTATCCTAAGTTGTCCAATGGATTTTCTAAGTAAGACATAAGGAGATCGCCCATACAACCTCCTCAAAACCTTCTCAAGTTATCCTTAAGACTACTAGGGATAGGCTTACTTCATTTCATTTACAAATAAACACTCCATAGTAGAGACAATAGAGAAACAGACTTGCATTTAAGAACTTCACATAAGTATCCCTCTCAAGTGGACTTACAAGTCACACAATGTGCAATGTGAGAGTAGAATCCCATACTACTACCCCCATTATGTGATCCTTGAGGATTCCATGAGATTAGATACACTACATTCATCATTCATAAGTTTAATCATACAAGACATAACTTTAACATGCTTTCTTAATATTATACATAAAGTCACATTACTTTCATTTACATCATATCATGACCCATTCATACATTTCATATAAAGACACACCAAGACTCCCTACAAATGTCTACTTTTGCAATGGACAAATAATGTCCCATTCCACCACCTATCGTAAGTAGTACACCCTTAAGAAGACTTAGCTCATTTTCACACATTTGTGGGGGCTAGATTTAACCGACATAGACCATGAGAGATTGACATGGAATCCTGGTACTACGCTTACCGAATGAGGGATCCCTACTTTCCTAAGGAAGGGTCATATTATTTAGCCTTTACATGGATTCTCCAATAGCTACACCTACACGGTCGTATAGTTAAGGGATAAGGAGATTGCTACTAAGTAGCTCACTCTCTACTAACAAGGAGTAGCCATCTCAAGAGGTACATTGGATACAACATCTCTACTCAAGAAGTGTACCCACCCCTTCTTCAAATACTCTCGGTGCTAAGCATAACTCTCCCACAGAGTCTTAAACATTCACTGATTATGGGTTAGGAGATAACTATTGAACACCCCATCTCAACTCACGAAGGGTATCCAACCTCCAACGTATCTTGGAAAGCTCATTGGGAATAGTGAGGTTGCTACTAAACACTTCATCTCTACTCAGGAAGAGTGTTCACCCCAAAATCCCCCTTTTTCATGCCGAGGAATAGTAGGGATGGTCTAGACCCTTCATCTCTACTGACGAAGAGTGTCTATCCTACAATCCCCCATTTCATTCATTGACTTCATTCATCCATTCATGTGTGTGTGAGAGAGAGAATATGTGAGCACACCTTTCACATAATGACCACTATTCATAACATTGACTTCTAGACATGCTCAACTCACATTTCACAATTCACATATTATCATACTTTACATATCAAATTCATACTTCATTTAGACATAAACCCTTCAAGATACCCATATAAACATTCAAACACATACCATACATATACATATCAAAATTGTGACTTCATTTCACATATCATGCCTACAAGTCCATTCTCACAATACATATATAGCTTCATATAATTCAAGTAAACACCGCCAGCAAAGGTGGAACATACCACTCAACAACATTTCAACATAACTTAACCAAGATAGAACAACTTACCCTTCATCCAAGACATTACCACCTATTAACAATTTATTGAATAATCCATCATGAAATAGTCCTTAGGGCAGTAGCGAAAATTCAATAAAACCACAAAGAAACAATAACTTTAACATTATATAGTCATGCTCGTAGAACCCCTTTCGTAAGACAAAAGTTGATAAAAAGAATAGACATGATTTCATTGGGGTTTTGACATTAAAATCATCATTTAAAGCTAAGAACAACTCATTTAAATCAATAAAACATTTTCATGCAAAGACCCATACTTAGAGTCAAGGAATAAAGAACGTTGAAGTTTGTAATCCTTTTTTAAATTTCTTTGAAATGGATCCTTGAATGAAAGAAGAGTCAAGTATGAAATACCATACCATAACGTGAAGAACTTGGTCCTCTTCCTTGGACCTTGAAGCTTCTTCAATGGAGGTTTTTGGAGACATGGTTTTTGGAGAAATTTGATTTGATCTTTATGTTTGGAAATGATGGGTGAAATGAGGTTTAAAATGATCTAAATCAGTCAAATTATCCCCAAAGTTCCCAAAAGACCCCCACACCATTTGGACCCTTTTCCAACTTGAAATTTGACTTCAAAACGTTGGCCAAATCTAGGACTTGACTGCCCGTTGTGAGGCAAGCTCCTGATTTTGGCCTCTCAAAAATTCTGAGGCAGTAGACCTCGTGTCAAGGAAGCGTCACGAGGTGGGGCTTCAGATTCTGCCCCTGCACGCTGCCTTGGGAAGCATCTTTACCCATGTTTGGGTCCTCATTGGGTCCCTTAGGGTGGTCCCCGAGGAGTCGTACTCTGATGTTTTGACAGTTGGTACATCCCTCTACACATAGGAACCATTTACACTCAATTTCACTCTCAAACAATCCCCCAAAACTTCACTACAAAACACTACGACACACTAGTTCAACTTCGACTAGTTTACGGACGGCTTGGGCGTTTGACTTCCAAATGCTCCCAAACTTTACGAACTGACTTCTAATGCTAAAATCTACTATTTTAATTCATTATTAACTCATGAAAAATATTTTAAGCTCTCGTTTAACCTATTTCATTTTTAGGGTCGTTAAAATCTCCCCCACTTAGAACAACATTCGTCCTCGAATGACACTAAGCACTTACGAGGACATCAAGGACACAACTAGCAGCATACCACACAAATCATCAAGGTCAAGACATTCATACCTAATGGAACAACTCAAAAGGATCACCAACTTCACATCATTAAGTATTTAAATAACGTAAACAAGTTGGAACAAGTTCCACAATTCACACCACATGCTCAATTCATCATTCATTGAGGAACTAACATCTCCAACATTAGTCATTCTCTTACACATAGTTTCTACACATATTGAGACCATCATTCATGAAAAAGTAATTAAATCAATTTTTTTGAAATTTTTTATAGTGAACACTACTCCTTTACAGTGAAACATGCTCAAAATTCAAGAATTCACATTTAAGCAATTCTAACATGAAGGTGTTACAACATAAGATACAAGACAATATAGACTCATAGCATAACATAAACATAAAAACCAAGAGGAATTATGACTTACTAGGGCCTTCACTCCGGATTAGTAGCTTCTTTAGCTCCGAGAGCATAGATACGATTCTTCTTTGGAGCATTGGGATCCAGACCATCATGAGAAGCTTGGTTGACCTCTTTCCCTTTTACCTTGAGGGTAGGTCAATTCCTTACCTTATGTACCCTATTACCATATCCAAAGAAACCGTCCGTGCCGGCAAGACACCTACCCAAGTGTTGCTTTCCGCAACTAGTACACCTAGGCCTCTCATAAGCATAACCACCTACTTGAGAATTTTTGTTGGAAACCCTATCCTTGTTACCCATGGAAGAGTCTTGATTAAACAAACTCTTCTTAGCCTTTAGGTTGACTTGACACCTCCGATCTAGGCCTCTTTCCATCTCTAATCATCTCCTTAAGCTTGGACTCTTCAATTTGTTGGGCATACACTATGAGCCTACATATATCCATATCATTATGGAGCATAGAGCTATGTCATTCTTTCTCAACCATACTAGATACCCACATCGTGAACTTATTCATCCTAGCCCTAGAGTTGACTACCAAAGTAGGGGAATATTTAGAGAGTTGGGTGAACTTGAGATAATAATCCTTAACACTCATTCCCCCCGACGAAGGTTCATAAATTCTACTAACTTCCTATCCCTCAACTCTATGGGAAATAACCTATTATGAAAATCCATTTTGAACACTTCCAAATCTAGCGGACCTTCCCTTAAGGGCCTCTCATCTCTCCATTTTTTAAACAACACTTGTGCCACATCTTTTAGTTGATAAGCGGCTAATTCCGCTTTCTCTCTAGGAGTCACACCCATAGCATCCACCACCTTGAACACCTCATCTATGAAGCCTTGTGGATCTTCATCCACCTTAGTTCAATGAGAAGTAGAAGGGTTCATCCTTATGAAATCCCGAATCCTAGAAACGGGAATACTAGCATTGGGTTGAGGTCCAACTACTAGGTTAGCTTGGGCAACCACATGATTAGTGATGACATGAGCTTGAGTCGTCATGAGTTGACTCAAAGCTCTAAGAGCATCCATTATCTCCACATTAGTCATATTCCCTTCAACATAGGGAGGTTCCGGAGGGGGAACCTCTTCATTTACCTCCTCTTGGTCAACTATAGGAACTTGCTCATTTCGGAGAGGAACTCTATCGTTAGCTACTTCTCCCTCCTTCCTTCTAGAGGGTGTCCTTCTCGTATTCATGTCCTATAAACACAAGAGAAGAGGTTGGGAAAAAAGAACACATAGAACTCAACTCTAAGGCACGACAGTAGAGAAAAAAAGAAAAAGTGAAACTTCTATTGTCCTATAGCCTCTCGCCCATGGATGTGTTGTGACTAACACCAATGAACAAGACTCTACTAGACGTGGCTTGTGAGACTTTGGACCCTAAACTATTAACCAAAACCTTATGCCCTGATACCAAGTTTGTAACGACCCACAATTACATCATATAAGTTAGGGCAACCCTTAGGTCGTCACAAGCCGTACTCGACCTTTTGAAGGTCTTGCACAAGCCTCTTAGCTATCATTCATTACATAAGACATGAAAAGTAGTGAGGAAATTTAAAACATTTCATGATAAATAATAATAAAGAAACTTCTTTTATAAATACTAATGATAGTCTCATCGTCACAAGTCAACTTATGGACACGACATAAGTATCTTAGGGACACGTACCTTTACATTGAAAAAAAACTTAATAAGCCTTTACAAGTCTTAAATGAAGAAACTAAAGAAAACATAGACTTTGACTTCAAATATATGAGGATATACCGAGTCTTGAGAGAGTCAACTTCCCAAGTTTGCCTTCTAACCTTCAACTCGCTTCCAACCTATACTTATAGAGTTTAGAAAAGTATGGGGTTAGTACAAATAATCTACTATGTATGGAATTATGCAAAATCATGCAAAAAGGGACCATTTAGTTGAAGCATACAAGTCATGCCATTTCGATGAAATCCTTCATGAATTAAGTTGCAGGACATCATTTGAAACCATCATTTAGCACATAAGGAAAACATCCATTCTTCTCAACATAAAATCATACTTATAGTGAACCCAAAATTACACATGAACTACTCCTACCCTAAGTTGTCCAAAGGCTTCTCTAAGTAAGACATAAGGAGATTGTCCATACAACGTTCTAAATACCTACTCAAGAGATCCTTAACACTAATAGGGATAGGATTACTTCATTTCATTTAGGAATCAACACTCCATACTAGAGACACTAGAGAAAACATACTTGCAATTAAGAACTTCACATAAGTACCCCTCTCAAGTTGACTTAAAATTCACACAATGTGCAATGTTAGAGTAGCATACCATACTACTACCCCAACTATGTGCTCCTTGAGGATTCCATGAGCTTAGTTACAGTACATTCATCATTCATAAGCTTAATCATACAAGATATAACTTCAACATGCTTTCTTAACATTAGACATAAAGTCACATTACTTTCATTTACATCATATCATGACCCATTCATCCATTTCATATAAAGACACACCAAGACTCTCTACAACTGTCTTCTTTTGCAGTGGATAGGTAATATCCCATTCCACCACCTACCCTAAGTAGTACACCCTTAAGAAGACTTAGTTCATTTGCATACATTTGTGGGGGCTAGCTTTAACCGACATAGACCATGAGAGCTTGACATGGAATCCCGGTACTACCTTTACCGGATGAGGGATCCCTACATGCCTAAGGTAGGGTCACATTCTTTAGCCTTTATATGGGTCCTCCAATAGCTACACCTACACGGGCACATAGTTAAGGGATAAGGAGATTGCTACTAATTAACTCACTCTCTACTAACGAGGAGCACCCATCTCAAGAGGTACATTGGATACAACATCTCTACTCACGAAGTGTACCCACCCCTTCTTCAAATCCTCTCGGTACTATGCATAACTCCCCCATATAATCTTCAACATTCACTGACTATAGGTTATGAGATAACTATTGAACATCCCATCTCAACTCACGAAGGGTATCCAACCTCCAACCTATCTTGGAAAGCTCAATGGGAATAGTGAGGTTGCTACTAAACACTTCATCTCTATTCACGAAGAGTGTTCACCCTAAAATCCCCCTTTTTGATGCTTAGGAAGAGTATGGATGGCTAGACACTTCATCTCTACTCACGAAGAGTGTCTACCCTACAATCCCCATTTTTCATTCATTGACTTGACTCCTTCATAAATGTGTGTGTGTGTGTGAGCACATATAAGCACACCTTCAACATAATGACCACTACTCATAACATTGACTTCTAGAAATGCTCAACTCACATTTATCTCAATTCACACATTATCATACTCTACATATCAAAGGCATACTTCACTTATACATAAACCCTTCAAGAAACCCATATCAACATTCCAACACATACCATACATATACATATCAAAATTATTACTTTACTTCACATATCATGCATTCAAGGCCATTCTCACAATACATATATAACTTCATATAATTCAAGTAAATACCGCCACCAAAGGTGGACCATACGACTCAACAACATCTCAACATAACTTAACCAAGATATAACAACTTACCCTTCATCCAAGCCATTACCACCTATTAACAATTTATTGAATAATCCATCATGAAATATCCCTTAGGGAAGTAGCGAAAATTCAATAAAACCACAAAGAAACAATAACTTTAACATTAAATAGTCATGCTCATAGAACCCATTTCATAAGCCAAAACTTGATAAAAAGAATAGACAGGATTCCATTGGGGGTTTGAAATTAAAATCATCATTTAAAGCTAAGAACAACTCATTTAAATCAAAAAAATATTTCATGCAAAGCCCATACTTAGAGTCAAGGAATAAAGAACGTTGAAGTTTGCAATCCTTTTTTAAATTTATTTGAAATGGTTCCTTGAATGAAAGAAGGGTGAAGGATGAACTACCATACCTTAATATGAAGAAACCCACGAGAATTTGGTGAAGAAAACGTGAAGTACTTGGTCCTCTTCCTTGGAGCTTGAAGCTTCTTCAATGGAGGTTTTTGAGAGAATGATTTTGGAGAAATTTGATTTGATTTTTAGGGTTGGAAATGATGGGTGAAATGAGGTTTAAAATGACCTAAATCAGTCCACAAATTATCCCCAAAGTTCCCATTAGACCTCCACACCATTTGGACCCTTTTCCAACTTGAAATTTGACTTGAAAACGTCGCGGCCAAATATGGGACTTGGCTGCACGTCGCGAGGTAAGCTCCAAATTTTTTCCTCTAAAAAATTCTGAGGTATTAGACCTCGTGTCAAGGGTGCTTCGCGAGGTGGGGCTTCAGATCCTGCCCCTGCACGCTGCCTTGGGCAGCATCTTGATCCATGTTTATGTCCTCCTTAGGGGCCCTTCGGATGGTCCCCGAAGAGTCGTACGTGGACGTTTTGAAACTTGGTACACCCCTCTACGCATAGGAACCATTAACACTCAATGTCACTCTCAAACCATCCCCCAAAACTACACTACAAAACACTACGACACACTAGTTCAACTTCGACTAGTTTTTGGATATCTTGGGCGTTTGACTTTGAAACGCTCCCAAACTTTACTAATTGACTTCTAATGCTAAAATATACTATTTTAATAGATTATTAAATCATGAAACACATGTGAATCTCTAGTTTGAACTATTTAATTTTTAGGGTCGTTACATATACCCTAGAAGATATGACACTCTCGGAGTGCAACATGGTGTACTTGACTTCTCGGAGGTCTTGTACAAGCCCTTTCGTATCATTCATCGCATATACATATATGAAAAGTAGTACGGAATTAAAACTTTTCACAACATTAGAATAGTCTTTCAAAATCTCTTTCATATTAAAACCAAAGAAAATACTAAGTCTCATATCATCAAATCTTAGACTCAAGAATAATTGGGACACGGCCCAAACAATCGAAATATAATACTACTATGTCTATTATAATGCTTCGAAATAAGAAATCAAAGACATCTATGCCCACGAGTCAAATGAGGACATACTTCAACCTTGCTTTAAAGATCCTATAATCCAAGTTGTGCTCCCAAAATACCCTTCACCTATGAATCACTTTAGAGATAGATAAAGTATGGAATTAGTACAAACACATGTACAAAGTACACCATAATGCATCAAATCATCATAACGGACATTTATTGGAAATATGCTCTTTTTTATTAAAACATCATAGTATAAGCATAAGAACAACATTTAATACCTTAGAAACATATAAGATATCACATAAGCATTTTGTCAAATATTAAGAAATATTACAGTGAACTAAGTCACCTTACAGTGAACTAAACTCAACTTCAAAGTGAACCCATTTAGCATGCAAGCCTCTCCCTAAAAGTTATCTAAGACTCACTTAATTAAAAGAAAGAGAGACCTCCATACACCCTCACTGAGCACACCTAAATGATCCTAAGGAGTACCTGTAATGAGATAAATACACTTAAAATACACCAAAACACATAACATGAGATCCTCCTACCAAAAGTGATTCTAAGGCTCACTTGAGAGAGTTATGAAGCGACCACCCATACAATGCCGTCACACACACCTAAGAGATCCTTTAGACTACCTAAGATAAGATCATTCTCACTTCATTTATCAACTTTCCTATCTAGAGTCATTATTTAGAATTCCCTAAGTAAGACATGAAGAGGCCATCCTTTATGCCCCATTCATACTTTAACGAGGAAATCCTTAAACTATTATAGATAACGTACTTTTTCAGTAACATACGATCTAACTTAAGTCATTATCTTCATTAGTTAATTTATGAGACATTCATCACATAGGGACATTCAAGTAATGGTCTTGGAGAAGACTTAGGGACTCACTTATTTGTATCTTTAAAGCCTACTCGTGCAATGCCTAGATAGTGTCTCACACTACTACCTAAACTTCATAGAACTTTACAAATACTAATAGGTATCCCATATGATGATAATAGGGAATAACCGACATAGACCATGGTATCTTAGCATGGAATCCGGAGTTGTAAACTACTCCGACATAGGGTGTTCTACTTGCCAATGGTAGAACTTGGACACATTTCATGTAGGCACATGGTTCGGGAGTATCAAGGGTTCCTTTGTACTCTAGCTATCTATTTACTAGAGATACTACCCAATCATACTCACTAGGTGCTAGCCTTTGTCCTCATAGAGTAATTCAATATTGGAGCATATGAAGGGGTACCATTTCTTGTTCACAACCCAATCACATTACATCTTAACAAAGAGGGTCCACTAAGGCTACCTACAATGGTTAAAACTATAGCTAAATGATTTTACTAAGAATGATTTCATGTCGTTCCATCCAACCATTCTTAAGTACACCATTTACACAAGAAGGTTACCATTACGACTTTCGACTTCAAGGATAGCATAACCTCTCAACTAGGTTGAGGGTCTACATAATTTGACCTTCTGACTATGTTCAAGGCCACATGTCATTCATACATACAAGACTAACAATCTTTAGCATACTAAGTCAAGAACTCATATTAATATTACACATGTATCAAGTAAGGGACACAAGTCTACCAAGACAAGACACACATACTTCACATATAGCATATCATTCTAGAAGCACATAGGCATAACCAACATCATCTATAGGTCACTCTATTAACTACTATAATATCATACATATAACCATAAGAAGACTCATATAATCAAGAATTAAGAATCATTAATTAATCCTAAGACTACACACATAACGACATAGTGATAGTCTAAGATGATCACCTAACATCAATAGAAGAACACATACTTTCACATTACTCGCAAGTAGATATGACCATACTTCACACAAACAAACTACACATATCATCATAATATATCAATTAATGACAAAAAGTCCATGATCATCATAAATTATAAAGTTACGCCGATGAGGCCACATAATTCACAAGTAAAGTACATAACACCGCCACCATAAGTGGACCATATTGTAAGATCCCAAAATTGACATAGATGAACTAGATACTAACATGGTTTTCATGAAGGTATAAGGTTATAAAATGGTTTATAATGTGTTTATGAGGCAGTGTCTAAAGTATTAGGTGAATTGGAAGTCAAACGTCAAGGGACGACTAAGACGTTCGACTACTAAGTCACCTATGTGCCTCATATGTGTTTTTATGATTTTATTTGTGATTCATGAGTTTATTAGGTCATTAAATTAGATATAAAAGTGTATATAGGAAGTGTGTTGAGTTTTGTGATGTTTGGAGGCCACACGTCCAAGAACGTCCATGACGTTCGAAAGGTTTTCCTTGAAATGACCTTGTTTGTCTAAGCATGTTTCATCAAGTTTTACGTGTTTGTTTCAGATGAAATATATATGGTAGGTCCTAAACTTGTATACAAACATATTGGAATTGAAAACGTTCGGGCAAACATCCCCAAGGACCATCCAATGGTCCTTGAGGAAGGACCCTTCACAAGTGCCCAAGCTGTCAAAACCAGCCTAACCTACGGATGGCAATCGACGACCAGTAGGTCAGTTGACACCCTGTAGGTGAGGGAGTAGGTTTACAATTATGCATGGGAGGAGGCCCTTCCAAAGAAAAGCCTCTATCCCAAACCACGGACCAGCAGGACGGTCCGTTGGTTGGGAAACCGGCCGTCGATGGCCAGTCGTGGATGGACTGTTTCACCTGTGCAGCTCACTGTAAGTTGCAAGGGTGAATTGGTAAATTTACCCAACGTCTAAATAAGGTAAAGGGCGGTTACTTAGTGGTATTTTAGGTACTTTAAGTGGGTTTATAAGTCCTATATACCTAGATGAATTCATTCTTCAAAATCAAAACCCAACTTCCTTAAGAAATTCTCTATAACTCCATTGAAGCCAAAAAGTCAAGGAATTGCTTGGATTGGAGATTTGAGTGGTCATTTTTCATCAATTTCGTGTATTATCATCATCGAGGTATGATTTTTTATCTTTTAAACTCAATTCATCAAGGAGCCCAAAATTCAAAGAGTTTTCTAAAGTTTTCAAAGATGAACTTGTCCAATTTCTTTATCTATCCATGGGTTCTTGCATTAAAGGTTTTGAATAATTATATATTGATTATATTGATGTTAATTACATGGTTTTAACTTAATTAACCTATGAACCCTATATTTTAACTACTTTATGGTTGACTTGATGGTTATGAATTCTAGTGTAGTTTTCTATGGGCTATTGAATGATGTAACAATTATATTCAATTGATGTATAGGCTGTCTTAGATTGATAATTCGATATTGAATTTGTGACACCTCAAAGATGACTTAGGTGAAGTTAGAGCATAACATGGTGGTTATGAGTGACTAAGGTCCTGAAATGGTCTATAATGTGTTCTTGAGGAAGTTTCTAAGATTATAGGTGAATTGGTAGTCAAACGTCAAGGGAAGACTAAGACATTCGACGACTAAGTCACCTACGTGCCTCATATGTGTTTTATGTGCTTATATGTGTGTTTCATGAGCTTATGAGGCTCTTATATGAGTTATAATGGTGTTTAATGTCAGTGTGTCAAGTTTCATAAAGTTTGGAGGTCAAACGTCCAAGAACGTCCTCGACGTTCGAAAGGTTTTCCTTGAAATGAACTTGTGTGTCTAAGCATGTTTCGTCAATTTTATGTGTTTGTTTTTGGATGAAATTGATGTGGCAGGTCCTAAAATTGTAGACGAGCATATTTGGGTTGGAAAACGTCGGGGTGAAATTCCCCAATGACAAACCAAGGGTCCTTGAGGAAGGACCCTTTCCTTGAGTCAAGACTACCCAAGACAGCCCCAAACGACGGAGGCAGTAGACGGCTCGTTGGACAGTCAAAGCCCCGTCGATGGTAGTCGTGGGTCAGGATATAGGTTTTGGAGCCTGATCTCCCAGTGCAAGGCTCTGAACTCATCGACAAACAGCCAGGATGGTCCATTGATTGACAAACGGTCCATCGACTGGCCAGTCGTCGATGGTGCTGTCAATTTTCCAGTTCACTGTAATGTCTAGGGGTGAATTGGTAAATTCACCCCACGTCCAAATAAAGGAAAGGACGGTTACTAAGGGGTATTTTAGGTATTTTAAGTTTGTTTATAAGTCCTAAATACCTAGATGAATTCATTCTTCAAAATTGAAAACCAAATTCCCTATGAAATTCTCTAGAACTCCATTGAAGCCAAAACTCAAGGAAGAGATTGGATTGGAGCTTTGAGTGGGGATTGTTCATGAATTTTGTGGATTAACATCATTGAGGTATGATTTTTTATCCTTTAAACTCTATTCATCAAGAAACCCAACATTCAAAGAGATTTCTAAAGTTTTATAACGATGAACTTGTCCAATTTTATGATCAATCCATGGGTTCTTGCATTAAAGGTTTTGAATCATTATATATTGATTATATTGATGTTAATTAGATTATTTTAACTAAATTAACCTATGAACCCATGTAATTCATGAACCCTAGATCTTGACTACTTTGTGGTTGACTTGATATTGATTTAATGCTTATGAATTCAAGTGTAGTTTTCTATGGGCTATTGAATGATGTAATAATTGTATTCAATTGATGTATAGACTGTCTTAGATTGATAAATCTATATTGAATTTACCTGGATTCATTGAGTATTATGGTTTTTGTATTGTATTAATGATCATGGCCATGGGTAAGGGCCTATTGGTATTGAATTAGATTATTTAGCTAAGGATTGAAGTGAACAAAATGGATTGGTGGTACGCTGCACTATTTATCTTTATATTATGTAATGTAGTTCTTTATTTATGTTGTGATTGGTATGGTCCACTTATGGTGGTGGTGCTATGTGAATATTGTGGCCTCATCGGCGTTACTTTATGTATTATGATGAGCATGGACTTGTCGAAACTTCTTGAAGTATTATGATGATTTTTTTATTTGATTATATGAAGTATGATCATATCTACCTACATGATAAGTAATGTGAAAGTATGTGGTCCTTCTATTGAAGTTATTAGGAGATCATGTTATACTATGACTATGTCCTTATGTGTGTGGTCTTTGAGTTGATCCATGATTATTCCTACTTTGTTATATGAGTCTATGATGGTTATATTGATGATGTATAGTAGTGTATATGATGACTAATAGATGATAATGGTTATTCCTATGTTGTAAGACCTCGCAAATGACCTAGGGTAACTAGAGCTTAATATGTTTGTCTTGATGTTCTAAGGTCCTAAACTTGTCTATGTAGTGTTATAGAGGCAGTAGCTAGAGTATTAGGGTCATTGGAAGTCAAACGTCAAGGGACGACCAAGATGTTAGACGACTAAGTCACCTAAGTGCCTCATATATGGTTCTATGTGTTTATGTGTGATTCATGATGTTTTGAAGTCCTTAAATGAGTTTAAATGATGTATATAGGTAGTGTGTCAAGTATAGAAAAGTTTGGAGGTCAAACGTCCAAGAACGTCCATGGCGTTCGAAAGATATGCCTTGAAATGACCTTGTGTGTCTAGGCATGTTTCGTCGAGTTTTACGTGTTCGTTTTGGATGAAATTCATGTGAGCTATCTTAAACTTATATAAGAGCATGTTTGGGTTGGAAATGTCCGGTCAAACATCCCCAAGGACCATCCAAGGGTCCTTGAGGAAGGACCCATGTTGGTGGACAAAACAGCCCAAGGCAGTCCACCTACAGATGGCAATCGACAGCCAGTGGCCTAGTCGACACCCCATAGGTGGTGGTCGTCATTTGGGACTTAGAGTGGGGAGCTAATATCCCATTTACATGTCTCTGAACCCATCAACGGAGGCCAGTACGGCCCGTAAGTGGACCTGCCCCGTCGATGGGCAACCGTCGATGGTCACTTTGGCCTGCACGCAGGTTCACTGTAAGTCAAGGGGTGAACTTGTAAATTCACCCCACTTCCAAATAAAGACTTTGGAGGTTCCCAAAGTGTATATTCGTATTTTAAATGTGTTTATAAGTCATTAACACTTAGAAGATTTCATTCTTCAAAATCAAAACCCCAAAATCCCTTAAGAATTCCCAAAGACTCCATTGAAGTCCAAAGTCAAGGAAGAGCGTGGTGTGAAGAATTGAGTGGATATTCTTAACCAACTTGAAGAATTAGGTTCATTGAGGTATGGTTTTTGATCCTCGAAACTCATTTTATCAAGGAGCCCAACTTCAAAGATGTTTTCTAAAGTTTTAAAAAGATGAACTTGACCTATTTCATGATCTACCATGGGTTCTTGCATTAATGGTTTTTAATCATTGAATAGTTATTAAATTGTTGTTATTTACATGATTTAAACTCAATTAACCTAGGAACCCATGTAATTGATGAACCCTAGTTGTTGACTAATTTATGGGTTACTTGATATTGGTCTAATGTTTATGAATTCATGTGTAGTTTCTTATGGGCTATATAATGATATAAGAATTGTATTCAATTGTTATCTAATTGTTATTAGATTGTTGAATATATATTGAATTGACTTACATTTCATTGAGTATTATAGTTTATGTATTGAATTGATGTCCATTGCCATGGGTAAGGGCCTTATGATGTTGAATTGGATGATTTGGTATTGGCTTGAAGTGTTGATGATCAAGTGGTGGTACGCTTCCCTATTTCGTTTTATTCAATGTTGATTAGACTTCAATTATGTTGTGATTGGTTTGGTCCACTTATGGTGGCGGTGTTTTGTGAATTGATGTGGCCTTGTCGGTGTTATTTTAAGTATATTGATGATCATGGCCTTGTCGGCACTACTTGAAGTAATATGTTGATTTGTGTAGTTGATTATGTGAAGTATGATCATATCTACCTATATATGGAGTAATGTGAAAGTATGTGCTCTCTTATTGAAGTTATTAGGTGATCATGTTATACTATGACTATGTGTTAGGTGTGTAGTCTTAGTGTTGATACACGGTTGTTCCTAACTTGTCTATATGAGTCTATAATGGTTACATAGATGATGTTAATATAATGAATAGGTTGACTAAATGATGTTAAGGGTCATTATTAAGGGGCTAAAGAATGTATGTTATATGTGCTAAAGTGAAATATATTGTGTCTTGTTTAGGTAGACTTGTGTCCCGTACTTGATACTTGTATGAATATGAATATGTGATGTCTTGACTTAGGAACTTAAAGAGTCTTAGTCTTGAATGAATGAATGTTAGGTGAGACCTTGAATGATGATAAGAGGGTTCTTTATGTGAAACCTTGAACCAAGTGGTAAGGTTATGAAACTTGAAGTCGAAAGCCGTAATTGTATTCTTCATGTAATAAATGATGGACTTAAGGATTATTGGCTGGAACTACATCATATCAATCCTTAGAAAAGTCATGATGAGCTTCTTATCGCCATAGTGAGATAGCCCTAGCGGACCTTGCTTTTGTAGGGTAAATGTAATTGGGTTATGAACTTGATATTGAACCCTTTTGTATGAACCTTAGTGTGATTAAATCTATGAGAACGAAGGCTAGCACCGAGTAAGTATGGTAAGGGAAGTAGTTCTAGTTAAAGAATGAGACTAGATCATAAAACATTCCCTTCGTATTTCCTTAACCATGTGCCTACATGGGATGTGTCTATGTTCTACCATTGGAAAGTAGAACAATCTCATCGGGGTAGGATAGAACACCGGATTCCATATTTTGCAACCATGGTCTATGTCGGTTATTGCATATTCTCATCATATGGGATACCTATTAGCATTAAAGAAGTTCTATGAGGTTTAGGTGGTGGTATGGAACGCTTTCTAGACATTGCACAATAGGCTTTGAAGATGTTAGTAAGAGTCCCTAGGTTTTGTCCAAGACCATTATTTGAATGTTCTTTATGAGATGTATGTTTCTTAAATGAACTAATGAACTAATGTCTTAATGCGATAAAGTATGTAAATGAATAAGTACCTAATCTTAAGTGACTTAAGGATTCCTTAGTTAAAGTGTGAAGAGGGAATAAAGGATGATCTCTTCATGTCTTACCTATGGAAGTCTTTGGAATGACTCTAGTTAGGAAAGTTGCTTGTTATGTTTAACATGATCTAAACTTAGGAAGTCTTAAGGATTATTTAGGTAGCCTTGAAGAGGGTGTATGGGCATTCTCTTCTAGGAATACTTAAGTAAGTCCTTTGATAGCCTTGGTAGGGGATATTTTCATATTATGTATGTTT
Source organism: Solanum sitiens (assembly GCA_016801875.1). Lineage (NCBI taxonomy): Eukaryota > Viridiplantae > Streptophyta > Magnoliopsida > Solanales > Solanaceae > Solanum > Solanum sitiens. The sequence continues at coordinate 183,561 of JABWTJ010000036.1, read as the reverse complement.
TGTATGTTGGTGTATTGTAGGTGTGTATGTGTCTCATTATGAGTAATATTAAGGATCGTTTAGGCACATCTAGAGAGGGTGTATGGGCATTATCTCTTTGTGTGACTTAAGTGAACCTTAGGATAGCTTTAGTGAGAAACTACATGCTAGAAGATGTTTAGTACGAAATTAGAAGAATTCACTGTAACAGTGAGGTCCTCACTCTACAGTAAATTGAGTTCACTGTAAAGTGAGTTCTAAAATGTATTAATTGGTTTTAAATGTTTCATTATGTTATTCTAAGTTGTTAAATGTTGTTCTTATGATGATAGGCATATTTCCTATAAATTTTTGCTTTCATGATTTTTATGCATAACCATACTTAGTACATGTGGTTGTACTAATTCCATGCTTTTATCTATCTATATAGTTCTTGGTAGGTGAAGAGCTTTTGGGAAGAAGACTTGGATTTAGAAGATAGTTCAAGGGAAGTTGAAGTATGTCCTCACTTGACTTGAGGGCATATATGTCTTTTATGTTTTATTTATGAAGTATTGTAATAGACTATATAGTACTATGTTTTCTATTTCGTATGGGCCGTGTCCCAAGTGCTCTTGTGTGTAAGATGATGAGTTTGAGACTTAGTATTTCCTACTACTTTTATATGAAAGAGTTTTTAAAGACTATGATATTGTTTTATGAAAAGTTTTAATTCCGCACTACTTTTCATTATCTATATGCGATGAATGATATGATAGGCTTGTATGAGATCTCCAAGAGGTCGAGTACGCCGTGTCACAATCCGAGATTGTTCTCTAACTTATAGGTTGTGGTCTAGGGATGTGACAAAGCTTTGCATCAGAGCATAGATTCGTGAAAGTAGTCTTAGGAATCAAAAAGTCTCATCAAGTCATGTCTAGTAGAGTCTTGACCATCGGTGTGAGTCGCAACACATCTATGGGCGAGAGGCTATAGAACGATAGAGTTTCCCTTATTTTCTACTCCTATGTCGTGCGGTAGAGTAATGTTATGAGTATCCTTCTAAATGTGTTTCCTTGTGTTTCTAGGAGATGAATACTAGAAGGATGGCCGCTAGAAGGTTTGAAGAGGAGAGGTTGAATGAGGAGATTCCTCCTCAAGTTGAGCAACTTGAGCAAGTTCTTCAAGGTGTGCAAGGTGTCCAAGGTGCTCAAGTTCCTCCTCAAGGTGATAATACCCCTAATTCTGAAGGAGGTAATGAGGTAACGGTGGTTCCCCCGGAATCGACTAATCAAGAGATTATAGAGGCTTTGCTTGCTTTGGCCCAAGCCGTTACTACTCAAGTGAATTTGAGTTTGGTGACTAGGGTTGTGGAGAGCACTATGACCTCTAGGTTGAGAGACTTTGTGAGGATGAATCCTCCGATCATTCTTGGCTTTAAGGTAGATAAGATCCCCAAGAGTTCCTTGATGGTGTGTACAAGGTGTTGAGTGCTATGGGGGTTACATCTAGGGAGAAGGCGGAGTTGGCTTCCTATCAATTTAAAGATGTGTATCAAATTTTGTACACTCAATGGAAGGATATTAGCCAGGTGGAGTCGGATCTTATTGAGTGGGAAGAATTCAAGGAAGCTTTTCTAGGCAAGTACTTTCCCCGTAAGAGGAGAGAGGTATAAGTAGAGGAGTTTATCAATGTCAATCAAGGCAATATGGGTGTTGAGGAATACTCTTTGAAGTTCTCAACTTTGTCTAGATATGCACCATCCCTAGTGTCTAATCCAAGGGATAAAATGAGTCGCTTTGTGACGGGTGTAGCCGACTTAGTGAGGGAAGAATGTCGTACGGCTATGCTACATGACGAGATGAATTTGGCTAGACTCATGGTGTATGCACAATCAATTGAAGAGTCTAAACTTAGGAGGATGGCTAGAAACATGAAAAGGAGTGGTGCAAGTGATCAAGGGCAATATAAGTCCAAAAAGAGAGTTAACACTCAAGAAGAATCTAGGAGTGCTAAGTTCAAGATTGAGAAAGGAGGTAGTTCAAAAGATGACAAACCTACATGTGCCACTTGTGGGAAGAAACATCATGGTGAGTGTCTATTGGGTACCGATAGTTGCTTTGGATGTGTAAAAGATGTACAAAAAGTGAGAGATTGTCCTAAATAGAAGAAAAGAGGGTAATAAAGTTGATCCTAGAGTTCCAAAGGAAGATGCTACAACAAACAGGCGTTTCTATGCACTCCGGACTAGAGGTGAGAAGACGGATGAGAGTATGATGCTATTGGTAAGTCCTTGTCTTATTTCTCCTATTGTGATATGAGTTACTTCTAAGTGGGGGAGTATGGCTAGATAGGTGTGCTAGTTTGTTGCATGTGTATGATGTTTAGGAGTTTGGTTGAAATTGAATTTCATTAACTTCTTGCATTGTGTGTTTTATGAAGCCATGATCATGTTGTAAAAGATGTTTATATGATGTTACCTTGCATATTAGCATGTCTATATCATGAATTGCCAAAAATGTATTTTTAGAAAAATTGGCCTTAAATCACTGTAGCTTGAAAACTGCTCACTGTTAAAATTTGCAAAATTTCACTAATTGATTCTTTGGTCTAAAATTATTGTAATGTGGTTAGAACTGATGTTTATGAGTATAAAAATGAATAAAAAATGAGTCTTTACTCTTTGGAATGAGGCATATGAGTTTTGTAGCATAATGAGTTATAGAAGTGTATTCTAGTTTCTTTTTGTGTTGTGAATCTCTTGACTATGTGAAACTGATGTTTTCTTCTTGATAATGTGATATTTCGTTTGTTTATGTTATGCTAGTTGAATCTCTATTCTTGGAAGTGTTCGGAGAGTGGCAAGTTTCATTCGAGGATTAATGTTGTCCAAGTGGGGGAGATGTAACACCTCGAAAATGACTTAGGGTACCTAGAACCTAATATGTTGGTATTGATTTTCTAAGGTCCTAAAATGGTCTATTTAGTGTTATAAAGGCAATATCTAGAGTATTAGGTGCATTGGAAGTCAAACGTCAAGGGACGATCAAGACGTTCGACGACTAAGTCACCTAAGTGCCTCATATGTGGTTCTATGTGTTTATGTGTGATTCATGATGTTGTGAACTCCTTAAATGATTTTAAATGATGTATATAGCTAGTGTGTCGAATTTTGAGAAGTTTGGAGGTCAAACGTCCAAGAACGTCCATGGCGTTCAAAAGATGTGCCTTGAAATGACCTTGTGTGTCTAGGCATGTTTCATCGAGTTTTACGTGTTTGTTTTGGATGAATTTCATGTGAGAGATCTTAAAATTATATACGAGCGTGTTTAGGTTGGATACGTCCGGGAAAACATCCCCAAGGACCATCCAAGGGTCCTTGAGGAAAAACCCATGTTGGTGGCCAAAACTGCCCAAGGGACTCCACCTATAGATGGCAATCGACGGCCAGTGGCCTGGTCAACGCCACGTAGGTGGTGGGTATCGTTTGGGACTTAGACTGGGGATCTAAGCTCCCATTTCCAAGTCTCTGAACCCATTAAAGGAGGCAAAGACGGCCCGTAAGTGGACCGACGCCCCGTCGATGGTCACTGTGGCCTGCACATAGGTTCACTGTAAGTCAAGGGGTGAACTTGTAAATTCACCCCACTTCCAAATAAAGACTTTGTCGGTTTCTAAGGGGTACATTTGGTATTTTAAATGTGTTTATATGTCATTAACATTTAGAAGATTTCATTCTTCAAAATCAAAACCCCAAAATCCTTTAAGAGTTCCCAAAGACTCCATTGAAGTCCAAACTCAAGGAAGAGCTTGGTGTGACGAATTGAGTGGAGATTCTTCATCAACTTGAAGAATTATATTCATTTAGGTATGGTTTTTGATCCTTGAAACTCGTTTCATCAAGGAGCCCATCTTCAAAGATGTTTTCTAAAGTTTTCAAAAGATGAACTTGACCTACTTCATGATCTACCATGGGTTCTTTCATTAACGATTTTTAATCATTGAATAGTGATTGAATTGTTGTTATTTACATGATTTTAACTCAATTAACCTATGAACCTGTGTAATTGATGAACCCTAGTTTTTGACTAACTTATGAGTTACTTGATATTGGTCTAATGTTTATAAATTCATCTATAGTTTCTTATGGGCTTTCTAATGATAAAAGAATTATATTAAATTGTTATATAATTGGTCTTATATTGTTAAATATATATTGAATTGACTTAGATTTCATTGAGTATTATAGTTTATGTATTGAATTGATGTTAATGGCCATGGGTAAGGTTCTTATGATGTTGAATTGGATGATTTGGTATTGGCTTGAAGTGTTGGTGATGAAGTGGTGGTACTCTGCCCTATTTCCTTTAATTTAATGTTAATTAGACTTCAATTATGTTGTGATTTGTTGGTCCACTTATGGTGGCGGTGTTATGTGAATTGATGTGGCCTTGTCGGCGTTATTTTAAGTATGTTGATGATCATGGCCTTGTCGGCACTACTTGAAGTAATATGTTGATTTTTGTAGTTGATTATGTGTGAAGTATGATCATATCTACCTATATATGGAGTAATGTGAAAGTATGTGTTCTCTTATTTAAGTTATTAGGTGATCTTGTTATACTATGACTATGTGTTAGGTGTGTAGTCTTAGAGTTGATACATGGTTGTTCCTAACTTGGCTATATGAGTCTATAATGGTTATGTAGATTATGTTAAGGTAATGAATAGGTTGACTAAATGATGTTAAGGGTCATTATTAAGGGGCTAAATCATGTATGTTATATGTGCTAAAGTGAAGCATGTTGTGTCTTGTTTAGGTAGACTTGTTTCCTGCACTTGATACTTGTATGAATATGAATATGTGATGTATTGACTTAGGAACTTAAAGAGTCTTAGTATTGAATGAATGAATGTTAGGTGAGAGCTTGAATGATGATAAGAGGGTTCTTTATGTGAAACCTTGAACCAAGTGGTAAGGTTATGAAACATTAAGTCGAAAGCCGTAATAGTATCCTTCATGTAATGAATGATGGACTTAAGATTTATTGGCTGGAACGACATCATATCAATCCTTAGGAAATTCATGATGAGCTTCTACTCGCCATAGTGAGATAGCCCTAGCGGACGTTGCTTTGGTAGGGTAAATGTAATTGGGTTATGAACTTGATATTGAACCCTTTTGTATGAACATTAGTGTGATTAAATCTATGAGAACGAAGGCTAGCACCGAATAAGTATGGTAAGGGAAGTAGTTCGAGTTAAAGAATGAGACTAGATTACAAAGTATGCCCTTCATATTTCCTTAACCATGTGCCTACGATGTGTCTATGTTCTACCATTGTCAAGTAGAACAAGCTCATCGGGGTAGGATAGAACTCCAGATTTCATGTTTTGCTACCATGTTCTATGTCGGTTATTGCATATTATCATCATATGGGATCCTATTAGCATTACAGAACCTCTATGAGGTTTAGTTGGTTATATGGGACGGTATCTAGACATTGCACAATAGGCTTTGAAGATATTAGTAAGAGTCCCTAGGTCTTGTCCAAGACCATTATTTGAATGTTCTTTATGAGATGTATGTCTCTTAAATGAACTAATGAACTAATTTCTTAATGATATAAAGTATGTAAATGAATAAGTACCTAATCTAAAGTGACTTAAGGATTCCTTAGTTAAAGAGTGAAGAGGGCATAAAGGATGATCTCTTCATGTCTTACCTATGGAAATCTTGAGAATGACTCTAGTTAGGGAAGTTGCTTGCTATGTTTGACATGATCCAAACTTAGGAAGCCTTAAGTATTATTTAGGTATCCTTGAAGAGGGTGTATGGGCGTTCTCTTCTAGGAATACTTAAGTAAGTCTTTTGATAGCCTTGGTAGGGGAGATTGTCATATTATGTATGTTTTGTATGTTGGTGTATTGTAGGTGTGTATGTGTCTTATTATGAGTAATTTTAATGATCGTTTAGGCACATCTAGAGATGGTGTATGGGAGGTCTCTCTTTTTGTGACTTAAGTGAACCTTAGGATAGCTTTAGTGAGAAAATTACATGCTAGAAGATGCCTAGTACGAAATTAGAAGAATTCACTGTAACAGTGAGGTACTTCACTGTACAATGAATTGAGTTCACTGTAAAGTGAGTTCTAAATTGTGTTAATTGGTTTTAAATGTTTCCTTATGTGACTATAAGTTGTTAAATGTTGTTCTTATGATGATATTATGATATTTAAATTAAAAGATGCATATTTCCAATAAATGTCCGTTTTCATGATTTTTATGCATAAACCATACTTTGTACATGTGGTTGTACTAATTCCATGCTTTTATCTATATATATAGTTCTTGGTAGGTGAAGAGCTTTTGGGAAGAAGACTGTCACATCCGGGTTTACCCCCTAGACGTATCCGGCATCGGCGTCCTCCTTGAGGACTAAGACTAGCCGCTTAGTTTTCATCATCGTATTCACAAGTCAAAAAAATGGAAGAATTTAAAACTATTAACTATATCTAATTGGAGGTTTACATAGACCTTTACATACACGTAATAGTATTATTATCAAGTATACATACACCATTCGTATAAGAAGATTACTTAGTCTTCTACTTATATTTCACATACATATATAAGATAGAAATAGAGTCATAAAATCCGTCTCATCTCATAACCATCTAAAATAACCATATCAACTTGGGCATAGCCCTACAACAAGAAAAGTAAGCCACATATAGGCTTTATACAACTTGTTCTCAAATGAAAGATAGAGTAAACATAAGTGTCTTAATATTTAAGCAAATCCGTAGCTAGAATATTGGCATCGTCCTCGGCCAAATGAGTACCTACCACTTGGATGAGAGAGAATATCCAAGCCTCCTTTTAAATTGCCTCGAACGAAACGTCAACGACTGGAACATAAAATATTTGGCAAAAAAGGAGAAAATGGGGTTAGTACGCCATATCTACTAAGTATGAGACCATATGCACATATAACAACCAAACATGCTAAAAGGGGACATTTAGTTAAATCATTCCATTTTACCTCTTTAAGGACTTATGCACAATCAACAACTATACCAATCATTTAGACATGTTCAATAAACCAAATAAGCTATATGCACACCAACATTCTTGAACCCATAATCTCATTTAACTCTATCACCAAGTAATAACATAACAACCATGAATAAGAGTTAATCATGTAACTAGTAAACCAAGACAACAAATATAATCCTTATAAAGTCAACAAGTGCAATGACCAAGCAAATCCCATAACCTCACTCAATCAAGAAACCAAATAAGAACCATAAATAGTAACTCACTTCACCTAACATAGCCTTCAAGTACACATAAGTTCATACTTTAGTAATAAGGACCAATTACATGTTCATAAGCATAATAATCATCATATAATGTCAAATACATTTAACTTCATTTATATACATAATATTAACCTCCTAAAGCTCCTATCAAGGCAAACTAGTGCAAGGCATAGGTAGAGTCCCATACCCCTACCTAAGCTAAGTCAAACCCCTCAAATCACTTTAGTTTGTCTACACATCATTACTTCATTTTAGTTTAGGGAACACTTGACTTAACCGACATAGACCACATGAGAAAATGTGGAATCTGGTGTCATAAAAACCTTACACCGATGGAAGGTGGTCTACCGGCCAACATAGAACCTAACATGAAACATAGCATCCAGGTTGATCCACTAGCTAGTATTCCTATGGTGGCAACATAGTTATGGAACTTGGGGCAATATTGGAAACATCACTCTACACCCTATTTTGGTCATGAGGCTATCCACCCCATAAGAACCGTAGTGAACGCTAGTTTCCCTATGTGGGAAAGTGTCACCCTCTCACATACAAGATAACTTGGTGCTAAGCTAAGTCCCTTCTTGAAATGTCTTTAATGTCTTTACTTATCAATCATAACTTAGGTTAGGTAATAGGGTCTAGAACTTGTATATTCATCATCATAATAGCTCAATAGGAAATTGTATGAGTATAATCCTTTCATTACAATCCACATAAGTAAGGTTAACACATTACATACTCTTTCATAATAAGGAACATTGGTAATCATCATCATCCTTATAACTTTACATCTTAATCAACTTCACAACCATAGCAAGACATTTCAATTCAATATCATACCACCCTATCAATCCTAAACAAGGCATACTCCAACGCAATCATCATGACTTAATCAGAATTAACCATAATGGAAGCAAAGTATAGGGATCACAAGACTTACCAAGTCTTCTTCACAATTCATAACCGAAGTCTTACCATCCACGCTTAGTTCAAATTAGGTCATCAAGTCACCACAATTCAATAACCAATACAATCACAAGGCTAAAAGAATAACTACATCACAATTCCATAATAGATCAAAGCTTAGGATTAAGTCAAATCATCATACCCTAGATCACTTCTCAAGAAACTAGTATGAAAGACTATACATCACCCTAATTCATTTATAATTAGCATAAAAACATCATCTAGTAGTAATTCAACTCTTAACCAAGTCAATTGAATGTACAATATACAATATAAGTCAACATCACAACCTAGGGTTAGGGACTTAGGATCATGTTCTTTAATTTAGGCAAGATCATCAAAATTACCCTAATAAAGTTAGAATACATGTTAATCTAGTCAATATAACCTAAAGAAAATATCAACAACTCAATTCATAACTTCAAATTCGTAATTGGATGAAACCCATTTGAAAACTCTAGATTTGAAAACACTTTGAATGAACCCTTTGAGGAAAGAGGTCTCAAAGGTGAATAGATACCATACCTTAACGTTTTGAAAAAGATTTGAAGATGAATTAGCCCCTTTCCAGCCCCCAAATCCCGTCCTTAGATAGGTCTTCAATGGTGTCTTCCAATACAGAGAGAAAGTAGAGGGAAAATAGAGAGTATGATTTTAGAGTTCTAATTAGATTAATTGGGGTTGGGGCCTTTATATGGAAGTTAAGTTAGTTAATTAGTCTCCCTTAAATGGCTAAATAACCCCTAAACCACTTAATTAATTAAATGAATTAACATTAAAACATGCAGGAAAAACAACCATCACAGACAAAACCCCGTCGACGGACCGTCTGTGAGTCTACGAACATACCCCACCTCTGTCCTGCACTCCGTCGATGAGTTCAGAAACTGTGCAGGCGAGGGGATTCCTCAACTTGGCTATGTATGGGACAACGGTGGAATTAACGCCTCGTCAGTCCATACACAGGCCGTTGTCTGCCCCGTCGATGCACACTGCCCAGGCAGTTTCACACCAACGTGCAAGGGTCCTCCTCAAGGTCTCTTGGTTGGCCCTTGGGGAGTCGTACCCGGACGTTTCAATCATGAAACATCTCTAACACGTGTTCCACACACTTTCACCAATTTTCGTTAAAATCTGACTCTTAAAAAGTAGTCAAATAGGCCAAGGCATACTAGTACCTCTTTGAACCAACTTTGGAACGTCATGGACGTTCTTGGCCGTTTTGGTTTCTAAACTTCCTAAGTGACCTATATTTATTAAACTAACCTTAAAAACAGTGTCTAGACTGCATGACACCTATGTTAGGCTTTACGACACGTCTTATATTTTCAAAGTGTTACATTATCCCCCTCAACTTGGCACATTCATCCCCGAATGACACTAAAATTCTTTTTGAATGAAGGAATAGACTCAAGACTAGCATCCCAACCAACATCAATACAATACAACATAATACATATCATTTCAATCAAGGCAATTCAAAACTTCAATTACCAACTATGAGACTCAAACATTACTTTATGAGGCATTTCCTTCTCAGAACAACAACATGAGCTCAACATGACACACATGATTCAATTATGATAAAGTTCAACTTATCAACATGCTATACACTAATTCATAAGGACTCAACATGTCAAAATGCACAACATAACTCAAAACAAGCCAAAAGCAAAAATTTCAAATTCAAGGCACAAAATCACTGTAGCATTGCGGTAAAATTTTCAAAAATGCACCTTTTGCAAATCTTTGCCTAAAAATCAAGAAACTTCAATTTCTAGTCATATTTATATTATTAAAAAGAATGACTAACCATAATTATCAAAAAGATGAGGGTAATGGGACTTCATGTCGGCCTCGGCCTCCCATGTTGCACCCTTAACTAGGTGATTTCTCCATAACACTTTTACGGAGACCACCTCTTTGTTCCTCAACCTTTTTACTTTCCTATCAAGGATTTGAACCGGAACCTCTTCATAAGAGAGGTTATCCTAGACACCAAGACCTTCAATAGGAAGGAATAGACTCGGGATCACCGACACACTTCTTAAGCATAGAAACATGAAAAATCGGATGAACCAAAGTCAATTCACTAGGCAGCCTCAACTCATAGGCAACCTTACTAACCCTTTGCAAGATTTCATAGGGACCCATATAACGAGGACTCAAATTCCCTTTCTTGCCAAATCTAACAACTCCTTTCATAGGTGAAATTTTCAAATACACCTTATCACCTTCTTCAAACTCAAGATCCCTCCTCCTATGATCGACATAAGACTTTTGCCGACTATAGGCCATTTGCAAGCGATTTATGATAATATGAACTTTTTCCAAAGTCTTATAAATCAAATCGGGACCAAGAATCAAAGACTCACCAACTTCAAACCACCAAATAGGATACCTACACCTCCTACCATATAAGGCATCATAGGGAGCCATGGAAATCGATGAATGGAAACTATTATTATAAGCAAACTCTACCAAAGGCAAGTGCTTATGACAACTCCCTTTGAAATCAATGACACAATCTCTAAGCATATCCTCAAGGGTTTGAACAGTACGTTCCACTTGACCATTCATCTGAGGATGAAAAGCGGTAATCAACTTCACCTTAGTACCCAACCCTTCTTGAAATGACCTCCAAAACCTAGATGTGAATTGTGCACCCCTATCCGATATGTTGGATAACGGAATACCATGGCGGCACAGAATTTCATCTATGAAGATCTTAGCATAATCTTCCGCCGAATAAGTAGACTTGACGACAATAAAGTGAGCGGACTTGGTCAACCCATCAACCACCACCCATATGGAGTCATATGCTTTTGAGTCTTAGGCAAACCTACCACAAAATCCATACTGATGTCTTCCCACTTCCAAGTAGGAATTTGGATTTCTTGTAGTAAGCCACCCGGCTTTAGATGTTACACCTTCACTTGTTGGCAATTTGGACACTTAGCAACAAATTCCGCTATGTCTTTCTTCAAACCTTCCCAACAATAAGTCTCCTTAAGGTCATGGTACATCTTTGTGGCACCCGGATAAATGGAATAGCAGGACCCATGGGCTTCCTCAAGGATCCGGTCACTCAATCCATCTACCTCGGGAACACACAATCTTCCTTGGTACCTTAAAACACCATCCCCCCTAAGGAGAACGATTCATTTAGCTTACCAAGGAACGACTCTTTAAATTCCATCAATGGTTGATCAAGGTGTTATTTGGACTTCACCTCAACCACCAAAGATGACTCGGAGTTATGTCAAACCAACACACCACCATTCGAAGAGTCTTCCAACCTCACACCCAACCTAGACAACCTATGAATATGTTTTACTAGGTCTTTCTAGGCTTCATCTATGTGAGAAACACTAGCCATTGTCGTACTACTTAGGGCATTCACATCCACATTGTCCTTGCCAGGGTGATAGAGGACACTCATGTCGTAGCCTTTCAACAATTCTAACCACCTCCTTTTTCGAAGATTAACCTCCTTTTGGGTAAACATATATTGGAGACTCTTATGGTCGTTGAAGACATCGACATGAACACCATATAAGTAATGCCTCCATATCTTCAAGGCAAACACCACGGTCGCTAACTCAAGGTCGTGTGTTGGATAGTTTTTCTCAGGAACCTTAAGTTGCCTAGAAGCATAGTCAATCACTTTGCCATGTTGCATAAGTACACACCCCAAACCCACACGGGATGCATCACAATACACAACGAAACCCTTTGTTCCATCTGGTAAACTCAACTCCGGAGCGGAAGTAAGCCTATCTTAAAGATTTGGAAGCTCTTTTCACATGCTTCCGACCACTCAAACTTTTTACACTTTTGAGTCAAAGTAGTCAAGGGAGATGCTATGGACGCAAAACCGTCTACAAACCTCCGATAGTAACTCGCTAGACCCAAGAAACTCTTAATGTCGGTTGGAGTCAATGGTCTAGGCCAGTTTCTTACCGCCTCCGTTTTCCTTGGATCAACCTCAACTCCCTCACTAGAGATGATATGACCAAGAAATGTCACCGAACTCAACAAAAACTCACATTTGCTTTACTTGGCAAACAACCTATGCTCTTTAAGGGTTTGCAATACCACCCTCAAATTACCCATGTGATAACTATCATTTTTCGAATATACCAAGATGTCGTCAATGAACACAATGACAAAAGAATCAAGGTAACTTCGAAACACCCTATTCATTAGGTATATAAACACCGCCGGAGCATTATTACAACAAAAGGACATAACTAAAAACTAATAGCGCCCATATCTAGTTAGGAATGTCGTCTTTGGTATATCCTCACCTCTCACCCTAAGTTGGTGATACCCCAATCTCAAGTCAATTTTTGAAAAGTAGCTTGCCCTTTGGAGTTGATCAAACAAGTCGTCAATCCGAGGGAGAGGATACTTATTCTTAATTGTGACCTTGTTGAGTTGGTGGTAGTCGATACACATTCTCAAGGACCCATCTTTCTTCTTTACAAACAAAACCGGAGCACCCCATGGCGATATACTAGGCCTTATGAAACCCTTGTCTAGTAAATCCTTGAGTTGTGCCTTGAACTCCTTTAACTCGGTCGGAGCCATCCGATAAGGAGGAATCGAAATGGGGTTTGTTTCCGACAGTAAATCGATACCAAAATCGATTTCTCGTTTGGGAGGAATACCGGGAAGGTCATTAGGGAAGACCTCTAGAAATTCATGACCTACGGGGACCGACTCAATGGGAGGAATTTTGGAGTCAAGATCTTGGACTCTCACTATATGATATAAGCAGCCCTTAGAGATCATTTTGCAAGATTTCAAACAAGAAATGATACGAACTATAGAAATAGAACTTCCCCCCTTACACTCAACAATGAATTCATTTGGGAAATTAAATCTCACAACCCTTGTCCTACAATCAATAGTGGTAAACCAAGAATACAACTAATCCATACCCAAAATGATATCAAAATCGAGCATATCTAGTTCTACTAGATCTACATTAGAAATTCTATTGGGCAACATGATAGTACGATTCATATATACCCTTTTTACAACTACCGACTCACCCACCGGAGTAGACACTAGAAAGGGTTCATACAAAATATCGGGTAAAGTATCAAACTTTTTAGCTACAAGAGGTGTAACAAAAGACAAAGTAGCTCTCGCATCAAGTAAAACATATACATCAATAGAAAAGACTTTTAACATACCGGTCACTACGTCCGGAGAAGTCTCTTGCTCACCCCTAGTACGAAGAGCATAGAAGCGGTTCTTCTTTGGAGCATCACTAGAACCACTTGCTTGACCACTCTTGTCTTTGCCCTTCACGTTAGGGCAATCTCGAACCTTGTGCCTAACTTTCCCACAACCAAAGCACTTGTCTGTTCCTATGAGGCAAACACCAAAATGCTTCTTTCCACACTCACCACAAGTTGGCTTCTCATTTGGTGATGTAGTACCTTTCCCTTTTTAGGCCTAGGGTTTGCACCCTTTTCCTTACGAGACTTAGGGAACTTGGTTGGAACTTGATTAGAGAACCTCTTTTTGAACCTAGGCTTGTCTTGAATCTCAAGCCTACTCTTGGAAGAACAACCTTCTAAGGACCTTGCCCTCTTAGCATCTCTAGTCTTCCTCCTAGCCCTTGCCTCTTCCACTTGCCTAGCATCGACCATAAGACGAGAGATGTTCATGTTGTTATGTAACATAGCCGAATGACACTCTTCTTGAAAATCATCCGACACCCCCGTCACAAAGCGGCTCATTTCATCTATAGGATCAGAAATCAAAGAAGGAGCATATTTTGACAATTGAGTAAATTTCATGAAATACTCAACAACACTCATACATCCTTGACTAAGGTTGATGAACTCCACCACTTTGGCCTCCCCCATCTCCCTAGGAAAGAACCGATCAAGAAATGCCTTCTTGAAAACCACCCAAGTTACCGGTCCACCCCGAAGAGGCCGATTATCCCTCCACTGAACATACCAGGTTTGAGCCACATCTTTGAGTTGATATGTGGATAACTCAGCCTTCTCACAAGTTCTTATCCCCATGGCAAAGAGTAACTTATAAAATCCATCGTTGAACTCTTTGGGGTCTTCATCCACCCTAGACCCATGGAAAGTAGGAGGGTTTGTCCGAGTGAAGTCCCTTAGACAATATGCCATGGTAGAGACTTGTTAAGTGGATCGAGGTGCAATCTCCTGATTGGTTTGGGCCATCATAGTTTGAGCTTGAAGAGTAGCGGCTTGGGCTAATTGGAGAAGGGCGGCCCTTATGTCTCCATCCGTCAAGGGTGGAGGATTGGCCGGAACTTGTTCAACATCAACCTCCTCTTCAAGTGGAGGGTCTTGATCACCACGGGGAGGAGCAACCTTCTTCTCAATCCTTCTTGCCGCATTCCTCAAAGTATTCATTTCCTATAACCAAAATACAAGGTATAGGTGAAAGCAAATAATAGTTACTCTAGAGGCACGACATTGGATTTCCGAGAAAGAGAGAGAGATTCATAAACATCACATAGATTCCTATCCATAAGTGTGGTGCGCTTCACAATTATGAATATGAATATACATAGACGTGGCAGAGAGAGACATCAATATCAAAGATATTCAACCTCATGCTCTGATACCAAGTTTGTCACATCCGGGTTTACCCCCTAGACGTAACTGGCGTCGTCGTCCTCTTTGAGGACTAAGACTAGCCCCTTAGTTTTCATCATCGCATTCACAAGTCTAAAATATGAAATAATTTAAAACTTTTAACTATATCTAATTGGAGGTTTACATAGACCTCTACATACACGTAATAGTATTATTATCGAGTATACATAGACCCTTTTTATAAAAAGACTAAGTCTTCTACTTTTATTTCACATACATATATAAGATAGAAATAGAGTCATAAAATCCGTCTCATCTCATAACCATCTAAAATGACCATATCAACTTGTGCATAGCCCTACAACAATAAAAGTAAGACACATATAGTCTTTATAAAACGTGTTGTCAAATGAAAGATAGAGTAAACATAAGTGTCTTAATATCTAAGCAAATCCGTAGCTAGAATATTGGCATCGCCCTCCGCCAAATGAGGACCTACCACTTGGATGAGAGAGAATATCCAAGCCTTCTTTTAAATCGCCTCGAACGAAACCTTAACGACCGGAACCTAAAATGTTTGGGAAAAAGGGAGAAAATGGGGTTAGTACGCTACATGTACTATGTATGAGACCATATGCATATATAACAACCAAACATGCTAAAAGGGGACATTTAGTTAAATCATGCAATTTTACCTCTTTAAAGACTTATGCACAATCTACAACTATACCAATCATTTAGACATGTTCAACAAACCAAATAATCTATATCCACACCAACATACTTGAACCCATAACCTCATTTAACTCTATCACCAACTAATAACATCACAAGCATGAAAAAGAATTCATCATACTAGTAAAGCAAGACAACTAATCATAATCCTCATAAATTCAACAAGTGCAATGACTAAGCAAAGCCCCATAACCTCACTCAATCAAGTAACCCAATAAGAACCATAAATAGTAACTCACTTCACCTAACATAGCCTTCAAGTACACATAAGTTCATACTTTAGCAATAAAGACCAAATGTGTTCATAAGCATAATAATCATCATATAAGGTCAACTATATTTAGCATCATTTATATACATAATATTAACCTCCTAAAGCTCCTATCAAGGCAAACTAGTGCAAAGCATAGGTAGAGTCCCCTACCCCTACCTAAGCTTAGTCAAACCCCTAAAATCACTTTTGTTAGTCTATACATAATTACTTCATTTTAGTTTAGGGGACACTTTCCTTAACCGACATAGACCACATGAGCAAATGTGGAATCCGGTGTCGTCAAAACCGTACACTGATGAAATGTGGTCTTCCGGCCAAGATAGAATCTAACATGAAACGTAGCATCTAGGTGGATCCACTAGCTAGTATTCCTATGGTGTCAACATAGTTATGGAACTTGGGGCAACATTGGAAACATCACTCTACACCCTATTTTGGTCATGAGGCTATTCACCCCGTGAGAACTATAGTGAACCGTACTTTCCCTCTGTGGGAAGGTGTCACCCTCTCACATACAAGATTACTCGGTGCTAAGGTAAGTCCCTTATTGAAATGTCTTTAATGTCTTTACTTATCAATCATAACTTAGTGTAGGTCATAGGGTCTATCCCTTGTATATTCATCATCATAATAGCTCAATAGGAAATTGCATGAGTATAATCCTTTAATCATAATCCACATAAGTAAGGTTAACACATTACATACTTTTTCATAATAAGGAACATTAGTAATCACCATCATCCTTATAACTTTACATCTTAATTAACCTCACAACCATAGCAAGACATTTAAATTCAATATCATACGACCTTATCAATCCTAAACAAGGCATACTCCAACACAATCATCATGACTTAATCACAATTAACCATAATTTAAGGAAAATATAGGTATCACAAGACTTACCAAGTATTCTTCACAATTCATCACCAAGGTCTTACCATCCACCCTTAGTTCAACTCAATTATGTCATCTAGTCACCACAATTCAATAACCAATATAATCACAAGGCTAAAAGAATCACTACATCACAATTCCATAATAGATCAAAGCTTAGGACTAAGTCAAATCATCATACCCTAGATCACTTCTCAAGAAACTAGTATGAAAGACTATACATCACCCTAATTCATTCACAATTAGAATAACAACATCATCTAGTAGTAATTCAACTCTTAGCCAAGTCAATTGAATGAACAATATAGAATATAAGTCAAAATTACAACCTAGGGTTAGGTACTTAGGATCATGTTCTTCAATTTAGGCAAGACCATCAAAATTACCCTAATAAATTTTGAATACATGTTAATCTAGTCAATCTAACCTAAAGAAAACATCAACAACTCAATTCATAACTTCAAATTCGTAATTGGATGAAACCCATTGGAAAACTCTAGATTTGAAAACACTTTGAATCAACCCTTTGAAGAAAGAGGTCTCAAAGGTGAAGATATCCCATACCTTAACATTTTGACAAATATTTGAAGATGAATTCTCCCCTTTACATCCCCAAAAGCCCTTCCTTAGCTAGGTCTTCAATGGTGTCTTCCAATAGATAGAGAAATTAGAGAGAAAATAGAGAGTTTGATTTTAGAGTTCTAATTAGATTAATTGGGGTTGGGGACTTTTTATGGAAGTTAAGTTAGTTAATTATTATCCACTTAATCCCTAACTAACCCCTAAACCACTTAATTAATTAGATGAATTAACATTAAAACGTGCAGGAAAATCAACCCTTACAGACCGAACCCCGTCGATAGGCCGTCTGTGAGTGTACAAACTTATCCCCCCTCCGTCCTGCACTCCATCGATGATTTCAGAGACTGTGCAGGCGAGGGGATTCCTCAACATGGATAAGTATGGGGCAACGGTGGCATCAACGCCATGTCAGTCGACACACGGCCCGTTGTCTGCCCTGTCGATAAACACTGCCCAGGCAGTTTGACACCAACATGCAAGGGTACTCCTCAAGGGATCTTGGTTGGTCCTTGGGGAGTTGTACCCAGATGTTTCAACCATGAAACATCTCTAACATGTGTTCCACACATTTTCACCAATTTTCGTTAATTTCCGACTCTTAAAAACTAGTCAAATAGGCCAAGACACACTAGTACCTGTTTGAACCAACTTTCGAACATCATGGAAGTTCTTGGACGTTTTGGTTTCTAAACTTCCTAAGTGACCTATATTTATTAAACTAACCTTAAAAACAGTGTCTAGACTTTATGACACCTATGTTAGGCTTTACGACATGTCTTATATTTTTGAAGTGTTACAAAGACTTGGATTTAGAAGATCGTTCAAGAGAAGTTGAAGTATGTCCTCACTTGACTCGAGGGCATATATGTCTTTTATGTTTCTTTTATTAAGTATTGTAGTAGACTATATAGTACTATGTTTTCTATTTCGTATGAGCCGTGTCCCAAGTATTCTTGTGTCTAAGATGATGAGACTAAGACTTAGTATTTCCTATTACTTTTATATGAAAGAGTTTTTAAAGACTATGATATTGTTTTATGAAATGTTTTAATTCCGCACTACTTTTCATTATGTATATGCGATAAATTATATGAAAGGCTTGTCTGAGACCTACGAGAGGTCGAGTACGTCGTGTCACAATCCGAGATTGTGCCCTAACTTCTAGGGTGTGGTCTCGGGATGTGACATATGTGATTCTAGAATGATATGCTATAAGTGATAAAGTGAAGTCGCTGGTGTGTCTGTGTGGTTTACTTGTGTCCCTTACTTAATGCATGTATGAATGTGAATATGAGATTTCTTCAATTCGTATGCTAAAGCCTCTTAGTTTTGTATGCATAAATACCTTGAATGATTCTAAGAGGGTCCTTTATGTGAAACCTTTAACCTAGTGTTAAGGGTATGAACCTTGAAGTATAAAGTCGTAATGATATCCTTCTAGTAATGAATGGTGGACTTAAGGTTGGTTGGCTGGAATGGAATCATATCATTCTTAGGAAAGTCATTAAGCTATATTCGTCGCCATCGTAAGGCAGCCCTAGAGTACCTCTTTGGTAGGGTGAATGTGATTTGGTTATGAACTAGATATACCATTTCATGTGATCTTTAATGTGAATTACTCTATGAGAACAAAGGCTAGCACCGGGTTAGAATGGTACTCCATTGAAGCACGAGACTAGAGTACAAAGTACGCCCTTCATATTCCTTAAGCATGTGCCTACAGGGGATGTGTCCAAGTTCTACCATTGGAAAGTAGAACACCCTCCATCATAGTAGGTTACAACTCCAGATTCCATGCTTTTCTACCACGGTCTATGTCGGTTATTGGCTATTCTCATCTTATAGGATACCTACTAGTATTTGAGATTTCAATGAAGGTTAGGTGGTGGTATAGGACACTACCTAGACATTGCACCCTTAGGCTTAGAAGATGTTAGTTAGAGTCCCTAGGTCTTCTCTAACCATTACTTGAATGTCCTCTATGTGATGAATGTCTCTTAATGAACCAATGATATAATGACTTATGTTAGAAAACATGTAAGTGAATGAGTACCTAATCTAGAGTGACTATAATGATTACCTAGTTAAAGTTTGAAGGGAGCATAAGGGATGATTTTTTCATGTCTTATCTAGGTAAGTCTTGAGAACGACTCTAGTTAGGGAAGTTGGTTGATACTTTAGACATGATCTAAACTTAGGAAGTCTTAAGGATTATTTAGGTAACCTTGAAGAGGGTGTATGGATGTTATCTTATAGGAGTACTTAAGTAAGACTTTTGATAGGCTTGGTAAGGATAATGTCATATTATATATGTTATGTATTTTGGTGTATTGTAAAGGTATGTGTCTCATTGTAAGTAGTCCTGAAGATCATTCAGGCACGCTTAGAGAGGGTGTATAGGCGGTCTCTCTTTGTATTACTTAAGTGAGTCTTAGGATAGATTTTAGTGGGGAAATTACATGCTAGAAGGTGTCTAAGGTGAAGTTGAGAGACTTCACTGTAACAGTGAAGGAGTTCACTGTAACAATGAATTAGCTCACTATAAAGTGTCTTTAAAAATGTGATAAATTGATTAAGTGATTTGTTATGTGTTAAATGTTGTTCTTATGCTATTATTATGATATTTAAATAAAAAAGATGCATCTTTCATATAAATGTCCGTTTTCATGATTTTTCTACAATATTCCCTACTTAGTACATTTGTTTGTACTAATTCCATATATATTTCTATCTCTATAGTGGCTGGTAGGTGAAGAGAATTGGGAAGCAAGGCTTGGAGTATAGCATCATTCAAGTGAAGTTGAAGTATGTCCTCTATTGATTCGAGGGCATAGTTATCTTAGGTTTCTTTTATGTTGAAGTATTGTAACAGACTAAGTATTTCTATATTTTTATGTATGGGCCGTGTCCCAAGTATGCTCGTGTCTAATATTTGATGACACTGAGACTTACTATTTCCTATGATTTTCTAATGAATGATGTTATTAAATATATTATAATGTTTTGTGAAAAGTTTTAATTCCGCTCTACTTTTCATTATGTATATGCGATTAACGATACAAAAGGGCTTGTACAAGACCTCCAGAGGTCAAGTACGCCGTGTCATGACCCAAGAACACCCTAACTTCTAGGGTGTAGGTGTGGGTCGTGACAGAAATTAACTAGATTCATTGAGTATTCTGGTTTTTGTATTAAATTGATGTTCATGGCCATGGGTAAGGGTCTATTGGTATTGAATTGAATGATTTATCAAAGGATTGAAGTGGAGAAAATGGATTGGTGGTACGCTGCCCTAATTCTCTTTATTTTATGTAATGTAGCTCTTGAATTATGTTGTGATTACTATGGTCCACTTATGGTGGCGATGCTATGTGAATGATGTGTCCTTGTTGGTGTTACTCTATGTAATATGAAGATCATGTCCTTGTCGGCACTACTTGAAGTATCATGATTATTTGTGTAGTTGATTATGTGAAGTAGGATCATATCTACCTACATGTTAATTAATGTGAAAGTATGTGTTCTTCTATAGATATAGGTGATCATGTTAGACTATGACTATGTCCTTATGTGTGTAGTCTTAGAGTTGATGTATTATTATTCCTACTTGGCTATATGAGTCTATGATAGTTATATTAATGATGTTATAGTAGTTTATTGGATGACATAAATATGATAATGGTTATTCCTATGTTCTTCTAGTATGATATGCTATATGTGACAAAGTGAAGTCTTGATGTGTCTTGTGTGGTAGACTTGTGTCCCTTACTTGATGTGTAAGATCCCAAAAATGACATCGGTGAACTAGAGTCTAACATTGTTTTCATCATGATCTAAGGTCCTAAAATGGTATATATAGTGTTATAGAGGCAGTAGCTAAAGTATTAGGTGCATTAGAAGCTAAACGTCAAGGGACGACCAAGACGTTCGACGACTAAGTCACCTATGTGCCTCGTATGACGTTCTATGTGTTTATGTGTGATTAATGATGTTGTGAAGTCCTTAAATGATTTATTATGATTTATAAAATCATTGTGTAAAGTTTCTTGAAGTTTGGAGGTCAAACGTTCAAGAACGTCCATGACGTTCGAAAGATGTGCCTTGAAATTACCTTGTGTGTCTGGGCATGTTTCGATGAGTTTTACGTGTTCGTTTTGGGTGAAATTCATGTGAAAGGTCCTAAACTCATATACGAGCATGTTTGGGTTGGAAACATCCAGACAAGAATCCCCAAGGACCATCCAAGGGTTCTTGAGGAAGGACCCAAGTTGATGCCCAAAACTGCCTAGACAGTCCCAACCAACGGAGGCAATCGATGCCTAGTGGGTCAGTCGACGCCATATTGGTGGAATGTCGTAGTTTGTTACTTATCATGGGGAGCTAAGATTCTAGTTTCAAGTCTCTGAACCCATCGACGGAGGACACCACGGTCTGTGTGTGGACCTACGCCCCGTCGATGGGCAACCGTCGATGGCACTGTGGCCTGCGTGCAGTTCACTGTTAGTTGAGGGGTGAACTTGTAATTTCACCCCACTTCCAAATAGAAGGTTTGCAGTTACTAAGGGGTATTTTGGGTATTTTAAGTGTGTATAAGATTCTTAAACACATTGAAGACTTCATTCTTCAAAATCAAAACCCTAAAATTCCTTAGAAATTCCTTAAGACTTCATTGATGCCAAAATTCAAGAAAGAGCTTGCTGTGAAGAATTGAGTGGATATTCTTCATCAAATTTAAGAATTAGCTTCATTGAGGTATGTTTTTTTATCCTTGAAACTCGTTTCATCAAGTAGCCCAACTTTTAAAGATGTTTTCTAAAGTTTTCAAAGTTGAATTTGACCTTTTTCATGATTTACCATGGGTTCTTGCATTAATCGTTTTTAGTAATTGTTTAGTGATTGAATTTTTGTTATTAAGATGATTTTAACTAAATTAACCTATGAACCCATTTAATTTATGAACCCTAGTTTTTGACTAATTTATGGGTTACTTGATATTGGTCTAATGTTTATGATTTAATGTGCAGTTTCTTATGGGCCATCCAATGATGTAAGAATTGTATTAAATTGATATCTAATTGGTATTAGATTGATAAATCTATATTTAATTGACTTATATTCATTGAGTATTATAATTTATGCATTGAGTTGATATTCATGGCCATGGGTAAGGACCTTGTGATGTTGAATTGGGTGATGTGGCATTGGATTGAAGTGTTTATGATGGAGTGGTGGTACTCTGCCCTATTTCACTTTATTTAATGTTAATTAGACTTCAATTATGTTGTGATTGGTATGGTCCACTTATGGTGGAGATGTTATGTGAATGGCCTTGTCGGCACTACATGAAGTATTATGTTGATTTGTTTAGTTGATTATGTGATGTATGATCATATCTACCTATGTGAAGTAATGTGGAAGTATGTGTTATTCATTGATGCTATTTAGGTGATCATGTTAGACTAATGACTATGTGTTGTGTGTAGTCTTAGAGTTGATGCATGATTGTTTCCTACTTGGCTATATGAGTCTATAATGGTTATGTTGATGATGATATAGTAGTTTATCTCATGACTTTAATATGATAATATATGTTTCTATGTGCTTTTAGAATGACATGTAATATGTGCTAAAGTGAAGTTATGATGTGTCTTGTTTAGGTAGACTTGTGTACCTTACATGATATATGTATGAATATGAATATGTGATGTCTTGACTTAGGAATCTAAAGCATCTTAGTCTTGTATGAATGTTAGGTGAGACTTTGAATGATGATAAGAGGGTCCTTTATCTTAAACATTGAACCTAGTGGTAAGGTTCTAAACTTGAAGTCGAAAGTCGTAATAGTATCCTTCATGTAATGAATGATTGACTTAAGGTTGATCGTATGGAATGACATCATATAAATCCTTAGGAAAGTCATGATGAGCTTCTTGTCGCCATAGTGAGGTAGCCCAAATGGACTTCTCTTTGGTAGGGTAAATGTAATTGGGTTATGAACTTGATATGGAATCCTTTTGTATGAACCTTAGTGTGATTTAATCTATGAGAACGAAGGCTAGCACCGAGTGAGTATGGAAACAGAAGTAGTTCTTGTTAAAGAATGAGACTAGATTACAAATCATGCCCTTCATATTCCTTAACCATGTGCCTACATGGGATGTGTCCAATTTCTACCATTGGCAAGTAGAGCAACCTCATCAGAGTAGGATAGAACTCCGGATTCCATGTTTTGCTACCATGGTCTATGTCAGTTATTACCTATTCTCCTCATATGGGATACCTATTAGCATTAAAGGAGTTCTATGAAGTTTAGGTGGTGGTATGGGACACTATCTAGACATTGTACAATAGGCTTTGAAGGTGTTAGTAAGAGTCCCTAGGTCTTCTCCAAGACCATTACTTGAATAACCTTTATGCGATGAATGTGTCTTAATGAACTAATGAACTAATGAATTATGTTTCGAAGTATCTAAATGTATGAGTACCTAATCTAAAGTGACTTAAGGATTCCTTATTTAAAGTATGAAGAGGGTGTATGGGATGATCTCTTCATGTCTTATCTATGGAAGTCTTGAGAATGACTCTAGTTAGGGAAGTTGGTTGTTGTGTGTGACATGATCTAAACTTAGACGGTATCTCTTCGTCTTACTTAAGTGAGTCTTAGGATAGCTTTTAGTGAGAAGATTGCATGCTAGAAAGTGTCCTTTTTGAAGTTGAGAAACTTCACTGTAACAGTGAATTAAGTCACTGTAAAGTGACATTGGTTTACTGTAAAGTCTTTAAGAAATGTGATAAATTGCTTAAGGGACTTCTTATGTGTTTCTAAGGTGTTAATTGTCGTTGTTCTTATGCTTATATTATGATATTTAAATTAAAAAGAGAATATTTCCAATAAATGTCCGTTTTCATGATTTTTATGCATTATGCCATACTTTGTACAGTGTGTTTGTACTAACTCCATATATATTTCTATCTCTATAGTGGTTGGTAGGTGAAGAGCATTGGGAAGCAAGGCTTGGATTATACCATCATTCAAGCGAAGTTTAAGTATGTCCTCACTTGACTCAGGGCATAGATGTCTTTAGAGTTTCTTTATACTGAAGTATTGTAATATACAAATAGTATTTTTGAATGTATGGGTCGTGTCCCAAGTATTCGTGAGTCTAAGATTTGATGATATGAGACTTAGTTTCTTTGATTTTATATTAAAGATATTTTGAAAGACTATTAGAATATTTTGTGAAAATATTTAATTCTGCACTACTTTTCATATATGTATATGCGATGAATGATTCGAAAGAGCTTGTATGAGACCTCCGAGCGATCAAGTACGCCGGTTGCAATCCTAGAGTGCCATATCTTCTAGGGTGTGGTCTCGGGATGTGACATTACAAATTCACCCCTTCGCTTTACAGTGAAGCAGGCGAATTGCAGGCCTGACCTTTGACTGCCCATCGACAGGGCATCAGCCAACGACGGACCGTCCTGGCTGCCCGTCGTTTGGTTCAGAGGATGGCCTTTGGGAGCTTGAGGTCCCTAGGCTAAGTATTGACCCACGCCTAAAATCGACGGGGCGTCGACCATCCTACAGGGCGTCGATTGCCTCCGTCATTTGGGCTGGTCTAGATAGCCTTTGGCTCAATAATGGGTCCTTTCTCAAGGACCCTCGGTTGGTCCTTGGGGACTTTTTCCAAGACGTTTCCAACTCAAATATGATTGTATACGAGTTTAGTACCTCTCACATCAATTTAATCCAAAACTAACACATTAAACTCGACAAAACATGCTAAGACACACAAGGTCATTTCAAGGCAAACCTTTTGAACGTCGTGGACGTTCTTGGATGTTTGACCTCCAAACTTCATGAAACTTGACAAACTGCCTATAAACATTATTATTACTCATATAAGGACCCCATAAGCTCATTAGAGACACACATAAGCACATAAAGACACATAAGGGATATAGGTGACTAGTCGTCGATCGTTTTGGTCATCCCTTGATATTTCACTTTCGATTCACCTAAATCCATACAAGCCCTTTCCTATCATTCAACGCTTATACGTATATGAAAAGTAGTGCGGAACTAAAACTATTCACAATATTCGAATAGTCTTTAAAAATATCTTTCATATAAAAAACAAAGGAAATACTAAGTCTCATATCATCAAATCATAGACTCACGAATAATTAGGACAAGGCCCATACAATCAAAATATAATACTACTATGTCTATTACAATGCTTTAAAATAAGAAATAAAAGACATATATGCCCTCGAGTCAAATGAGGACATACTTCAACATTGCTTGAAAGATCCTATAATCCAAGCTTTGCTCACAAAATTCCCTTCACCCATGAATCACTTTAGAGATAGATAAAAGTATGGAATTAGTAAAACACATGTACTAAGTATGACATAATGCATAAAATAATGATAACCGTCATTTATTGGAAATATGCTCTATTTGATTAAAACATCATAGTAGAAGCATAAGAGCAACATTTAACACCTTAGGAACATATAAGATATCATATAAGCATTTTATCAAATATTATGAAATATTACAGTGAACTGAGTCACCTTACAGTGAACTAAACTGAACTTCACAGTGAACCTATTTAGCATGCAACCCTCTGACTAAAAGTTATCCTAAGACTCACTTAAGTAAGACAAAGATTTACCGCCCATAAACCCTCTCTAAGAACACCTAAATGATCCTTAGGAGAACCTATAATGAGATAAACACACCTACAATACACCAAAACACATAACATAAGATCCTCCTACCAAAAGTGAATCTAAAGCTCACTTGAGTGAGTTATGAAGCGACCACCCATATAATCTCTTCACACACACCTAAGAGATCCTTTAGACTATCTAAGATAATATCATTCTCACTTCATTAATTAACTTTCCTATCTAGAGTCATTATTAACACTTCCTTAGGTAAGACATCAATAGACCATCCTTTATGCCCCCTTCACACTTCAACTAGGCAATCCTTAAACTACTCTAGATAAGCTACTTATGTAATAACATACCTTTTAACATAGGTCATTATCTTCATTATGTCATTTAGGAGACATTCATCACATAAGGACATTCAAGTAATGGTCTTGGAGAAGACCTAGGGACTCACTTACTAATATCTTTAAAGCCTAATCGTGCAATGCCTAGATAGCCTCCCATACCACTACCTAAACTTCATAGAACTTGTCCAACACTAGTGGGTATCCCATATGACGAGAATAGGTAATAACCGACATAGAACATGGTATCTAAGCATGTAATCTGGAGTTGTAACCTACTCTATCGGTGGGTGTTCTACTTGCCAATGGTAGAACTTTGACACATCCCATGCAGTCACATGGTTCGGGAGTATGAAGGGTTCCCTTGTACTCTAGCAATCTATTTGTCTAGAGCTACTGCCCAACCATACTCACTCACTGCTAGCCTTTCTTTTCATAGAGTAATTCAATAAAAAGGCATATGAAGGGGTACCATTTCATGTTCATAAACCAATCACATTACACCTTACCAAAGAGGGTCCACTAAGGCTACCTACAATGGTTAAGATGACAGATCAATAATTTTCCTAAGAATGATTTCATGCCGTTCCAGCCAACCATTTATAAGTCCATCATTCACACAAAAAGGACACCGTTACGACTATCGACTTCAATGATATCATAACCTCTCAACTAGGTTGAGGGTTCCACATAATTTGATCTTCTCACTATGTTCAAGGCCACATGTCATTCATAAATACAAGACTAAGAGACTTTATCATACTAATTCAAAAACTCACATTAATATTATACATGTATCAAGTAAGGGATACAAGTCTACCAAGACAAAACACACACAT
Organism: Solanum sitiens; assembly: GCA_016801875.1. NCBI lineage: Eukaryota > Viridiplantae > Streptophyta > Magnoliopsida > Solanales > Solanaceae > Solanum > Solanum sitiens. The sequence continues at coordinate 156,351 of JABWTJ010000036.1, read as the reverse complement.
ACTTCACATATATCATATCATTATAGAAGCACATAGACATAATCAACATCATATATAAGTCACCCTATTCAGTACTATAATATCATAAATATAACCATCATAATACTCGTATAATCAAGTCGGAAAAATCATGCATTAATCCTAAGACTACACACATAAGGATATAGTCATAGTCTAACATGATCACCTAAAATCAATAGAAGAACACATACTTTCACATTACTCACAAGAAGATATGATCATACTTCACATAAATAAACTATACATATAATCATAATGTATCAAGTAATGCTGACAAGGCCATGATCATCATAATACATAAAGTAACGCCGATGAGGCCACATAATTCAGAAGTAAAGTAGATAAAACCGCCACCATAAGTTGACCATACCAATCAAAACATAACTAATGACTAAATTACATAATATAAATAGAATTAGGGCAGCGTACAACCAATCCACTTTAAATCATAGCTAAATCATCCAACACAATATCCAAAGGCCATTACCCATGGCCATGATCATCAATTCAATACAAAAATTATAATACTCAATGAATCTAGATTAATTCAATATAAATTCATCAATATAAGACATTATATAATTCAATCCAACATAATTTTTACATAAATCAATATCCCAAAGTAAACTACACAAGAAAACAATGGAATAGAGACTTTATCACTTAACCCATATTATAGCCAAATTGAATAGATTATGTTTTGCATGGGTTCATGAATATTTTAGGTTAAAATCATCAAACTAACATCAATTCAATCAATATTCTATGATTCAAAACGTTTTACGCAAGAACCCATGGCTAGATCACAAGTTAGAAATCTATCTTTTGAGAATGTCTTTGAAAATCACATTGAAGTTTGGATCCTTGATTACAGAAGATTCAAGGATGAAAACCATACCTTAAGTGATGTTAATCCAAGAAAATGTATAGAAATTGGTGGATAAATCAACCTTTAAGCTTCAATGTCCCTTCAAGCAACAATGGAGTTCTAGAGAGCGCTTTAGAGGTTTTGGGTTTTGATTTTAGAATAATGAATTCATCTAGGTGTTTAGGACTTATAAAAATATTTATAATACCAAAAATTCCTTTAAGTAACCTCTAATTTGGTTATTTGTACGTGGGGTAAATTTACCGATTCATCTTTTCACTTTACACTGAAGAAGGCGAATTGTAGGCCTGACCTACGACTGCCCATTGATGGGGCGTCAGCCAGACGACGGACCATCCTGGCTGGCTGTCGTTTGGTTAATAGGCTGGAATTTTGGAGATTAAAATCCCTAGTCTAAGTCTTAACCCACGTACACCATCGACGGGGCTTCGACCAGCCTGCAGGACGTCAATTGCCTCCGTCGTTTGGTCTTGTCTAGAAAGACATTGGCTCAATGATGGGTGCTTCCTCAAGGACCCTTGGTTGGTCCTTGGGGAATTTTCCTGGACGTTTCCAACTAAAATATGATCGTATACGATTTTAGAACCTCTCACGTCAATTTCATCCAAAATGAACACATAAAACTTGATGAAACATGCTAAGACACACAAGGTCATTTCAAGGCGAACCATTCAAACGTCATGGATATTTGACCTCCAAACTTCATGATACTTGAAACACTACCTATAAACACTATTATTAATAATATAAGGACCCTATAAGCTCATGACATACACACATATGTACATAAATATATATAAGTTATATAGGTGACTAGTCGTCGAATGTCTTGGTGGTCCCTTGACGTTTGACTTCCAATTCACCTAAATCTGTAGACACTGCTTCATTACCACATTATAAACCATTTTAGGACATTAGAACCTCAAGACAAACATGTTAGGTCCAGTTTCACCTAAGTCGTTTTAGAGGTGTTACAAGTAAAAACTTCATGAATATCACATAAAATAGAACTCTCATAATTTTAGAACCAAGACATAAATTTACAGTAAACTCAAAAAAAATAACAGTGAACACAATGACATTACACTAAGCACATTCATACCAAACCAGCAAACTCATTTCCTTTGAGGTTTCCCTAACCAAGTTATTCTAAGTCTCACTAAGGTAAGACATGAAGTAACCATCCCAACCAAGTTATCCTAAGACTCACTAAGGTAAGACCTGAAGGAACCGCCCATACACCCCCTTCAATACACACCTAAGTGATCCTTAAGACTACCAACCAGAGGCTTACCTCGAACGGGAAACAAGTCCAAACCCTAGACTAGACATTAGAAGAAAATTCATACATTAAGGACCTCATGTAAGTGCCCTACTCCAATGGAACTTGTAAGTTACACTAAGTGCAATGTGAGAGTAGCATCCCATACTACTACTCCCACTTATTTCTCCTTGAGGATTCCCTTGGATCAAGCACACTAGATTAGTCAATCATAACTTCATTATATAAAACTTACTTTAACATGCTTCCACAACATTAGAAATATAGTCATCTAACTTCATTTACAACACATGATATCACATTCATACACTTCATATAAAACACACCAAGACTCCCCTTTCGAAATTGTCTAGTTAGTGCAATGAATAAATAGTGTTCCATACCACAACCTACTCTAAGTAGTACATTCTTTTAGGAGACTTAGTTCATTCATTCTTTTGTGGGGGCTAGCTTAATCAACATAGACCATGAGAGCTTAACATGGAATCCCGATATTAACCCTTATCGGATGAGGGATCCCCACTCTCCTAAGGTAAGGTCATTCTCTTAACATTTACATGGATTTCCAATGGCTACGCCTATGCGGGCGCATAGTTAAGGGAAAAGGAAATTTTTACTAAGTAACTCATTCTCTACTAAAGAGGGTTACTCATCTCAAGAGGTACATTGGAATACAACATCTCAACTCACGAAATGTAACCACCCTTTCTTCATATCCTCTCGGTGCTAAGCATAACTCCCCAACGAAGTCTCAATATTATATATTATATGTTAAGGATAACTAGTGGACACCACATCTCAACTCCAAAAAGGGCATACATCCTCCGACCTATCTTAGAAATCTCTTGGGAGATTGTGAGGTTAATGCTAAACACTTCATCTCAACTCACGAAGAGTATTCAACCATGTCACATTCGGAGAGCACACCCAGATGCGACCGACGTCGGCATCCTCTTAGAGGACTCATACAGGACCTTATCATTTGTTATAATATGTCATCAGTTAAAATTGTGGAAAAGTTAAAACTTTTAATACTATGTGAAGTATACTTAGACTTAATACATAACAACTATGAAAACATACATAGCGATATTCTAAAAGTTGTCGCATATAAAAACAATATAAACAGAATGAATATGGATTTAGCCAATAAATAGTCCATACGTCATATAGGCCTTGATACAAAAGAATCCAAAGAACATAAATAGAAATACGAGTATTCTTAAAATCTACTAAAAGTCTTTGTAATTTAGAATAATGAAAAGATAGCATCCCCGAACATGAGGACCTACCAACACTTGGATAAAGAGTTCCAAGATTCTTCAATCGACCTTCTTAATCATCAATGCTCGGACCCTACATTTGTAGTAATATAAAGTAATGGGGTTAGTACGACACATGTACTAAGTATGAGTATATGCACAAACATTTAAGGACATGCATCAAAAAGGATCATTTGTTAGAAAGCATTCTTAGTCATATGAAAGTCTTCAATGCACATACCATAGAACATATACGAGTTAAGAATTCCATCAACATAAAGCATGATCATAGTAAAATACATATTATCATAGAGTCATGTTAACATTTCATATTCAATAGATCATATGAACAGTTACCAATGATCCCATCCCTAACCAACAAGTACAATGGTCATGTGAAGCCCCATAACCCCACACAACCAAGTAGATAAGATAGGATACCATAAGTAAAGCTTTGCTTATTGTAACACAAGTAGTCATCACCTCATAAAGCAATATAGACCAATAACATGTTCATTAACGTAAAAAACTTCATACAAGAGTAACAACATGTATCATAAACATCATACCTTTCATGTTATCATATTACATAAGAACAATTTCCTAGGACTTTCCTTAGAGTCAACTTGTGCAATGTCTAGGTAGAGTCCCATACCCCTACCTATACTAAGAAGACTCTTCAAGTCACCCTAGTCAACGTCCATTTACTTGTCTTTCATTTTACATGAGGGAACAATATCCTTAACCGACAGTAGACCATGTGAGCTAAACATGGAATCCAGTGTCATAAAACCCCACAAAAAAAGAAGGTGGTCTACAGGCCAAAGTAGAACCAAACATGACATAGCTTTCTTGGTGGATCCACTAGATAGTATCCTATGGTGGCAACATAGTTCAAGAACTAGGAGATGTATTAGAGACCCATAGTTCCACATTACATGGAAGTCTCTATCTCATGAGAGTCATTGTGAACCTACCTTCCAACTAGGGAAGGGAAACCTCTCGTATCTAGTTCGCTCGGTGCTAAGTTTAAGTCCATTTTTGATTAAGATTAACTCCTTGTATAAACATGGTCATAATATCTTCAGGATTAGATGAGAATTTCCTTTCATCCCAACCCTTGGTTTGTGATATTAACATAGCATAAGCATCTTGTGTAAAACATAAAAGAGAATATCATAAACTTACTTTATTGTATTCTTTTCATGATCTCACAATTAACATATTTGTAGCCCAACATATATACACATAGCAATATCACACATACTGCTATAGCATAGCATCATCATTTATAGGCTAACATAACCATCATAGCGTAATCATAACTTTAGAATACTTACCTCTTGCTTCCAAGAACCTTATTCAAAACTTACGTTCAACTTACAACTATCGTAACACACAACATATTCAAATACTAAATAGAATAACCAATACTAACTCTTCAACTCATAAAAAAGATCAATTTATAATGTAGGATGAGGGAAAGGGTTATTATAGAGTTCATTCAAATATTAGTTCTAATCCCAATGTTTACATGTTATCAAGTAGTAAGTACAAACAAATCAAGACCATTATTTAGAGAGAGATCATGCATCACACGAGATTGAAACCTTATTAATAAAGTTCATGTTAAATCAACCATAAAAAACCATTATTTTTCATCGATAGTCATAAATCTAGAGTTAGGAAGAAAACCCGCTTTGTAGAGTAAAAACCCTAGAATTGAATTTCTTGAAAAACTATCTTTGAAAGGACCTCTTGGGGAAAAGAATCCCAAGAGTGAAAAGACCATACCTTATAGACGAACAATCCATGAAATTTGATTGGAAATCTTGGAGTCTTCGTCTTCTTCCTTAAGCTCTTGTTGTTCTTCAATGGGGTTTGGTAAAGAGAGCATTTCTTGACGTAGATGGGAAAATTCGTTTGAATCTGGTTTTAGGGTGTAAAAAGACGTCTAAAACTGACCTAGTTTACATATATAGTATCCCTATAAAATACCCCAAAGACCCTTCACTTAAATGGGTATTTTTAAGAACTTAAATTACCAAAAATACAACTTTAACGAATATGGGAAGTGGCTGCGCATCGCGGGGCCAATTTCCATTATTTTTCTGAATTTTTGGGTCGAGGCAGTGAGGTTCGTGTCAGCCTCACGTCGCAAGGCTGCCTCTCAATTCTTGAGGCAGAGTGCCACGTGAAGGCTGTTCGTCGCACACCACCTTCTCAAATCTTGCTCGCGCAGGATGCTTTGGCAGCCTGCCTACTCATGTCGGGGTCCTCCCCAAGGACCCTTCGAGTGGTCCTTGGGGTTTCGTTACCGGACATTTGGACCTTTTGTTCTACATACTACCTATCAAAAGTCTTTTTACAAGTTTTGGACTTAATTTGACACTTCAAAACCTTCACCAAACATAGGTACATCAACTAGTTCAAATTAGATAATTTCCGGACGTCAAGGTCTTTCTTTGTCGTTTTGGCTCTAACCTTTTCAAAATGAACTTATTACATTAATATTGGTCTGGAAACCTGATTTTGAACATTATTTAGTAGATTAAGCTCTAGTCTAAGTCATGGCATTTCCGGAGTGTTACATTATCCCCCCTAGGGACAGTCGTCCCCGAATGACACTAAAATCTTTTGGGGGGTAAGAATACACTCAATACTAGCAGCTCAACCAATCAACAATATAAAATCGTAATGAGTCACAGCTCATAGGAGTACATCACAAATCCTTACAACACATACCATAACATTACACATAGCACTCTATTCATCCCCCACAACATATAAGAGCTCCATATTCATAACACACAGTGAGGAACTTACTTCTCAACATTATCAAGAGCTCAAAATACATCAAGGAGTTACCATACTATCATTCTTCTCAAGACAACAATGAAAGAACAGAATCTCAGGAAGACAACATGCATACATATTTCAGATAAGAGCAAGAATAGAGTATGATAGCATTTTCTTAAACTCAAATTGGTATAACCTTTAGCAAAACATGCACCTATTTAGGAAAAACAAGTCAATTTCATATCATTCCTTTTTTTTCTTAACTAAGAGGAATGTCTAACCTCAAGGAGTAAATAAATGAGGGTAGCGGGACATCATGCCGACTTCAGCCCTCGATGTTGGACCCTCAACAAGATGGTTCCTCCATAGAACCTTTACAGAGGCAACCTCCTTGATTCTCAACTTCTTGACTTGGCGATCTAGGATCTCAACAGGAACCTCTTCATAGGAGAGGTTCTCATCCACCCCTAAACCTTCCATAGGAAGAATAGACACCGGGTCACCTATGTATTTCTGGAGCATAGAAACATGAAATAACGGATGAACTTAAGCTAGTTCACTAGGTAGTTTCAACTCATAGGCAACCTTCATAATTCGTTATAAAACCTCATAAGGACTAACATACCGGGTACTCAACTTCCCCTTCTTACCAAATCTCATCACCTCTTTCATAGGTTAAATCTTCAAGTAGACATTAACCTATTTCAAACTCAAGATCTCTTCTTCTATTGTCGTCATAAGACTTTTGCCGACTATAGGCTTTCTTCAATCTCTCTTTTATTAGTTGAACTTTCTCTATAGCCTCATAGATAAATCCGTGACCAAGGAGTGAGGACTCACCAACCTCAAACTATCCAATCGGAGATCTACACCTTCTACCATAAAGAACTTTAAAAGGTGCCATGAAGATGCTGGAATGATAGCTATTGTTGTAATAGAACTCAATCAAAGGTAAGTGATCATCCCAGCTTCCTTCGAAGTCAACAACACAGGATGTTAATATGTCTTCAACGGTCTGAATGGTACGTTCCTCTTGACCATCTGTCTGAGGATGAAAAGCGGTATTATGTTTTACTTAGTACTTATACTCTTTTGAAAAGCCTTCCAAAAATGAGAAATGAATTGGGGACCTCTATCCTAAAGGATGGACAAAGGAATCCCACAAAGACACACAATCTCATTAATGTAGATTCTTGCATAATCTTCGGCAGTATAAGTAGAATTTACAAGAATAAAGTGGGCAAATTTGGTCAACATATCCACAATAAACCATATGGAATCATTTTGCCTCCTGGTTTGAGGAAACCCAATAACAAATTCCATATTGATGGCTTCCCACGTCCAAGTACGAACATCCATGATTTGGGTTAAACCACGCAGTTTTAGATGCTCGGCTTTACCTTGTTGGCAATTTGGACACTTAGCAACAAACTCTGCTATGTCCCTCTTTAAACCATCACACCAATAGACCTCTATAAGGTAATGATACATTTTTGTGGCACCCGGATGTATAGAATAATGAGAACCATGGGCTTCTTCTAGAATTCGATTTCTCAAATCCTCATCATCCGGTACACATGATCTCCCTTGGTACTAAGAACACCATCCCTCCTTGGGAGAATGACTCATTGAGCTTACCAAGTACCGATTCCTTTAACTCAATCAATAATGGATCAAGATGTCGCTTAAATTTCACATCCACCATTAATGATGAGTTGGAGTTATGATGGACCATGAAACCACCATTTGGAGAATCTTCTAACCGCACACCTTATTGAGCGAACCTATGAACATCTTTCGCAAGTTCTTTCTTCTCTTCTTCCACATGAGAGACACTACACATAGTCATACGACTCAGAGCATCCGCAACCACATTGTCCTTGCCAGGGTGGTAAAGGACACTCATGTCGTAATACTTCAAAAGTTCTAACCATCTCATATGACGGAGATTTAACTCCTTTTGTGTGAACACATATTGAAGACTTTTATGGTCAGTAAACACAACAACATGCACGCCATACAAATATTGTCTCCATATTTTCAAGGCAAAAACTACAACAACTAACTCAAGATCATGAGTTGGATAATTCTTCTCATGAATTTTGAGTTGCCTAGAAGCATAAGTAATCACCTTTACATGTTGCATGAGGACACATCCCAAGCCCACTCGGAAAGCATCACAATATACTACAAAGCCACCCTACGGTAAGGTCAACATCGGAGTGGAGGTATGCTTATTTTCAATTCTTGAAAACCTTTCTCACAATCTTCCGACCCATCAAAATTCACCTTCTTTTGGGTCAAAGCTGTCAAAAGAATAAGCAATGTACAAAAATCCATCAACAAACCTTCTATAATATTTGTCTAACCCATGAAACTTCTTATGTCAGTAGTAGTCAAAGGTCTAGGCCAATTTCTGACCGCATCCATCTTCTTCGTACCAACCTCTACACCCTCACCAGAGATAATATGGCAAAGAAAAGCAACTGACCTCAACCAAAATTCACAATTACTAAATTTGGAATAAATATTGTGTTCTTTGAGGACTTGAAAGGCCAACCTCGAGTGACTCTCATTCTCATTTTCATTCTTGGAGTATATTAAAATATCATCAATGAGCACAATCACAAATGAGTCAAGGTAATCTCGGAAAAGTCTATTCATTAGGTCCATAAACGCTGCCGGGGAATTTGTTAACCCAAATTACATAACTAGAAATGCATAGTGAACATATCTAGTTCGCAAACCTGTCTTGGGAACATCTTCACCTCTCACCCTAAGTTCGTGATATCTCGACCTTAAGTCAATCTTGGAAAAGTAGCTAGCACCTTAGAATTAATCAAATATATCATCAATAAGATGGAGAGGAAACTTTTTCTTTATGGTGACCTTATTAAGTGGGCGATAATCAACGCACTTTCTTAGAGACCCATCCTTCTTCTTCAGAAATTAGACAAGAGCACCCCATGGAGTAATACTAGGCTGAATAAAACCTTTGTCTTGTAAATCTTTGAGTTGGAGCTTCAACACTTTCAATTAAGACGGAGCCATCCGATATGGAGGTATTGAAATGGGATTTGTATCCGGTAACAAATCAATGCCAAAGTCAATTTCCCGGTCGGGAGAAATTCCTAGAACGTCATTAGGAAAAACCTCTAGATATTCCCTTACTACGGGCACTGACTCAATAAAAGGAGTTTCACATTCTAAATCGTTAACTCTCACCACATGATATAGACAACCTTTGGCTATCATCTTAAAATCCTTCAAACAAGAAATGATTTTACCCCTTGGCATGGAATTTCCCCCCTTCCACTCTAAAATGGGTTCATTTGGGAATTGAAACTTTACTACTCTTGTTCTACAATCTATGTAAGTAAAACAATCATGAAGCCAATCAAAACTCAAGATGATATTAAATCAAACATGTCAAGTTCTACCAAATCAACAAGTGTAACTATATTGAACAGCATTACAAGACATTTCCCATAGACACTTTTTGCAACCAAAGAGTCACCCATTGGGGTACAAACCAAAAAAATTTCAATCAAAACATCGAGAAGTACATCAACTGCCTAGCTATCAAAGGTGTAACAAATGAAAGGGTAGCACCGGGATCAAGAAAATCATAAACATTAATAGATAAGACTTGTAACATACCTGTTACAACGTCGGGAGAGCTTTCTTGTTCACCTGTAGCCTTGAGTGCACATAAATAGTTCCTTTTTCGAGCTTCAGAACTGACACGCCCTCAAAAATGAACTAAGGTATATAGAGCCTCACATGTTCCTAAAAAGGTTAATAATATGTTTATTAAGTGTTTTATAGTATGTATACTTGATTTGAGGTGATTTGAAAGTCAAAGGTCAAGGGACGACCAAGACGTTCTACGACTAGTCACCAAAGGGCATTAGGTGTTTTTATGTGATTATGTGTGTGTAATGGTCTCTTGAGGTCCTTATATGAGTTGTAATTATGTTTATAGGCAGTGTGTTAAGTTTCATGAAGTTTGGAGGTCAAACGTCCAAGAACGTCCATGACGTCCGAAAGTTAGTCTTTAGAAGTGCTAGTGAGTCCTTGTATGTTTTGCTTAATTTTATGTGTTTTTTGGAGTTGAGAAGAAGTTTAGTTGACCCCAGTACCTTAATAGACATGTTAAGGGTGAAAACGCCGGATAATACTCCCTGGGGACCACCCGAAGGGTCCCTAAGGAGGACCCAAACATTAGAGAAGAGGTTGCCCAAGGCAGCGAGCAAAGTCCAAGAATTGTCCTTGCCCTTGGAACACTCTCCTAGCACGAACCTCATTGCCTCAAATTTTATTTGGGGCAGAATGGGGAGGCTGCTCCGCGACGCGCAGCCCACTCCCAGATCTAGTTGTGTCGTTTTTATGTCAATTCTTACATGTCTAAGAGCCTCAATTCGTGTGGGGGTGTTTTGGTAAATTGGGGGACATTTTATTAACTGGTTTTAGGAACTTTTTAAACCCCTTCCCAAACCAAAACCCCAATACTGATTAAGAAATCAAATTCCCAAAGTTCTCTTCTCTTGAAAAATCCCCAAAACCCCCATGAAGACCAAGCTCAAGAACAAGCTATGGAGTTGTATTCTTGGAGCTTTCTTCTCAGATTTTCATGGGATTTTTAATTAATAACGTATGGTGATCCTTCATCCATAGGTAACCATTCATCTATGAAGTCCTTTCAAAGGTTTTCTAAACATGAATTCTAAGTCAAAAATCTTATTTTAGAATCTAGCATTGGTTAATTCTCAAATTTATTTAGAAATCATTATAATGATTAAGATACGTTTATCTACTGATTTTATGATGAGTTTCTATCAAATTTTATGAAGAACCATGATGCTCCTAATTTCTCAAATTAGCCTATAATGTGGGTCTTGTGATCTTGACTTGATATATATAGAATTGTGATTAGATTGTATTGAATTACTTATTACTATTACTTTCTATATCAATTGAATATGAATTGAGGAGGAATGATCAAAGATGATATTTAGCTTGGAGATTTGGTAAGTTGACCTATTTCTTCTAATTAGCCTAGACTACATTGAATTGTGTTGATTGGTTTGGTCCACTTATGGTGGCGGTGTTTACATTCTTATGCATGTTTATGTGATATGATCATGGCCTTTAAGGCATTAGATGCAATATGAATTGATATATGATTTCTATGTTAGGAAGTTGAAGGATTTATCCATGATTCTAATATCATGTTTAAGTGAATTGATGGTATGTGTATAGTCTTATACACTACACGTTTACTCTACGTGTGGAGATGATATTATATGTATATGTGTGATGATCATGTTAGGGTCAGGTATGGTCTTTATGGATAATGGTAATGAATATCTTTGTAGCATGGCCCCTACCCATATGAACCCTATATGAATGTGTGATCAAATTATGCTAAGAGTCTTATATTCTATTGTTGAATATGTACTTGCCTCCTATGATGTAATATGAGTGTGTGTAGTCTATATTCCTTAATACTCTATAGGTTTGTATGACTTGAGACTTGATGAATGTTGTACATGTGATGTGGTCTTTAGAGTGTGGCTTCCTCAATACTATGTGATACCCATTATGTAATAATGTTAACCAATGTAGACACACACTTCATGCATATCTATGAGTAGGATAGATTCATGATAACTAAGGAAAGGATAGTTCTCCTATGCATCATTACCTATTTATATGCATGTAAAGTATATGATTTATGAAGTTATGAACATGTGTGCCTAAATGTGTTTATCTGAAGGAAGATGTCACATATATGTACACACACATGCACGTATGAATATGATATGATTAGGTGAAAGGACATTCTCACATAAGGTAGGTTTAATGGTGAATGTAGAATTCTCACCTAGATATCTTTGAGCTATATGATATATGATGGAGTAAGTCCCTAAGGCCTATTCTTTATGAACTAATGTTATCTAAAGGTTTAATGATGTTTAAAAAGGGAGCTATTGCTTAGCACCGAAAGGGCATGTAAATGAGATGGAGGTCTCACGTTAGTAGGTCCGACTTCCCACATGTGTTTCTTTACGACTAGTAGTGTGGATTCCTAAGGTATATGTTCTCTCATGAGATGGAAACCCTCACGTTAGTAAGTCAACGTTTCTAGAAGCAATCTCCTTGTCCCTTAACTATGTGCCCACATAGGACTCTAGCTTAGTGGATCCACCTAGATAAGCTATGTACGAATGGTTGCACCTTAGGCAAGTGTTAACCCTCTATTTTTGGTGTGGGAGTAGAACACTAGATTCCATGTAGCTCACATGGTCTATGTTGGTTATGGCTATGTCTCCCGAATGTTAATAATTAACTAAGATAAGAATATGAACTCTAATCTAAATTCCTTGAGGAGTGTACTTTGTATGGGAGGACTACGGACCCTACCTATACATTGCACTAGACGAATTCAAGAAAGGATAGGATTGCATACCCTTATGAAGTAAATACTTATGTTATATATATGACTTGTATGAATGCATGTTAAGTGACCTTGTTATGTTAAGATATGAAATATGACTATGCATGTGAATTACACTTATGGCTTCTAAATGAGTTTTCTTAGTGTATGTGGGGGTTTGAGACTTCATGCATACATTGCACAAGTAAGCTTATGAAGGGGTTGTGGGGGTGGTTTACTTATTATATGAACTAAGTAAGTCTATGACTAAAATGTATGAGTTATGATGTCTTCCTATGATTTTATAAAGTATGATGAGTCTTTATATGATAATATGAAGTATGTGGCCTTATTTCTATTGTAAATGAATATGTCATGACTTGTTGAGTATGTTATGCTTAGTATAGGGTGACTTCTTAGGTTCACTTGGTGGAAGTAGCATTATGGAATTTTACCTATGCATTGCACTAGTGTGACTTAGGAGTTGACTTAGGTGATGGTCCTTATGTGAAGTTGATGTCTTTGATGTGCTTATGACTTCAGAATATATGTGGTTATGTTTAGGAATCATATTATGAAAGACTATTGTAAGGTGATCTCAAGGTGATGCATTGCACTAGGTACACTTGAGGGTTACTTAAGAAAATAAGTAAAATAAAAGAAAGGTAATGTATGATGTGTATTGAATATGCTTATGAGTACGATAAATGGTTTTCTATTATATTATGATTATTATCCATGTCTATATTATGCATGTGAACTATATTGAGCTTATATGTGCCAATGTTCGTGAAGTTTACTAAAACATGTTGCATGATTTCAAATGAAATATCCTCTTTAAATGCATGTTTTTGCATGGTTGTCATACTTAGTGCATTCTTGTACTAATACCATTCTTCTTCATCTTTTTATACAAAGTTTATGTGGTTATGGCTAGAGGATGTTTCCTAATTGAAGAGCTTGGATAGATATCCCAAGTTCAAGTAGAGGGATCCTTATTATTCAAGGATTTCTCTATGTCAAGTTCCCATTCATTTATGTAATAGCTTAGATATTCTTTTATGTTGTTAAGGTCCGTGTACCTATTCAATTCTATTGAGTTGTGTCTTAAGATGGCAAAGAGACATAAGAGTCCAACTATGTACTATGAAATTATATATATATATGAAGTAATGTTCTAGCATATGATGTGCTATGAATAGTTTTAAATTTTCGGCTATTTTTTATGAGTATGCAATGAGGGTACGCTAAAAGGCTTGTCTTAGACCTCAGAGAGGTCGACGATGCCGTGTTAAGATCTAACAGTACTCTAACTTCTAGGGGGTACACTCGGGTCGTAACAAGAACTAGGACCGCTTGGTTGAGTTTGGCTAATCCCCTTACCTTGAATTCTCACATTAGGACAATCTTTCACCATATGGCCACCTTTGCCACAACCATAGCAACTATTAGTTCCAACAAGTAGTTCACCCACATGTTTCTTACCACACTTACCACAACTTGGTCTTTCTCTTGGTGGATCAACATTTCTCCTTTTTTGAGGTTTAGGATTAGAACCTCTACCATTGCGATTCTTTGAGAAATTTGAAGGGACTTTGTTTGAAAACCTCTTCTTGAACTTAGTATTGTCTTCAACATCAAGCCTACTCTTAGAAGAACTACTTTCAAAAGACCTTGCCTTCTTAGCTTCTCTGTTCCTCTCCCTTAGACTACTCTCTCTTCTACTTGTTGTGCATGAACCATCAACCCGGAAAGATCCATATTGTCATGAAGCATGGTTGCACGACATTCTTCTTCAATCTCTTCAGACACGCCCGTTACATAATGACTCATTTCAGCCCTAGTATTGGAAACCAAAGAAGAAGCATAATTGCAAAGCTTAATGAATTTTGAGGAGTATTCCTTGACACTCATACCTCCTTGACGAAGGTTGATGAACTCATCTACCTTAGAATCTCTTTGCTCCCTTGGGAAGAATCTGTTAAGAAAGACCTTATTGAAGATCTCCAAAGTCACGGGACCACCTCCTAAAGCCCTACTATCCTTCCACTGATTGTGCCATGTATGAGCCACGTCCTTGAGTTGATAGGAAGCAAGCTCAACTTTCTCAGTAGTACTTAGCCCCATATCAAACAAGATCTTGTAGAACTTATCAAGGAAGTCTAGGGGGTCTTCATGAACTTTTGATCCAAAGAACATGGGAGGATTCATCCTCATAAAATCTGTCAGAAGGCTAGCCATAGTACTAGCATGTCGGTTCTCTCAAGGAACAACATCCATGTTAAGTTGTGCCATAATGGCCTGAGCTTGGGTGGTGATGGCTTGGGCCATTTCGAATAGGGCTTCCCTCACCTTACCATCCGTCATAGTCGGAGGATTCACCGAAATTTGATCATTCATAGAAGGTTGCACTTGAGGAGGAACTTAATTGCCTTGGGGAGTTGCTCCCGCACTCGCAATCTCTTCTCATACTCTTTTCGTGACTGTCCTTATTCTGTTCATCACCTATAATGACAAGAAAGGGATTAGATGCTAAAAGACACATAGTGTCAAAACTCTAGAGGCACGACGTAGGATTATCAAGAAAGGATAATTTTCCTAATAATCACATAGCCTCTCATCCACAATTTTGGCATGTTTCACAATCATGAACAAGAAACTAGGTAATGTTATTTTGTAAGGCATTGATCCTAGGGATATTTAATCTCATGCTCTGATACAAAGTTTGTCACATTAGGAGAGCACACCCCAGATGTGACCGGCGTTATTATCCTCTCAGAGAATTCAGACAAGCCCTTAGCATTCACCATAACATGTTTAGTTAAAATTGCGGAAAAATTAAAACTTTTAACACTATGTGACATATACTTAGACTATATAACAACCATGCAACGTATATAGAGATATTCTAAATTTTGTCTCATATAAAAACCATCTAAAGACTACGAATCTGGACTTAGCAAATAAATAGTCAATACGCCATATAGGCCTTAATACAAAAGAAACCAAAGAATATAAATGGAAATACGAGTATTCTTAAAATCTACTAAATTCTTCGTAAACTAGAATAATGAAAAGATAGCATCCCCGAACATGAGGACCTACCAATATTTGGAGAAAGAGTTCCAAGATTTTTAAATCGACCTTTTTAATCTTCAATGGCCGGACCCTACATTTGTAGTAATATAAAGTAATGGAGTTAGTACGCCACATGTACTAAGTATGGGAATATGCACATAACATTTAAGGACATACATGAAAAAGGATCATTTCATAGAAAGCATGCTTAGTCATATGAAAGTCTTCAATGCATATACCCTAGAACATATACGAGTTAAAAATTCCATAAAAACAAAGCATGATCCTAATCAAAGACATATTATCATAAAGTAATGTTAACATTTCATATTCAATACATCATATAAACACTTACCAATGATCCCATCCGCAACCAACAAGTGCAATGGTCATGTGAAGCCCCATAACCCTACACAACCAAGTAGATAAGATAGGAGACCATAAATAAAACTTTTCTTCACATAACTTGTAACATAAGTAGTCAACACCTCATAAAGCAATATAGACCAATAACATGTTCATTAACGTAACCAACTTCATATAAGAGTAACAACATTTATCATAAGCATCATACCTTTCATGTTATCATATTACATAAGAACAATCTCCTAGGACTTCCTTTAGAGTAAACTTCTGCAATGTCTAGGTAGAGTCACATACTCCTACCTATACTAAGTAGACTCTTCAAGTCACCCTAGTAAGCGTCCATTTACTTGTCTTTCATTTACATGAGGGATAATTTTCCTTAACCAACATTAGACCATGTGAGCTAAACATGGAATCCGGTGTCATAAAACCCCACACCGAAAGTAGGTGGTCTACCGACCAAATTGGAACCAAACATGACATAGCTTTCTAGGTGGATCCACTAGCTAGAATCCTATGGTGGCAACATAGTTCAAGAACTAGGAGATGTATTAGAGACCCATAGTTCCACATTAGATGGCAGCCTCTATCTCATGAGAGTCATTGTGAACCTACCTTCCAACTATGGAAGGGACACCTCTCATATCTAGTTCGCTCGGTGTTAAGCTTAAGTCCATTTTTGGTTAATCTTTAAGTTATCATAGGTTCATAAATCTTATCATAAGTCATAGGAGATTAACTCCTTGTATAAACATGATCATAAGCTCTTTAGGATTATATGGGAATTTTCTTTCCTCCCAACCCTTCGTTTGTGAGATTATCATAGCATAATAATCTTATGTAAAGCATACAAGAGAATATCATAAACTTACTTTATCGTATTCTTATCATGATCTCACAATTAACATATGTGTAGCCCAACATATATACACATAGAAAAATCATACATACTTCCATAGCATAGCATCATCATATATAGGCTAACATAACCATTATAGAATAATCATGACTTTAGAAGACTTACCTCTTGCTTCGAAGAACCTTATTCAAGACTTACGTTCACCTTACAAAAATCATAACACTCAACATAGTGAAATACTCAATATCATAACAAATACTAACTCTTCAACTCATAAACAAGATCAATGTATAATGTTTCATAAATGAAAGGGTTATTAAAGAGTTCATTCAAGTCTTGGCTGCAATCCCAAAGTTTACGTGCTATCAAGTAGTAAGTATAACCCAATAAAGACCATTATTTAGATAGAGATCATGCATCAGACGAGATTCAAACCTTATTAATCAAATACTCAACAGTTTGTGTGAAACCAGCCATAGAAAACCATTATTTTTCATCGATAGTAATAAATATAAAGTTAGGAAGAAAAACCGCTTTGTTGAGTAAAAACCCTAGAATTGAATTTCTTGAAAAACAATCTTTGAAAGGACCTCTTGGGTAAAAGAATCCCAAGAGTGAAAAACCCATACCTTATAGACGAATAATCCACGAAATTTGATTGGAAACCTAGGAGTCTTAGTCTTCTTCCTTAAGCTCTTGTTGTTCTTAAATGAAGTTTGTAAAAGAGAGTGTTGCTTGAGAGAGATGGGAAAATTCGTTTGAATCTGATTTTAAGGTGTAAAAAGTGGTCCAAAACTGACCTATTTCCATATATAGTTGACCTATAAAATATCCAAAAGATCCTTCACTTAAATGGGTCTTTTTATGAAGTTAAATTACAAAAAATACGACTTTAATGAATCTGGGTAGTGGTTGCGCATCGCGGGGCCAATTCCAACTATTTTTCTAAATTTTTGGGTCGAGGCAGTGAGGTTCGTGTCAGCTTCGCGTCATGAGTCTTCCTCTCAATTCTTGAGGCAAAGTGCCTCGTGAAGGTTGTTTGTCACGCACCACATTCTCCAATCTTGCTCACGGCAAAGCCTGCCTACCCATGTTGAGGTCCTCCCCAAGGACCCTTCGTGTGATCCTTGGGGTGTTGTTACCAGAAGTTTATACCCTTTGTACTACATAATACCTATCCAATGTCGCTTTACTAGTTTTATACTTCATTTTACACTTCGAAACCTTCACCAAACATAGGGACGTCAACTCGTTCAAATTAGCTAGTTTCTGGACGTCAAGGTCTTTCTTTGTCATTTTAGCTCTAACCTTTTCTAAATGAACTTATTACATTAATATAGGTCTGGAAATATAATTTTGAACATTATTTAATAGATTAAGATCTATTCTAAGTCATGACATTTCCGGAGTGTTACAACCCAAATAATCCCCTAAATCACATTTCCTAACTTCATTAATTCATTCAAGTGTGAGTATGTGAGTGTACATGTGAGCACACCTTTCACCTAATCACCATTTCATCAACATTGAATTCCAAACATGCTTCAACCTTCATTCATAATATTACACACTTAAACATGCTTCACATAAACATATAGTTCATTTAGACATAGTCTCCGCAAAACTTCACATGACAAGCTTCATAAAGCACATCAACAAGAACAACATCATTATCATCATATTTAACATAATATACCTCCATGGCCTTACTCAAAATATACAAATAGATTCACATTCATATATTTCAGGTAAACACCGCCACCAAAGGTGGACCATACCATTCAAGAGCATTTCGTAATAAGAGAATGAGACCAACTTACCATTCATACAAGACTTCAAAACCTACTAACAATTTACCCAACAATTAATCATAAAATATCCGTTAGGGCAGTAGCTAAACCATAATATAAACATGAAGAAACCAAAGCTCAAACACTACACAATCATGTTCATTTAACCCATTACGTAATCTAGAAGTTGGAAATATGCATAATCATGGGTTAATTAGGGTTTGGTTGTTAAAATAACCAAATAACACTAAAAACTACACATTTGAATCATTAAAACATTTTTATATGATGACCCATGCGTAGATTCAAAGATAGAAGAAGATAGAGTTTGTAAACCCTTTTTGAAGTCTTTTAGAAATGACTCCTTGAAGTGAAGAGAGTTCAAATATGACTACCATACCTCAATGAGAAGGAAAAATACTAATTTTTATGAATAACACGTCCACCATCATCCCTCCAATCTCTTCCTTGAGTCCAAGATTCTATGGGTTTTTGGGAGAGTCTTTCTTTAAAGAGAGAGTTTGAATATTTGAAATGAGGGGTTTTGACTAGGTCTAGGACTTAAAATCAATTTAATATAATCTAAAAACTCCAAAATAATCATCCTAAGTTCATAAAAGATTGGGGGTGTATTTACAAAAACACCCCAAGCTTGGCAGCAAAACGTGACAGCTTTCACAGGTGCCAATCGATGACCCCAAGCTATTGGGTGTCGTCTGATCGACGACTCGTCCTTCTGGAGCGTCGATGTATTCAGAGGCTTATTCTTTTGGGTATAAGCTCCCACTAAGTGTGGGACTATGCCCCCCCCCCAAATGATTGGGAGCGTTGTGACTACGGTCAGTAGACTGATGGGCGTCGATTGCCCAGTTTTGGAAACTTGGTTGCAAAGTATTGGGTTCTCTTCTAGGACCCCTTGTGGGTCCTAGGTGGAGTCATACCCTGACGTTGAACCCCTAAATATGGTCATCTAGGACTTAGTAACATCCCACATCAATTTTAATTAAAACACACACGTAAAACTCGCTAAAACACATGAGGACACACAAGCACTTTCTAAGGCATACCTTCTGAACGTCATGGACGTTCTTGGAGGTTGGACCTCCAAACATCACCAAACTTAATACACTGCCTAAGGACATAATTATTAATAATTTTGAACACAAAATTAACTCATGAAACATTTACGAATCTCTAGTTCACCTTAGTTCGTTTAAGGGTATTACACAACTAACAAAGAGTACTTATCCCTAGATGTTTGTTTTGAACACCACATCTCAACTCACAAATGGTATCCAACCTCCAACGTATCTAGAAAGATCTTGGGATTAGTGAGTTTTCTAGAAAAAACTATATTTCAACTCTGTCACACCTGGATCCTAGATCCTACATGAGACCGGCACGGTTAACCTCTCAGAGGTCGCAGACAAGCCTTTTCTTAGCTTTTATCAGAATCATATAGTTAAATTTCGCGGAAAATATAAAACATTATTGAAGTGTACTTAGACTTCATATAATTGCATAAGAGTGATATAATAACAGATCAAACTAATCAACCATCTATAAATAAATTGAACAATTGAAGCGAAGAATTCATAATAATAGTAATAGTTTCCAAACCGGCCTTAATACAAAAACTTGAACAAATGTTTTGAAAAGAAACGCTAGGGACAACATCCACTAGCTATGCCTAATGTACTAAACCTAGAAAGCGTAGACATCCTCGAAAGCAAGAGGACCTACCAAAGTCTGGAGGTACTAGTCCAAACAGCTTCAACGATTCTTCAATATTCTCAAGGACCTGCACCTATAAAAATAGTAATAGTATATGTGTTAGTACACAGTTGTACTATGTATGGGTGTATGCACATAAACACATAAGGACTATGCATGATCAAGGAAAGCTCTTCCTATAGTAACATGTCATTTCTGGAAAGTAAAGTCACTTCACTTTCCTAATTCGTTATTTGTGAATCATGCTATGAATATGACATATTTTCATGAACATAAAGCACACAACTAATTTTCTATATGAACATAATACCATGGAATCATGAACATAATCTTAGAACAACTCAAGCAAAAGTTAATAATTTTGCTCCCCTTAGGCCGAGAGCTCTCTTTCCCAGCCTTAGTTTATTATTCAGTATTTTCTTCTTTCTTGTTGTGTAGTTCAATGATCTCCTTTGATCCTATATTTTACTTACTAGTGCAATGATTCATTGTAGTCACATACCTATAATGAATCATGTAAGTAATCCAAAAGACTAAGGAAATGATTTGGCTACCCTACTCATGAGTTATTCTTTTCATTCTTGTTAAATTGGGCATGAAGTCTTTATAAGCCAATCTCTATTGGCTATGCCCATTGTTTGATTATTTGGATAATATATAGATGTTGGGGCATATATTCATACTCCAATATTGGCATAAACCAATAACTGTTAAAACTTCATTCTTATGAAACACTGATGATTTGACATTCTCATGCTTTGCTTACTTAGTTCACTTTGAACTTACATTTCTTCTTCTTTGATCTGTTGTTCACTTTGAACATGCTACTTTCTTTCTTTCATACTTTCTTAAAGAAATCTTTAACATTTAGCTGATATAGATCATGTGAGCTAACATGAAATCCAGTGTCTTCCCCACACCGAAAATAGGTGGTTTACCGGCCAAAGTGAAACCGAATACTTTCTTGAGCATTTATTGACATAGATCATGTGAGCTAACATGAAATACAGTGTCTTCCCCATACAGAAAAGAGGTGGTTCATCGGCTAAAGTGAAACCGAATACTTTCTTGAGCACTTAACTGACATAGATCATGTGAGCTAACATGAAATCCAGTGTCTTCCCCATACAAAAAAGAGGTGGTTCACCAGCCAAAGTGAAACCGAATACTCCCTAGCTTTCTTATGTGGATCCACTAGCTAGTAACCTATGCTGGCGACATATATCAAAGACTAGGAGACCTTTGAGACCCTGATCCACCTTGGTGGTAGTCTCGTCTCATGAGTCTTACATGTGCTAGCACAAGCTCATTGCTAGTCTATTGTTGCTTAGCTCAGATTTATTATACTTTACAACTTTTAGAGTTGACTCAAACATTATGGAATCTCGCTTCTAGTATGAGGTATACTTAACTCAATGGATGACTGGTAATCCCTTTCTTTACTTGATGAATGTGAATTTAACTCTTACATTATCATCATGGTGTGAGTGAGACTTGTCTCACGGTTTTTAACACCCTCTTATGTGAGTATCTTTGACGTAATCGTTTAAGTGTAGGTGAGACTTGTATCACTTCCTTTAACACCCTATATTAGGTCAATTTCATAACTCATAAGCTTTTAGTTATTTCATTACTCACCTTATTTTATTCAATGTTAATTGATAGTCTTGTACCATTATTTATGATAGTTATAAAGACTTATTCAATGTGCTATTATGTTCACAATGTTCATTTAGATAGGGTATGTTAGGACTTGTACCAATCGTTGGCATACCCTTGGTTATGAGTTCATTGATTTACATCTTTTCAAGTTAACTTATCAAACATGTATTTGGCCTTAGAGGAAACATCATAATTTACATTGGCCAAATAAGATTGGTATGATTTAGTATTGGCCAATTCTAATAATATTTTGGACATAGTATTGCTAGCCAATTTATTGGCATAAATCAAACTTTGATATTATCACTAGCCAAGTCAATTAACTTCATGTATGTACTATAGTAATCTCATCATATTAAGCAAACCAACTTTTAACCTTTGATTAGCCTTTAAGAACAATTCCATCTTCTCGAACACAATTAGGCATTACAACATTTATTATCTCATGTAAATAATACCCTAATCATACGAATCTAACATATATGTCTCATTCAACATTATAAATCACAAAAACATACACATAATGATCAGTTAGCACCACATACCAACAACATTCTCTAGATTTGTATTATACATACTACTAGAAATGAAAATAGGGAGAACTAGGGAGATTAACATACGACAATTTCATTAGGAACAACCCTAGTTTCCGTTTTCTTGAAGTCAATATGATTGAAAATCCTCCTGGGGAAAGGAATCCAAGAGAGAAAACCCATACCTTACTGTAGAATTGAATCTACGACGATCAGCCTGTTCTTTGCACGAAAACCATGAAGAACTGGCTTGAAATCGCCTAAGGTTTTTCTTACGTTGTTCACTGTTTTTCAGTCGTAGGTTTTCTAATGGTTAAATGTGAGTGTAAGTCTTCGGAACTGAATATTGACTAATTCAACTTAGGCTAAATAACTTAATTAAATAAATCAATTATCTAATTACCAAAACGCCCCTCCTAAATTGACTAAAAATAGGAGAGCATTTGACTTAGCCAAATTCTGAAAATTGCTAAGGGTCTCACTTTGAACATTTAAATTAATTAATTAAGTTTCTAATTTAATTAATTAAGTAACCTAGGTTAATGAATAAAGTACCCCTAAGTTGCTAGGACCATAACTAACCCCTTTGGACCATCCTAGGTTAGGTACTAGGATGTTTCTTTAGTTAGTTATTCGGCTAGTGTCACCCGGTTAGGTCTTAGGATGTCGGGTACACTAGTGAGTTTATTTTAGTTAATCCTAGGTTATTTAGCTAGTTAGGTCAGTTAGATAGATCCTACGATTTGTTAGGAAGCTTGGACCTACGTGGCTTGACCCGATGCGTGCCTGACCTCTAACCGCCCTATCCGAATCGGTTGGGCTTTGTCTCTCGGCCGGTAGCACATGTGCTTGCACATGTGTTGCCGTGCACTTTCCTAACCGTGCATTCAGGAAAGTTCACTTCTTGTCCAAGGATCCTCACTATGTCCTTGGGCACTTCTTAATCTAAATGATCATTTTAAATGATTATGTGGTATGGTACCTAGGCTTGACACTTGGATGCCTCGTACCTAATGTGTATGAGCGATGAAAATAAGAATTGAAGAAATTAGGAATTTTGGCTTAGGGTCTTCATTGCAAGTACAATTCCTAAACAAGCTTGGATTGTATTTTAAGTAACTTGTGTATACATAAAATTTTGCTTACACCCTTAATCCAATATTCTCTAACATGCCCAATATTACTCAATACTAGGCATTGGGATGCCTATGTACCCCAATGCATATTCTTAAAAACCAATGGACGCTTCACTAGACAAGTACATTTTCGGGAATGTCACAAACTCACGAACAATGCTCACCCCAAAATCCCCCTTTTCATTCTATAGGAATAGTAGGGATGGTCTACACACTTCATCTATACTCACGAAGAGTGTCTACCCTAAAAATCCCCCATTTCATTCATAACATCATTCCAAGTGTGTGTGGGTGAGTACATGTGAGCACACCTTCCACATAATCACGATAATCCATAACATTGATTTATAATCATGCTCACCTTGCATTCATCATAATCACACACCATCATGCTTCACATATACATATACTTCATTTAGACCAAATCTCTTCAAGATACACATTCCCATCTTTCTAATACATATATTGCATATACATCATAATCATCACCTTCTTCACATACTATGCCTTCAAGGCCATAATCATAATACACATAGTTAAACATATTCATATACTTCAAGTAAACATCGCCACTAAAGGTGGACCATACAACTCAAGATTACTTTAATAAAAACTAAGAAAGATGGAACAACTTACCCTTCATAAAAGCTTTTACCACCTTTTCTCAACATATCCAACAATTCATCATAATAAAGGATTTAAGGTAATAGCTAATCACAATATAACATAAATAAAAACATAGTTCTAACATTATCTTATCATATACATTAAGCCTACTTCATAAGTTAAAAGTTGAGATATTTAATGAACATGGGTTCATTCAGTTTTTTTACCTTAAAATCAGCAACTAAGATAAATGATATCATATTTCATTCATTAAAACGTTTTCATGCAAGACTCATGCTTAGAGGTCAAAATATAAAAAGTTGGAGCTTGAAAACCCTTTTTGAAAAATCTTTGAAATGTCACCTTGAATGAAAGAATGTTCAAGGATGAACCAACATACCTTAATATGAAGAAAACCCACGAGATTTGGTTAAGAAACTTGACGAATTTTGTCTTCTTCCTTGGATCTTCAAGCTTCTTGAAAATGGAGGTTTTTGGAGAAAAGGTTTTGGAGTGATTTTGATTTGAACTTGAGGGTTCGAATTAATGGGTGAAATAGGGTTTAAAGTGACCTAAAACAGTCCATAATCCCCAAAGTTCCCAGAAGACCCCTACACTCTTTGGACCATTTTCCAAAGTCTAATTTTACTTAAAAACGACGCGACCAAATCTGTGAAGTGGTTGTGCGTCGCGGCGGCAGCTCCTGATTTTGCCTCTCAATATTTTTTTAGGTAGTGAGTCTAGTGTCAGTCACGCGATGCCTAGGAATCTTAAGTTCCAGTCGTACGATATGAGGTGGCCACCACATAATTGTGCTACACGCTTTCTTTAGAAACTTCCTTGTCCAACGTTTGGGTCCTCCTTGGGGACCCTTAGGGTGGTCCCATAGGAGTCGTAATTGAAAGTTTGACCCTTGGTATGTCCCTCTAGGTACTAGGGTCATCCCCACTAGTTTTAGACTCTAAACAACACATTAATATATGCACAACAAACAAGGACACACTAGCACTCACACAAGGTTAATTTATGAACGTCTTGGTCGTTATTTGATGTTCGACTTCCAAACATCACAAACTGACTTCTAATGCTAAAATTCACTATTTTAACACATTATCAACTCATGAAACCCATGTGACGCTCTAGTTTGACATATTTCATTTTTTGGGTCGTTAAAACCATGATCCAATAATGCATATACATTAAAGGATAATAATTGTAATATACATGTAACCACATCTAGGGATCTCTCTTGATCACCTCAAGATTGGAGAGCATAAAAGCGATTCATTTTAGGGGAATCCTTATTTGAGGCATTTGCTTGTGCTTGAGCATTTTCCCTTCCTAGAGCTTTTATCATAGGGCAATCTCTCTTCATGTGACCACTCTTGCCACAACCGTAGCAATTATTCTTGCCTGCTAGGCACTTACCATTATGTTTTATACAAAATTTTGCACAGAAAGACTTCTCAACATAAGAACCACCACCTTTCCCCTCTTGGGTCTTAAGAGTAGACACCTTACCCTTGTTGATCCTTGGAGTATAAGGAGGCCTTAGTTGGAAAACCTCTTCTTGAATCTTGGTTTGTCTTGAACCTCGAATCTAGTCTTAGAACAATTCCCATCTTCGGCTCTTACCTTCTTCAACTCCCTACCAACTTGCTTAAGCTTTTGCTCCTCAATTTGTTCGGCATGAACCATGAGACGAGAGATGTCC
This sequence comes from Solanum sitiens, assembly GCA_016801875.1. NCBI lineage: Eukaryota > Viridiplantae > Streptophyta > Magnoliopsida > Solanales > Solanaceae > Solanum > Solanum sitiens. The sequence continues at coordinate 130,181 of JABWTJ010000036.1, read as the reverse complement.
AAACTAGGAATAAAAATAGCCAACCAACATTCATTAACATCAAGGTTGGATATACCCATAACAAATTTGTTCATCTTTGTCACATTCGGAGAGTAAACCCCAGATGCGACCAGTGTTATCGTCCTCTCAGAGGACTCATACAAGGCCTTAGGATTTGTCATAACATGTCATTAGTTAAAATTGAGGAAAAATTTAAATTTTTTGCATATTATGTGAAGTTTACTTAGACTTTATACTTAACAATCATGAAAACATACGTAGAGATAGTCTTAAATTTGTCTCACATAAGAACCATCTAAAGAGTACGAATCTGGACATAGCCAATAAAAATTCAATACGCCATATATTCCTTAACAGAAAATAATCCAAAGAACATAAAACGAAATCAAGTGTATTCTTAAAAACTACTAAAGTCTTCATAGGCTAGAATAACAAAAAAGATAGCATCCCCGAACATGAGGACCTACCAATACTTGGTTAAAGAGTTCCAAGCTTCTTCAATTGACCTTCTTAATCATCAGTGTTCTGACCCTACATTTGTAGTAATATAAAGTTAGGGGTTAGTACGCCACATGTACTAAGTATGGGTATATGCACATAAATATTTAAGAACATGCATGAGAAGGGATCATTTCTTAGAAAACAAGTTAATTAATTTGAAAACCTTTAGTGCACATACAATAGAGTATATACAAGATAAGGATCACAATCAACATAAAACATGGTCATAGTCAAAGACATAATGTCATAAAGTCATATTAACGTTTTATGTTCACTAGTGCATATAAAATTAACATGCAAAACACTTACCAATGGTCTCATCCCAAGCCAACAAGTGCAATAATCATGTAAAGCCCCATAACCCCACATAACCAAGTTAACAAGATAGGACACCATAAGTAAAACATTGTTTCATACAACTTGTAACATAAGTAGTCATCATCTCATATAGCAATATAGAATAAATAACATGTTCATCAATATAGCCAACATCATATATCATAAGAATTATACATTTCATATAATCTTATTACATAAGAACAATCTCCTAGGACTTTCATTAGAGTAAACTTGTGCAATGTCTAGGTAGAGTCCCATACCCCTATCTATAGTAAGTAAACTTCTCAAGTTACCCTAGTCAATGTTCATTTACTTGTATTTCATTTTACTTGTGGGAACAATCACCTTAACCGACATTAGACCATATGAGCTAAACATGGAATCTAGTGTCATGAAACCCCACACCGAAAGAAGGTGGTCCACCGGCCAAAGTAGAACCAAAAATGACATAGCTTTCTAGGTGGATCCAATAGATAGTATACTATGGTGGCAACATATTTCAAGAACTAGGAGATATATTAGATACCCATAGTTCGTATTACATGGCATCCTCTATCTCATGAGAGTCATTGTGAACATACCTTCCAAAAAGGGAAGGGACACCACTAATATCTAGTTCACTCGGTGCTAAGCTATAGTCTCTTTTTGAATAACCTTTAAATCATCATTTATTAAAAAAATTTATTATAAGTCATAGGAGATTAACTCCTTGTATAAAGATGATCATAAGCTCTTTAAGTTTAGATGAGAATTTCTTTCCATCACAACCCTTCATTTGTGAGATTAACATATCATAATCATCTTGTGTAAGGCATACAAGAGAACATCATACACTTTCATTATAATATCCTTATCATTATCTCACATTCAATATATTCATAGCCCAATATATATACATAGCAACATCATACATACTTCAATAGCATTGTGTTACACCCCCAAAATTAATTAGGTTTGAATAGAGCTTCACATGTGTTTAATGAGTTAATAATGAATTAAAATAGTTTATTTTAGCATTATAAGTCAGTTCATAATATTTGAGAGTGTTTGGAAGTCAAACGTCCAAGACGTCCGAAAACTAGTCGAAGTTGAAGTAATGTGTCATAGTGTTTTGTACTAAAGTTTTGGGGATGGTTTGAGGGTGAATTTGAGTATTGATTGTTACAATGTGTAAAATAACATGAAAAGAGTCGAAATGTCCGAGAACGATGTCCCGGGGACCAGCTTAAGGGTCCCCGAGGAGGACGCAAACATGGGCCATTGAAGCTGCCACACAGCCTAGAATTGGAAGTTGCTGTGCGACGCACAGGCAGCACTTCATGTGCAATTTTGGCCCTGCGACGTGGGGCCAACTCGCACCCTACTGTCCCAAATGAATTTCCAGAACCAAGATCAGGAATGACCTCGCGACACGCAGACAAGTCCAAGATTTGGCTGCGTCTTCTTTAATTCTAATTTGGAGTTGGAAAAGGTGTCCAAATAGTGTGGGGGTATTTTGGGAACTTTAGGGATCATTTGTGGACTTATTTAGGTCATTTTAAACCTAATTTCACCCATCAATTCAAACCCTAAAGATCAAATAAAAAATCATTCCAGAACTCTTTCTCCAAAAACCTCCATTGAAGAAGCTTCAAGCTCCAAGGAATAGGACCAAGTTTTTCACATTTTCTTCATAAAAAATCACGTGGTTTCCTTCTCATTTAGGTATGGTAGTCATCCTTGAACCTGCTTTTCATTCAAGGATCCATTTCAAAGAGATATTCAAAAAGGATTTAAACTTCAAACTTCTTTATTCCTTGACTCTAAGTATGGGTCTTTGCATGAAAAGATTTTAATGATTAAAATGTGTTTTTCTTTGCTTTAAACGATGATTTTAATGTCAAAACCCCAATGGAATCATGTCTATATTTTTTTTCAACTTTTAGCTTATGAAATGGGATTAATGAGCATGATTACATAATGTTAAATTTATTGTTTGTTGGTGGTTTTATTAAGTTTTAGCTACTGCCCTAGGGGCTATTTTGTTATGGATTATTTAATTAATTGTGAATAGGTGGTAAAGGCTTGTATGAAGGGTAAGTTGTTCAATCTTGGTTAAGTTATGTTGAAGTAAGTCTTGAGTGGTATGGTCCACCTTTTGTGGCGGTGTTTACTTAATGTTTATGAAGTTATATGTGTATTGTGAAAATGGCCATGAAGGCATGAAATGTGAAGTGAAGTGATAATTTTGATATGTATATGTATGTTATGTGTTAGAAGGTTGAAATGAGTATCTTGAATGATTTATGTCTAAATGAAGTATGTATTTGATATATGAGTTATGATAGCGTGTAAATTGTGATAAATGTGGGTATGATCATGTCTAGAAATAAATGTAATGAATGATGGTAATTATGTGAAAAGTGTGCTCACATGTACTCACACACACACTTGAATGCATGAATGAAGTCAATGAATGTAAATGGGGGATTGTAGGTAGACACTCTTCGTGAGTAGAGATGAAGTGTCTAGACCATCCCTACAATTCCTAAGTATGAAAAAAGAAGAATTTTGGGTTGAACACTCTTCGTGAGTTGAGATGAAATGTTTAGTAGCAATCTCACTATTCCCAATGATCTTTCCAAAGATAGGTTGGAGGTTGGATACCCTTCGTGAGGTGAGATGGGGTGTTCAATAGTTATCTCTTAATATATAGTAAATGGATGTTTAAGACTCCGTGGGGGAGTTATGCTTAGCACCGAGAGGATTTGAAGAAGGAGTGGGTACACTTCGTGAGTAGAGATATTGTATCCAATGTACCTCTTGAGATGGGTGCTCCTCGTTAGATTGAGTTACTTAGTAGCAATCTCCTTATCCCTTAACTATGTGCCAGCGTAGGTGTAGTTATTGGAGAATCCATGTAAAGGCTAAAGAATATGACCCTACCTTAGGCAAGTAGGGATCCCTCATACGGTAAGGGTAGTACCTGGATTCCATGTCAAGCTCTCATGGTCTATGTCGGTTAAAGCTAGCCCCAACAAGTGTATGTAAATAAACTAAGTCTTTTTATGGGTGTACAACTTTGAGTAGATGGTGAAATGGAACTCTACCTATCCATTGCACAAGTAGACATTTGGAGGGAGTCTTGGTGTATCCTTATATGAAATGTATAAATGGGTCATGATATGATGCAAATGAAAGTATGCATGTTGATATAATGGTCAAGAATCAGGTTGATATGATGTTTTTCCTGATGAAAAATATTTATGTGATGAATGTGATGTGCCTAGTCTAAGGTAATTCCTAAGGGACACTAACTGGAAGTAGTAGTATGGGATGCTACTTTCACATTGCACTAAGTGTTACTTGTGAGTTGTCTTAGAGGATGGTCCTTATGTGAAGTTCATATATATATTTATGTTTCTATAGTGTATTTGATATTGAATGGTGACTTGTATAAATGAAATGAAGTATGCTTATCCTTAGTAGTCTTAAGGTTCTGTTAGGTAGGTATTGAGGACGTTGTATGGGCGATCTCCTTATGTCTTTCTTAGGGGAGCCTTTGGACATCTTAGAATAGGAGTAGTTCATGTGTAATTTTGGGTTCACTGTAAGTAAGCTTTTATGTTGAGAAAAATGGATGTTTTGCCTTATGTGCTAAATGATTGTTTTAAATGATGTCTTGTAACTTAATTCATGAGGTTTTATCAAAATATCATGACCTGTATGTTCCAACTAAATTATCCCTTTTTGCATGATTTTGCATAATGTCATACATAGTACAATGTTTTTACTAACCTCATACTTTTCTATAATTTATAAGTTTAGGTTGGATCCATGTTGAAGGTTAGAAGGCAAGCTTGGGAATCGACTGTCTCAAGACTAAGTATATCCTTATATATTCAAGGGCATAGTCTATTTTTCTTTAAATTCTTCTTTTAGACCTCTTATGTATTTTCTTTCAATGTAAAGGTCCTTGTCCCCAAGATATTTATGTCGTGGCTTTAAGTTGGCTTGTGACGATGATACTATCCTTTGGTATTCATAAAATATGTTCTCCTTATTATTATTTATCATGAAAGGTTTCAATTTCCTCACTACTTTTCATGTCTTATGTAATGAATGATAGCTAAGAGGCTTATGCAAGACCTTTGAAACGTCGAGTACGCCTAGTTTCGACCTAAAGGTTGCCCTAACTTCTAGGTTGTATTTATGGGTCGTAACACATTCTAACATCATTTATAGTCTAATATATACATCATAGAGTAATCACAATTTTAGGAGACTTGCCTCTTGCTTCCAAGAACCTTTATCAAGAACTTATGTTCAATATACAACAATCATCCAACAACATAGTGAAATAATCACTAACATAACCAATACCAACTCTTCAAGTCATAGACAAGACCAATTCGTATATAAGAATAAGGGAGAGGGTCATTAAGGAGTTCATTCAAACCATGGTTCCAATCCCAACGTTTACATGTTATCAAGTAGTAAATCTAACCCAATCAGAACCATAATTTATAGAAGGAACATGCTTCGTACGAAATTCAAACATTAAAAGTCAAATATACAACAAAACATACTTAATTAACCATAGAGAATCATTATACTTCATCAAAAATAAAAAATCTAGAGTTAGGAAGAAAAACCATTTAATTCTTGAAAACCATATATTGAAGGACCTCTTGGGGAAAAGAATCCCAAGAGTGAAAAACCCATACCTTATTGACGAATATTCCATGAAAATTAAATGTAAATATTGAAGTGTTCATTTTCTTCCTTAAGTTTTTCTTGTTCTTCAATGGTGTTTGAAAAAGTGAGCGTTCTTGAGAGAGATGGGTGAAACTCGTTTGATCTAATTTGAAGTGTGTAAAAGTGGTCTAATACTGACCTAAAATAAATATATAGTAGTCCCATAAAATAACAAAAGATCCTTCACTTAAATGGGTTTATTTGTGAAGTCAAATTACAACTTTAACGAATCAGGGAAGTGGTTGCGCCTTGCGGGGCCAATTCCTATTCTTTTTCAGAATTTTTGGGTCGAGGCAGTGAGCCTCGTAACAACTCCGCGTCGTGAGGCTGCCTCCAATTTATTGAGGTAGTGAACCTCGTGTGGTCTGCGCGTCGCGCAGCAGCCCCTTGGTTCTTCACTCTCGTAGGCTGTTGTGGCAGCCTGCTTTCCAATGTTTGGGTCCTCCCCAAGGACCCATCGGGTGGTCCTTGGGATGTCATTACTAGACGTTTGGACTCTTTTTAATATATATTACTTGTTTGAAGTCTTTTTACATGTTTTCGACGTCATTTGACACTTTGAAACCTTCACATAACATAAGACGTCAACTAGTTTGTCACGACCGGAATCTAGACCCCAAACGAGACCGGCGTCGTTGACCTCCCAGAGGTCGCAGACAAGCCTACATACGTCAATGTTACTTCATCTAGGTTAATTTTAGCAGAAAATTTGAACTTTTTGTTTTATTATTTCATGCTAAGCTTTCTAAACTTAACATCATAGGCGTTCACAAATCAACTATCTAATATAGAGATAATCAAATGAAAGAAACAGTTCATAATTGCATTAAACGTATTTTTACCAAAACGGCACCAATACAAAGTCTGAAACAAAAGTGGAAAGAAACACTAGTGGAACATGCTCCACTAGCTAAGGCCTACATCTAAGCTAGATAATAACGGTAGACATCCTCGAAAGCATGAGGGCCTACCAAGTCTGGATGAAATCTCCACGTCCGGATAGCTGCAACGTCAACCTGTAAGCTCTAGCGTCCACCTGTCCCTGCACCTAAAAATGTAGAGTTGTATGGGATTAGTACACGCTTGTACTAAGTATGGGTATATGAAAGCACACACCAAGGACATGAATGAGTAAGAATAGCTCTTTGCTAACAACATGATTATGGAAAGTCAAGTCAGTGGACTTGCCAAATTGGGATTAGGAAAGTTAGTGAAATTTCTAAATTTGGATTAGGAAAGTCAGTGAGCTTTCCAAATTTTAATTAGGAAAGTTATGCAATGAGAATAACATGCATCATCATACTTATCACATTGCACACAACACATAACATCTTACGCATAGCACATATCATATTGCATATAGCACATAACGTCTTTTATAACATTCATTCATATGACATGAGACCTTGGAATCATGGACTAGACATTAAGACTTTCAAAAATGAGGGCTCAACATATGGGACCTCAGCTAGGGAGTCTTTATTAGCAAACACAGAGTCTGCTTCATTCATTCATACGTACTTCATTTCATTTCGTTCATAGGCTAGTGTGAACACCAGCAATACCTAGGATGTAGTTTAACACTTTCATGGGGTTTGCAGTGCAATGATCAAGAATAACCTAGTGTCATTACTTGAGTCTAGCACACCTCTTGATTATCCTATCATAATACCTTCGGTATCATTCATTTCGTTATGTGCATCATTTGAGGCTGGCCTCATTCATTCATTGGGAACTTTAACTTTAACCTGTAACAACCCTAAAAATGAATAGGATCAAGACTTAGGTTTTTCAAGAATGCTTGCGATTAGACCAAGGTCCACACGGGCTGATACGCGTAGAACCAGCCCTCAGAACCCTTACTACGACCAAGCCAACTAACTTGGGGAGTTAATTGAGCTTGGAAAGGTTGGAACCAACCATGTGAGGCTCACGAAAACGAAGATTTAATCGAAAGAGTTTTTACCAGACTCAACAGAAGAAATTTTATGTTTTGAGGGTCCAAGGGTAAAATGGTCTTTTCCAAGTCAAGGATAATATTGTAATTACCCTGAGGAATTAATTATTTAATAAATTAATTTAATTAATTGAAGCAATTCGGGTAGGGCAACCCGAAATGACCCATTTTCGCAAATGGGAGTCACTCGGGTTCGAGCCCCATTAGAAGCAAGGATTTAACTTGCTTTTATTTAATTTGATAAATTATTTTAATTAAATAATAAATATTAGCTGATTTAGGAAAAAGAAAAATCAGATTTTTTTATTTAAAGTTTGAAAGAGTCCTAGTTGACTAAGTCCTTTACCTAAACCTAAACTACCTTGCACGTTTAACTCTTTCCTTCTCTCACGTCAACATCTCTCTTCTCTTTCACGATTATTCTCTGCAAAGCTAAGGTGAAGAACTGAAAATATATCAAGAGTTCTTCACACTTGAACAACTCACACGAACTTTTAAGAAAAACAAAGTAACCAAAACGATAAAGCAAAGAGAAGTTGTTGTCGGGTAGTGTGGAAGATTGAGCAAGCTTGGACTGATTTGTGGAGAGGATTTTGGGCAGCAATCTCGTGGTTGAACAAGGAAATTAAGGTATGGGTCTTCTTACTCTTGGTCCCTTTCCCAAGAGATCCCTAGGATTCAGAATATTCGTCTCAAAAACTAGGATTGTTTTCCCCGTTGCATGTCCCTGTCATTAGCTCCCAACGAATTCGTAGGTTGGTATGAATGATGGTAGACTTAGGAATGTGTGATGTTTGTGCTGAATGTGAATGTGTTGAATGTACGTTAAATTACGAAAATGACAACCCATGTATGCGTTCGAAATTATGTGTAAGTGTGTGACCATGACAAGGGTCTCGGCCTTGATGCTCTAAATTGTTAATGTTATGGTTGTTAATTTACGTACACAAACTCATGAAGATCGTGATGTTCATAAAAAGGAAATGTGTCTGATTTGAATAAGAATCCTATAGCCAATTAATTCTATGAATGATGCACTTAAAAATACGTTAAAACGGATCCATGAATGTAACCTTGAACTAAGTAATGCATTGATGTTATGAGTTAGAAAGTGACTAAAATTTCCAGCATTTTACAAGTTAGTTTTAGGCTAAATGTTAATGCATAAGAATCTGGAAATTTAATATAAAATAAAAGAATGAGGCCAGTAGGAATTGAACCCGTGACCTCATCCTTGGGCGAAATAATCCACGGAAATGGGTGAGGGTTGGGGGGTTCGATCCTGGGTGCAGACGGAGGGATGAATGAGTAAAATAAATGAGGGGAGTGGGATTCAAACCCACCACCCCTCGGTCAGAACTCAAGAAGAACATGAAATAAAATATAAAGAAAAGGATGTGAGGCGTGGCAATCGAACCCACGACCTCAAGGCTGGGAATAGAGGGGGCGAAAATAAGTATTAAAAGCAAGTGAGGCTGTGGGGGTTCGATCCCACGACCTCACTGCCAATGCCGTCAACCTAGCGAAAAATAAAAGAAAAATATATATGGGGCTGTGGGGGTTCGAACCCACCACCTCACCGCCCCTAGCGAAAATTAATTAAAAGTAAGGAGGCTGTGGGGGTTCGAACCCACAACCTCCCTACTTAGGCGAATTAAAGAACAAAATAAAAGAGGCTGTGGGGGTTTGATCCCACAACCTCTTGGTTTAGGCGAAATTGGGCAAGATGAAGTTAATAAAAATTTAAAAGGGGTTGTGGGGGTTCGAACCCACAACCCTTCGGCCAAATTAGGATCATTACTAAGGAGAAAATTAATCCTTCAATGTTAAAATTGTGATTTAACTTAGAGTCATAATGTTATGAATATTAGAATAAAATCAATTAAAAATATAAATGATTCCAATTGATTCAAGACTTGGGTTTCCTTGCTCAAGCTTCCGTATTGATACATAAGTCATACGTGAATAAAATATCCGAGAATAATGCCACATACTTAGATCAAAATCAAGATCTTGGCACATATACAAGATGCATAAGTCTTGTATCACATAATCTTAGACGAAATATGAATGTACTGTCATGACTTGAATGTATAGACGCATAAGTCTAACATACGTTCAAAGTTAGTGAATCTAAGAAGTATGTAATGAAATGATGAACCCTAGAAGGGTTAAATATGAGTGTAAGATACACTAAATGGCCAAGTGCATTGGCATATGATGAAATGAATGTTCACGTAATAAGAGGTGAGTAACTATAAAAAGCAAGGGTGTTAATGATAATGAATGTGGTGAAAACATGATATAAGATTAATGTAAATGATGAGAGTAATCTCGAATAAGCCTAAATAAATGTTACCAATACGTACTCACCTATGAGAGTGTAAGATAATGAAGAGATCAGTCTCTATGAACACTCTAATGAAGGTATTGAGCTTAACACACTTGATACTAATGATGAGATGAGAAATCATCTAATGAGAAATGATATCCTCATACTAGAAGTCACCTTCCATGACGTATGAGTTGAATGAAATGGAACTTTATACTGAGCACCGATAGACTAGCTATGAGCGGTGATGCCTTCTTTCGGGAAGGTCAAAGGTTCACGTAACTCTCATGAGATGAGACTGTATGGCTTGCCGGGTATGGTTCTCCATACATCTCCTAGTCTTCGAACCTATACTGCCAATATAGGGATCTGGCGGGGTTATATTCCCATGTACGCTAGCATGTTTTTGGGTCACCTTGGCCGGTGATTCCACCTCTTTTCGGTGTGGGGGAGACACTGGATTTCATGATGCTCACATGATCTATGTCGGTTAAAGTTAAAGTTCCCAATGAATGAATGAGGACAGCCTCAAATGATGCACATAATGAAATAAACGATACCAAAGGTTTTAGGATAGGATAATCAAGAGGTGAGCTAGACTCAGGTAATAACACTAGGTTATTCTTGATTATTGAACAGCAAACCCGATGAAAGTCGTAAACTATACCCTAGGTATAGCTGGTTTTCACACTGGCCTATGAACGAAATGAAATGAAGTATGTGTGAATGAATGAAGCAGACTCTGTGTTTGCTAATGATGACTCCCTAGTTGAGTTCCCATATGTTGAGACCTGATTTCTGGGATGTCTTAATGTTAAGTCCATGTTTCCAAGGTCTCATGGCATATGAATGACTGACATTAAAGAAGTTATGTGCTACATGCAAAAAGTGCTATGTGCTATATGATATGTGCTATGTGTAAATGTTATGTGTTGTGTGCAAATGTGATAAGTATGATGACATATGTTATTCTCATGGCATAACTTTCCTAATCCAAATTTGGAAAGCTCATTTACTTTCCTAATACAAATTTGGAAACTTTCCTAATCTCAATTTGGCAAGTCCACTGACTTGACTTCCAAAAATCATGTTGTTAGGAAAGAGCTATTCTTTGTCATACATGTCCTTTGTGTGTGCTTGCATATACCCATACTTAGTACAAGTGTGTACTAACCCTATACAAACTCTACTATTTTAGGTGCAGGCACAGGTGGACGGTAGAGCTACAGGATCATCGTTGCAGCTATCCGGACGTCCAGCATTCATCCGGAGTTGGTAGGTCCTCATGCTTTCGAGGATGCTAATATTTTATATTCTAGCTTAGTTTTAGAGTTGAGCTAGTGGAGCATGTTCCACTAGCGTTTCTTTCCTGTTTTTATTCAGACTATGTGTTGGTGCCATTTTGGCAATTATACGCTTTATAAGTATTGAACTATTCCTTTCATTTGATTATCTCTTAATGTTAGATGGTTGATGGTGAACAAATTACGAATGTATTAGAAATGTTTAGTAAGCAATATTTAGAAACAAAAAGTTTCAAATTTTCCGCTAAAATTAACCTATGTAAAGTAAGAATGATGTAAGTAGGCTTGTCTGCGACCTCTGAGAGGTCAACGACGCCGGTCTCGTCTGGGGTCTAGATTCCTGCCGTGACAAAGTTGGTATTAGAGCACTAGGTTAAATTACGAAAATAATAAGTTCACATCAACCACATTGAGTAGTTTCTAAGTCATGGTAGTGAAGTGCACCACTATCCTGAATTAGAGACTGCATGATGCGTAGGAAAATTTCCCTTTTTCTGATCTTATCGTGCTTTTCTGAATGCCTGAATTCTTGGTGTTATGAGCGTGTCTAACATCAATCCTTTTTGTTTTTCCAGAGAATGAACACTAGGAGAGGAAATGGTCAGAGGAAAGGAGGAGCAGCTGCTAGGGGTAATCAGGATCTACCCCAGGCTCCAGCTGAAGAAGCGGCCATGCCAGTTAACCCAGCTGGGATGACTTATGCTGAGGTGAGGGCATCTCTGGCCCAGATGGCACAGGCCATTACTATGCAGGCCCAGGCTATGACTGCCCAGGTCAACATGCAGGATGTTCAGAGGGAGAACCCACTGGTTCGTAGCATGGCCGACAGGCTGAGGGATTTCACGAGGATAAATCCTCCTATTTTCACCGGGTCTAGGACATCAGAGGATCCCCAGGAGTTTGTGAAAGAGATTCATAAGATCCTGGTGGCTATGGGGGCCACTGATATTAAGAAGGTTGAGCTGGCTTCCTATCAGATCTAGGATGTTGCACAGGCTTGGTGCAAGATGTGGCAAGATAGCCGTGTCTTAGGTGGAGTGCCAGTCACATGGGAGCTGTTCAAGATAGCATTTCTTGAGAGATTCTTTCCCAGGGAGATGAGGGAGGCTAAGGTTGAGGAATTTATCAACCTCAAACAAGGCTCTATGACAGTCAGGGAGTATTCCCTGAAGTTTGTTAAGTTGTCAAGGTATGTTGTTTTCCCTAGTATTTAATAGCAAGAATGAGGATAATACTGAATTTGTTGAAATTACCCAGGTATGCTACTTCCCTGGTTTCTAACAGCAGGGATGAGATAAGCAGGTTCCTCACAGGAATCAATGGAGACCTAGAGGAGGAGTGTCGATCTGCTATGCTCCATGATAATATGGATCTTTTTAGGTTATGGTGCATGTCCAGTAGGTAGAGGACAGCCGCAGAAAGAGAGGTGTTCATGATGCTAGGAGGCCTAGGCCTCAAGATCAGGCAGGACACAGTCATGGAGGCCAAAGGAACAACTTTGGCGTCCGTGAGCAGCCAAGGTTCAAAAAGGGGAAACAGAGTTCTGGGAATTCTAATTCTCAGATAAGTGCTACACCTAGAGGAGGCAAACCTGAGCCCAAGAAGGGCAATGGAGGTGAGATGCAGCATCCTAAGAAGAATTGTGCTAAGTGTGGCCGAGCTCACAGTGGAGAGTGCAGACAGGGCACTAATGCCTGCTTCGGTTGTGGTAAGAGTGGACACATGGTCAGAGACTGTCCAAACAACAGAGGTCAGGCCAGAGGTAATACTCAGCCTAGGCCTAATCCACAGGGTGCAGGAGCAGCCGAGTCTCCTAAGAGCAACAGGTTCTATGCCCTGAAAGGCAGAGAGGAGCAGGAGAAGTCCGCTGATGTGGTCACAGGTATGCTGCAAGTGTTCTCAACATCTGTTTATGCTTTACTTGATCCAGGGTTTACACTTTCCTTTGTAACTCCTCTGCTTGCTCTTACTTTTGAGATATTGCCTGAAGTTCTACATGATCCTATAGTGGTTTGTACACCTTTAGGAGAGAATGTAAGAACTGATAGAGTATACAAGGATTGCCCAATAGTTGTGAGTGGTAAAACTATGTGTGCAAACCTGGTTGAGTTACCCATGCATGATTTTGATGTTATTCTTGGCATGGATTGGCTTCACAGTTGTTATGCTTGCTTGGACTGTTGTAGTAGAGTGGTGAGATTTCGCTTTCCTAATGAAGAAGAGTTAGTCTGGGAGGGGTACAATTCGAGTCATCCTAACCCCTTGATTTCAAATCTTAAGGCTAATAAAATGATGTCCAAGGGGTTATTGTGTCATCTTGTGAATGTTAATGATCTAGATCATGACATTCCTTCCATAGACTCTGTACCAGTAGTGAATGAGTTCTTAGATGTGTTTCCTGATTATTTGCCTGGTGTCCCTCCCCTTCGAGATATTGACTTTGGTATCGACTTAGAACCTGATACTAAACCAATCTCAATTCCTCCTTACAGAATGGCTCCAGCTGAACTCAAGGAGTTGAAACTGCAGTTAAAAGATCTCACTGACAAGGGTTTCATTCAGCCGAGCATATCCCCTTGGGGCGCTCCAGTGTTGTTTGTAAAGAAGAAAGATGGAACCCTTAGAATGTGTATCGATTATCGGCAGCTCAACAAAGTCACTATAAAGAATAAGTATCCACTCCCCAAAATAGATGATCTGTTTGATCAACTCCAAGGGTCTAATTTCTTCTCTAAGATTGATCTTCGTTAAGGGTATCATTAGCTTAGAGTTAGGGATGGAGATATTCCAAAGACAGCCTTTCGTACCCGCTATGGTCACTATGAGTTTTTAGTCAAGTCATTTGGTCTCACGAATGCACCTGCTGCATTTATGGATCTCATGAACAGGGTCTTCCGTGAATACCTTGAATTTTTCGTCATAGTATTCATTGATAACATTCTCATCTACTCTAAGACCAAGGAAGAGCATGAACAACATTTGAGACTAACCTTGCAGGTACTTAGACAACATCAGTTGTATGCCAAATTCAGCAAATGTGAATTCTGGATGAGATAAGTGACCTTCCTGGGTCATGTTGTGTCCGATCAGGGCGTGGAGGTGCATCCCGGGAAGACTGAGGCTGTGAAGAACTGGAAAAAGCCTCTTACTCCTACTGACATCCGTAGCTTTTTGGGATTGGCTGGTTACTATCGCAGGTTTGTGGAGGGTTTTTCTTCCATTGCTGCCCCATTGACAACTTTGACTAAGAAGAAAGCCAAGTTCGAATGGACGGAGACTTGTGAGAAGAGTTTCCAGGAGCTCAAGGATAGACTCACTTCAGCCCCGGTGCTTACTTTGCCTAAGTGTGGTGAGAATTACACTGTTTATTGTGATGCATCTAGGGTTGGTTTGGGTTGTGTTCTTATGCAGGTTGGTAAGGTGGCAGCCTATGCATCCAGACAGCTCAAGGTTCATGAGAAGAATTATCCCACTCATGACCTAGAGTTGGCAGCTGTGGTGTTTGCACTAAAGCTGTAGAGGCATTATCTGTGTGGAGTGCATGTAGATGTGTTCACAGACGATAAGAGTCTCCAGTACGTGTTCACACAAAGGGAGTTGAATCTACGTCAGCGAAGATGGTTGGAGCTGTTGAAGGATTATGACATGAATGTGCACTACCAGCCAGGTAAGGCTAATGTTGAAGCTGATGCTTTGAGCAGGATAAGCATGGGAAGTATAGCTCACGTTGAGGATGAGAAGAAGGAGCTGGTAAAATATGTACACAGACTGGCCAAACTGGGTGTGCGTTTAGTTGACTCCACTAGTGGGGATGTTTGAGTTCATCCTGGTTCTGAATCATCCTTGGTAGTTGAAGTCAAGTAGGGTCAGCATCTAGATCCCGTGTTGATGGAGCTGAAGGACTCAGTGCTGATGAAGATGAACGAGTCTTTCGCTTTGGGAGGTGATGGCATACTTTGGTATCAGGACAGGCAGTGTGTGCCAGATGTGGATGATTTGCGGACTAGGATTGTTGCAGAGGCCTATGGTTCCAGATATTCTATACATCCAGGTTCCACCAAGATGTATCATGATCTCAAGCAGATTTATTGGTGGGATGTCATGAAAAAGGACATTGCAGAATATGTGGCAAAGTGTCCTAATTGTCAGCAGGTTAAGGCAGAGCATCTCAAGCCTGGTGGTATGACGCAGATTATTGAGGTTCCGACTTGGAAATGGGAGGCCATTAATATGGACTTTGTGGTTGGGCTTCCGAGGACTAGGAGGCAGCATGACTCTATATGGGTTATTGTGGACAGATTGACTAAGTCTTCCCACTTTATCCCAGTGAAGTTTACATACAGAGCCGAGGATTATGCGAGACTCTACATTGATGAGATTGTGAGATGGCATGGGATACCCTTGTCTATTATTTCAGACAGAGGAGCTCAGTTTACTTCTCATTTCTGGAGATCTTTCCAGAAGAGCTTGGGCACGCTGGTGAAGCTTAGCACTGCCTTTCACCCTCAGACAGATGGGCAGGCAGAGCGCACCATACAGACATTGGAGGATATGTTGAGGGCGTGTGTGATTGACTTCAGAGGTAATTGGGATGACCATCTTCCTTTGATAGAGTTCTCGTATAATAAAAGCTATCACTCTAGCATTGGGATGGCACCGTTTGAGGCACTGTATGGTAGGAGGTGTAGATCTCCAGTTGGGTGGTTCGAGGTTGGAGAGTCATCCATTTTGGGTCCGGAGATCATTCATGAGGCCTTAGAGAAGGTCAGAATGATTAGGGACAGGTTGACTACTGCTTACAGTCGGCAGAAGTCATATGCTGATAACATAAAGTGGCCCTTAGAGTTTGATGTTGGTGACCAGGTTTACTTGAAAATATCGCCTATGAAAGGGGAGATGAGATTTGGTAGAAAAGGGAAGCTGAGTCCGAGGTATGTTGGGCCATATGAGATCCCACAGCGTGTGGGTGAGGTGGCCTATGAGTTAGCATTGCCTACAGAACTAGCTTCTATTCATCCAGTCTTTCATGTCTCTATGTTGAAGAAGTACCTAGGTGATCCAGCATCAATCTTACCTGTTGAAGGTTTGGGGGTTGGTGAAGACTTGTCTTATGAGGAGGTACCTGTTGAGATCTTAGACAGACAGGTCAAACGGCTGAGGAACAAGGAGATTGCCACAGTGAAGGTATTGTGGAGAAATCATCTTGTTGAGGGTGCTACATGGGAGTCTGAGGCCGACATGAGAGCCCGCTACCCTCACCTGTACAGCTCTTGAGGTTAGACTTCATACTCTTAAACCTATGTTTCCTTACCTCCCCGTATTTTGTTGCTATTGATTGACTGTGTATAGTGTTTTTATTACGATCTGACTTGCATTACAACGTGAAGTAGTAGTGTCATTCGGGGACGAATGTTCCTAAGGGGGGGATAATGTAACAACCCTAAAAATGAATAGGATCAAGACTTAGGTTTTTCAAGAATGCTTGCGATTAGACCAAGGTCCACACGGGCTGATACGCGTAGAACCATACCTCAGAACCCTTACTACGACCAAGCCAACTAACTTGGGGAGTTAATTGATCTTGGAAAGGTTGGAACCAACCATGTGAGGCTCATGAAAATGAATATTTAATCGAAAGAGTTTTTACCGGACTCAAAAGAAGAAATTTTAAGTTTTGAGGGTCCAAGGGTAAAATGGTCTTTTCCAAGCCAAGGGTAATATTGTAATTACCCTGAGGAATTAATTATTTAATAAATTAATTTAATTAATTGAAGCAATTCGGGTGGGGCAACCCGAAATGACCCATTTTCGCAAATGGGAGTCACTCGGGTTCGAGCCCCACTAGAAGCAAGGATTTAACTTTCTTTTATTTAATTTGATAAATTAGTTTAATTAAATAATAAATATTAGCTGATTTAGGAAAAAGAAAAATCAGATTTTTTTATTTGAAGTTTGAAAGAGTCCTAGTTGACTAAGTCCTTACCTAAGCCTAAACTACCTTGCACGTTTAACTCTTTCCTTCTCTAACGTCAACATCTCTCTTCTCTTTCACGATTATTCTCTGCAAAGCTAAGGTGAAGAACTGAAAATATATCAAGAGTTCTTCACACTTGAAGAACTCACACGAAATTTTAAGAAAAACAAAGTAACCAAAACGATAGAGCAAAGAGAAGTTGTTGTCGGGTAGTGTGGAAGATTGAGGAAGCTTGGACTGATTTGTGGAGACGATTTTGGGCAGCAATCTCGTGGTTGAACAAGGAAATTAAGGTATGGGTCTTCTTACTCTTGGTTCCTTTCCCAAGAGACCCCTAGGATTCAGAATATTCGGCTCAAAAACTAGGATTGTTTTCCCCGTTGCATGTCCCTGTAATTAGCTCCCAACGAATTCGTAGGTTGGTGTGAATGCTGGTAGATTTAGGAATGTGTGATGTTTGTGCTGAATGTGAATGTGTTGAATGTACGTTAAATTACGAAAATGACAACCCGTGTATGTGTTCGGAATTATGTGTAAGTGTGTGACCATGACAAGGGTCTCGGCCTTGATGCTCTAAATTGTTAATGTTGTGGTTGTTAATTTACGTACAGAAACTCATGAAGATCGTGATGTTCATAAAAAGGAAATGTGGCTGATTTGAATAAGAATCCTATAGCCAATTAATTCTATGAATGATGCACTTAAAAATACGTTAAAACGGATCCATGAATGTAACCTTGAACTAAGTAATGCATTGATGTTATGAGTTAGAAAGTGACTAAAATTTCCAGCATTTTACAAGTTAGTTTTAGGATAAATGTTAATGCACAAGAATCTGGAAATTTAATATAAAATAAAAGAATGAGGCCACTAGGAATTGAACCCGTGACCTCATCCTTGGGCGAAATAATCCACAGAAATGGGTAAGGGTTGGGGGGTTCGATCCTGGGTGCAGGCGGAGGGATGAATGAGTAAAATAAATGAGGGGAGTGGGATTCGAACCCACCACCCCTCGGTCAGAACTCAAGAAGATCAGAAATAAAATAAAAAGAAAAGGATGTGAGGCGTGGGAATCGAACCCACGACCTCAAGGCTGGGAATAGAGGGGGCGAAAATAAGTATTAAAAGCAAGTGAGGCTGTGGGAGTTCGACCCCACGACCTCACTGCCAATGCCCTCAACCTAGCGAAAAATAAAAGAAAAATATATATGGGGCTGTGGGGGTTCGAACCCACCACCTCACAGCCCTAGCGAAAATTAATTAAATGTAAGGAGGATGTGGGGGTTCGAACCCACAACCTCCCTACTTAGGCAAATTAAAGAACAAAATAAAAGAGACTGTGGGGGTTTGATCCCACAACCTCTTGGTTTAGGCAAAATTGGGCAAGATGAAGTTAATAAAAATTAAAAAGGGGTTGTGGGGGTTCGAACCCACAACCCTTCGGCCAAATTAGGATATTACTAAGGAGAAAATTAATCCTTCAATGTTAATATTGTGATTTAACTTAGAGTCATAATGTTATGAATATTAGAATAAAATCAATTAAAAATATAAATGATATCCAATTGATTCAAGACTTGGGTTTCCTTGCTCAAGCTTCCGTATTGATACATAAGTCATACGTGAATAAAATATCCGAGAATAATGCCACATACTTAGATCAAAATCAAGATCTTGGCACATATACAAGATGCATGAGTCTTGTATCACATAATCTTAGACGAAATATGAATGAAGTGTCATGACTTGAATGTATAGACGCATAAGTCTAACATACGTTCAAAGTAAGTGAATCTAAGAAGTATGTAACGAAATGATGAACCCTAGAAGGGTTAAGTATGAGTGTAAGATACACTAAATGGCCAAGTGCATTGGCATATGATGAAATGAACGTTCACGTAATAAGAGGTGAGTAACTATGAAAAACAAGGGTGTTAATGATAATGAATGTGGTGACAACATGATATAAGATTAATGTAAATGATGAGAGTAATCTCGAATGAGCCTAAATAAATGTTACCAATACGTACTCACCTATGAGAGTGTAAGATAATGAAGAGATCAGTCTCTATGAACACTCTAATGAAGGTATTGAGCTTAACACACTTGATACTAATGATGAGATGAGAAATCATCTAATGAGAAATGATATCCTCATACTAGAAGTCAGCTTCCATGACGTATGAGTTGAATGAAATGGAACTTTATACTGAGCACCGATAGACTAGCTATGAGCGGTGATGCCTTCTTTCGGGAAGGTCAAAGGTTCACGTAACTCTCATGAGATGAGACTGTATGGCTTGCCGGGTATGGTTCTCCATACATCTCCTAGTCTTCGAACCTATACTGCCAATATAGGGATCTGGCGGGGTTATATTCCCATGTACGCTAGCATGTTTTTGGGTCACCTTGGCCGGTGATTCCACCTCTTTTCGGTGTGGGGGAGACACTGCATTTCATGATGCTCACATGATCTATGTTGGTTAAAGTTAAAGTTCCCAATGAATGAATGAGGCCAGCCTCAAATGATGCACATAATGAAATAAACGATACCAAAGGTGTTAGGATAGGATAATCAAGAGGTGAGCTAGACTCAGGTAGTAACACTAGGATATTCTTGATCATTGCACAGCAAACCCAATGAAAGTCGTAAACTACACCCTAGGTGTAGCTGGTTTTCACACTAGCCTATGAACGAAATGAAATGAAGTATGTATGAATGAATGAAGCAGACTCTGTGTTTGCTAATGATGACTGCGTAGTTGAGTTCCCATATGTTTAGACCTCATTTCTGGGATGTCTTAATGTTAAGTCCATGATTCCAAGGTCTCATGACATATGAATGAATAACATTAAAGAAGTTACGTGTTACATGAAAAAGGTGCTATGTGCTATATGATATGTGCTATGTGTAAATGTTATGTGTTGTGCGCAAATGTGATAAGTATGATGACATATGTTATTCTCATGGCATAACTTTCCTAATCCAAATATGGAAATCTCATTTACTTTCCTAATCCAAATTTGGAAACTTTCCTAATCTCAATTTGGCAAGTCCACTGACTTGACTTCCAAAAATCATGTTGTTAGGAAAGAGCTATTCTTTCTCATGCATGTCCTTGGTGTGTGCTTGCATATACCCATACTTAGTACAAGTGTGTACTAACCCTATACAAACTCTACTATTTTAGGTGCATGCACAGGTGGATGGTAGAGCTACAGGATCATCGTTGCAGTTATCTGGACGTCCAACATTCATCCGGAGTTGGTAGGTCCTCATGCTTTCGAGGATGCTACTATTTTATATTCTAGCTTAGTTTTAGAGTTGAGCTAGTGGAGCATGTTCCACTAGCATTTTTTTCCTGTTTTTATTCAGACTATGTGTTGGTGCCATTTTGGCAATTATACGCTTTATAAGTATTAAACTATTCCTTTCATTTGATTATCTCTTAATGTTAGATGGTTGATGGTGAACAAATTACGAATGTATTAGAAATGTTTAGTAAGCAATATTTAGAAACAAAAAGTTTCAAATTTTCCGCTAAAATTAACCTATGTAAAGTAAGAATGATGTAAGTAGGCTTGTCTGCGACCTCTAAGAGGTCAACGACGCCGGTCTCATCTGGGGTCTAGATTTCAGTCGTGACATAACCGACATAGATCATGTGAGCATCATGAAATCCAGTGTCTCCCCCACACCAAAAAGAGTTGGAATCACCAGCCAAAGTGACCCAAAACATGCTAGCGTACATGGGAATTTAACCCTGCCAGATCCCTATATTGGCAGTATAGGTTCGAAGACTAGGAGATATAAGGAAACCCATACCCTAAATTCCGAAAAGTATCATCTCATGAGAGTTACGTGAACCTCCGCCCTTCCCGAAAGAAGGCATCATCGCTCATAGCTAGTCTATCGGTGCTCAGTATAAAGTTCCATTACATTTAACTCATACGTCATGGAAGCTGGCTTATAGTATGAGGACATCATAGCTCAATAGATGATTTCTCATCTCATCATTAGTATTAAGTGTGTTAATCTCAATACTTTCATTAGAGTGTTCATAGAGACTGGTCTCTTCATTAGATTTACACTCTCATAGGTGAGTACGTTTTGTTAACATTTACTTAGGCTCATTTGAGATTGTTCTCATCTTTTACATTAGCCTCATATAATGTTGTCACCACATTCATTAACAATAGCACAATTGCTCTTCATAATTACTCACCCCATTTTACGTGAATGTTCATTTCATCATATGCCAATGCACTTGGCCATTTGTGTGCTTCACACTCTTACTTTACCCTTCTAGGGATTTATCATTTCATTACATAGTAATCATTTCATCGTATGCCAATGCACTTGGTTATTTAGTGTGTTTTACACTCATACTTAACCCTTCTAGGGTTACTTCATTTCATTACATACATCTTAGGTTCACTTATTTTTAAATGTATGCTAGACTTATGGGTCTATACATACAAGCCACGAGGCTTCATTCATAGTTCGTTAAGTGACTCATATCTTCCTAATATTATGTAGTACAAGACTTATGTATCTTGTATGTATGCCAAGATCTCGATTTCGATCTAAGTAAGTGGCATTATTCTTGAACATTTTATTCACGTATGACTTATGTATCAATACGGAAATATGGGCAAGGAAACCCAAGTTCGAATCCCTTGGAAAACACTTACATTTTTCCTTGATTTTATTTTTAGTCCTCATGACATTGGGACACAAGATCGTGCCCCAACATCAACATTTCTTTTTAGTTCCTTTTCTTTAGAAACTCTCTCCCTTGGCCGAGGGGTTGTGGGTTCGAACCCCCACAGCCCCTTTTATTTTCCTATCTATTTTACTTGTCTATTTCGCATTAACCATGATGTTGTGGGATCAAACCCCCATAGCCTCTCTTTATTTTTTTCTTTTATTCGTTTGGGACTGAGAGGTTGTGGGTTTGAACCCCCACAACCTCCTTATTTTAATTTCATTTAAATGTTGACTATCTCAGCATTTGCAATGATGTTGTGGGATCGAGCCCCCACAGCCTCACTTTATTTTCTTTTATTTTGCCTTTCTCCTTTACTGTCCTTCACATCCTTGAGGTCGTGGGTTCGATTCCCACTCCTCACATTTCCTTTCTTTTATTTTTTCTTTACTTTACTCGCTGCCTGAAGGTCGTGGGTTCGATTCCCACGCCTCCCATTTTATTTTATTAATTTTTGCACTCTACTTTTTCAGCAAGCGTACCCTATACCGATTACCCCTGAACCCATTTCTTTTCTTGCGATTTTAGGGTATTACACTGGTGAGGTCATAGGTTCGAATCCTGGTGGCCTCATCCCTTTATACTCAATTAAATTTCCAGATTTATTCCTCTACATTTAGCCTAAACTAAACTTGTAAGTTTGCTGGAAATTTAGTCATTTTTTAGCTTATTTTCACCAACATTTTCACTTGAAATCTTAGGGAAATTCATAGATCATTTAACACTCTTTGGGGTGCATTTTCATAGATTCGTTTAGCCAAAATATTGATACTCAAATCAGCCTCAGTTACATTTTAATGAACATCACGATTTACATAGGTTTATGCACATAAAATGACAACCAAAACATTATAAAATTTGAAGCCTAAAACCGAGAACCTCATTTACAGTAACATACTTGCACATGCACACACTTGCACATAATTTCGAATACATGGCTGTCTTTCATACGATTTCAAGTACACAAACATAATCATATTCATCACAACAACAAAACATACACCTAAATCTACCAGCAATCATACCGAACCTACGATTCATTGGGAGCTAGTGACAGGGGCATGCAAAAGGGGAAACAATCCTAGTTTTCGAATGAATAATATGAACCTTAAGGGGGGTCTCTTGGGAAAGGGACCAAGAGAGAAGAAAACCCATACCTTTTTGACGTTAAACCCTTCACTTGATTCCCCAAAACTTCACCCAAGAACACGTCTAAGCCTCCTTAATATCAATTGTACTCGAATGATAACCTCCCTTAGCCTAGTGTGCGATTAACGTTTGTTTTCTTGTGATTTCGTGTGAATTCTTCAAGTGTGAAGAACTTGGTTTATTTTTATGCTTTTGTATCTTATTTTGGCAGAGAAATTTTGTGTGAAAGAATAAGAGAGATTGACCGTTAGAGTGGAGAGATAAACGTGAGAGAGTGGGAGTTGTAGGAGTCTTAGGAGTCTAGTTTTAGGACTTAGTCAATAGGGTTTTGTTTATTTAATAAAAATCTGATTTTTATTTTATTTTAAATCAGCTAATGAATAATAATTATTAATTAATTACATTAATTCAATAGCTTAAATAAAAATAACATTAATTCATTGTTTTCACCTAGGTTCGAACCCGGGTGGAGCAAGACTTCACTTCAAGAGCCCAATTTCGGCCCTCTCTCCCCAAATTGCCCTTCAACCTTATTAATTAACTAATTAATTATATATTTAGGGTAATTACAATACTACCCTTAGCAATGAAAAAAACAATTTTACCCCTAGACCCTTCAAACCTAAGATTTCCCCTTTTTGAGTCTGGTAAAGACTCCTTCGAGTAAATCTTCGTATTCGAGAGCTGTACATGGTTGGAACCAACCTTTCCAAGCTCAACTAACTCCCCAAGTTAGTTGGCTTGGATGTAGCAAGGGTTACGAGGTCTTGTTCTATGCGCATCAATCCGTGTGAACCCTGGTCTAATCGTAGGCATTCTACACATATTAAGCATTACTTATCTTATCCATTTTAGGGTTGTTACATTATTCCCCCCTTCGGAACATTCATCCTTGAATGACAATACTACTATCTAGCGTAATGCCAGTCAGATCATAACATAATCACTCTGCACAGTCACGCAATAGCAACAAAAATGGAGATATAAGGAAACTTAGACTTAAGAGTACGGAGTCTAAACTCAAGAGCTGAAAAGATGAGGGTAGCGAGATCTCATGTCGGCCTCAGCCTCCCACGTAGTACCCTCAACAAGATGATTTCTCCACAATACCTTCACTGTGTCAATCTCCTTGTTCCTCATCCGTTTGATCTGTCTGTCTAAGATCTCAACAGGTACCTCCTCATAGGAAAAGTCTTCATCGACCCCCAAACCTTCCATAGGTAGAATCGATGCTGGATCACCTAGGCACTTCTTTATCATGGATACATGAAAGACTGGATGGACAGAAGCTAGCTCCGCAGGCAATGTCATCTCATAGGCCACCTCACCTACACGCTGTAGGATCTCGTATGGCCGAACATACCTCGGACTCAACTTCCCCTTCCTGCAAACCTCATCACCCCTTTCGTAGGTGATAACTTCAGATAGACGTGGTCACCAACATCAAACTCTAAGGGCCATTTTCTGTTATTTGCATATGATTTCTGCCGACTCTAAGCAGTAGCCAACCAGTCCCTAATCACTCTGACCTTCTCTAAGGCCTCATAAATGATCTCTGGACCCAAAATGGATGACTCTCCAACCTCGAACCACCCAACTGGAGATCTACACCTCCTACCATACAGTGCCTCAAACG
Organism: Solanum sitiens; assembly: GCA_016801875.1. Classification (NCBI taxonomy): domain Eukaryota; kingdom Viridiplantae; phylum Streptophyta; class Magnoliopsida; order Solanales; family Solanaceae; genus Solanum; species Solanum sitiens. Next base: position 105,483 of record JABWTJ010000036.1, on the reverse strand, counting down.
GTGCCATCCCAATGCTGGAGTGATAGCTATTATTATACGAGAACTCTATCAAAGGCAGATGGTCATCCCAGCTACCCCTGAAGTCAATCACACACGCTCTCAACATGTCCTCCAATGTCTAAATGGTGCGCTCTGCCTGCCCATCAGTCGGAGAATGAAAGGCAATACTAAGATTTACCTGTGTGCCTAAGATCTTCTGGAAAGATCTCCAGAAATGTGAAGTAAACTGAGATCCTCTATCTGAAATGATAGACAAAGAAATCCCATGCCATCTGTAAGTAGACTTCACAGGGATAAAGTGGGCAGACTTAGTCATCCTGTCCACAATAACCCATATGGAGTCATGCTGTCTCCTAGTCCTCGGAACACCAACCACGAAGTCCATATTAATGGCCTCCCACTTCCAAGTCGGAACCTCAATAATCTGAGTAAGACCGCCATGCTTGACATCTTCTGCCTTAACCTGCTAACAATTAGGACACTTGGCCACATATTCTGCAATGTCCTTTTTCATGCCATCCCACCAATAAATCTTCTTAAGATCATGATACATCTTGGTGGAACCTGGATGTATGGAATATCTGGAACCATGGGCCTCTGCAACAATCCTGGTCCGCAAATCATCCACATCTGGTACACACAGCCTGTCCTGGTACCTAAGTATGCCATCACCTCCCAAAGTAAAAGACTCATTCATCTTTATCAATAATGAGTCCTTCAGTTCCATCAACACAAGATCGAGATGCTGACCCTGCTTGACTTCAACTACCAAAGATGATTCAGAACTAGGATGAACTGAAACACACCCGCTAATAGAGTCAACCAATCGCACACCAGTCTGGCCAGTCTGTGTACATCTTTCGCCAACTCCTTCTTCTCATCCTCAACCTGGGCTGTACTTCCCATGCTCATCCTGCTCAAAGCATCAGCTACAACATTAGCCTTACCTGGATGGTAGTGAACATTCATGTCAGAATCCTTCAACAGCTCCAACCATCTCCGCTGACATAGATTCAACTCCCTCTGTGTGAACACGTACTGGAGACTCTTGTGGTCTGTGAACACATCCACATGCACTCCATACAAGTAGTGCCTCCACATCTTCAGTGCAAACACCACAGCTGCCAACTCCATGTCATGAGTGGGATAATTCTTCTCATGAACCTTGAGCTGTCTGGACGCATAGGCTATCACCTTACCAACCTGCATAAGAACACTACCCAAACCAACCCTAGATGCATCACAGTAAATAGTGTAATTATTACCACACTTAGGCAAAGTAATCACCGGGGCTGAAGTGAGTCTGTCCTTGAGCTCCTGGAAACTCTTCTCACAAGTCTCCGTCCTTTCAAACTTGGCGTTCTTCTTAGTCAAATCTGTTAGTGGGGCAGTAATGGAAGATAAACCCTCCACGAACCTGCGGTAGTAACCAGCTAATCCCAAAAAGCTAGTGGGAGTAAGAGGCTTTGGCCACTTCTTCACAGCCTCAGTCTTCCTCGGATCCACCGCCACACCCTGACCGGACACAACATGACCCAGGAAGGTCACTGATCAAAGCCAGAAGTCACACTTGCTGAATTTGGCATACAGCTGATATTGTCTAAGTACTTGCAAGGTTAGTCTCAAATGCTGTTCATGCTCTTCCTTGGTCCTAGAGTAGATGAGGATGTCATCAATGAATACTATGACGAAAGAATCAAGGTATTCACGGAAGACTCGGTTCATGAGGTCCATAAATGCAGTTGGTGCATTAGTGAGACCAAATAACATGACTAAGAACTCATAATGACCATAACGGGTACGAAAGGCTGTCTTTGGGATATCTCCATCCCTAACCCTAAGCTGATGATACCCTGAACGAAGATCAATCTTAGAGAAGAAAGTAGACCCTTGGAGCTGATCGAACAAATCATCTATTCAGGGAAGTGGACACTTATTCTTTATAGTGACTTTATTGAGCTGCCGATAATCGATACACATTCTGAGGGTTCCATCCTTCTTTTTCACAAACAACACTGGAGCGCCCCAAGGGGATATGCTCGGCTAAATGAAACCCTTATCAGTGAGATCTTTTAGCTGCAGCTTCAACTCCTTGAGTTCAGCTGGAGCCATACTATAGGGAGTAATTGAAATTTGTTTAGTATCGGGTTCTAAGTCGATACCAAAGTCAATCTCTCGAAGGGGAGGGACTCCAGGCAAATCATCAGGAAATACATCTAGGAACTCATTCACTACAGGCACTGAGTCTATGGAAGAAATGTCATGATCTAAATCATTAACACTCACAAGATGACATAATAACCCCTTGAACATCATTTTATTGGCCTTAAGGTTCGAAATTAAGGTATTAGGACGACTTGAGTTGTACCCCTCCCAGACTAGATCCTCTTCATTAGGGAAACAAAATCTCACCAATCTACTACGACAATCCAAACAAGCATAACAACTGTGAAGCCAGTCCATGCCAAGAATAACATCAAAATCATGCATGGGTAACTCAACCAAGTCTGCACACATAGTCTTACCACTTACAACTATTGGCCAATCCTTGTATACTCTATCAGTTCTTACATTTTCTCCTAAAGGTGTACTAACCACTATAGAATCATGCAGAACTTTAGGCAATATCTCAAAAGTGAGAGCAAGCAAAGGAGTTACAAAGGAAAGCGTAGACTCTGGATCAAGTAAAGAATAAACAAAAGTTGAGAATACTTGCAGCATATCCGTGACCACATCAGCGGACTTCTCCTGCTCCTCCCTGCCCTTCAGGGCATAGAACCTGTTCCTCTTAGGAGGATCGGCTGCTGCACCCTGTGGATTAGGCCTTGGCTGAGCATTACCACCAGCCTGACCTCTATTCTATGGGCAGTCTCTAACCATGTGCCCACTCTTACCGCAATCAAAGCAGGCATTAGTACCCTGTATGCACTCTCCACTATGTGCACGGCCACACTTAGCACAGTTCTTCTTGGGATGCTGCATCTCACCTCCATTTCCCTTCTTGGGCTCAGGTCTGCCTCCTCTAGGTGTTGTACTCCTCTGAGAATTAGAGTTCCCAAAACTCTGCTGCCCCTTCTTGAACGTGGGCTGCTCACGGACGAAAGAATTATTTCTGTGTCCTCCATGGCTGGGACCTGCCTGATCTTGAGGCTTAGGCCTCCTAGAATCACGAATGCCCCTCTTTTTGCGGCTGTCCTCTACCTGCTGGACATCCACCATCATCCGAGAGAGGTCCATGTTATCATGGAGCATCGTAGACCGACACTCCTCCTCCAGATTTCCATTGATTCCTGTGAGGAACCTTCTCATCTCATCCCTGCTGTTAGATACAATGGAAGTAGCATACCTGGATAATTTAACAAACTTAAGTACTCATCTCATCCTCACTATTAGATACTAAGGAAAATAGCATACCTGGATAGTTTAACAAACTTCAGGGAATACTCCCTGACTGTCATAGATCCCTGCTTAAGGTTGATAAACTCCTCAACCTTTGCCTCCCTCATCTCCCTGGGAAAGAATCTCTCCAGGAAGGTTGTCTTAAACATCTCCCAAGTGATCGGAAGTCCGCCCAAAGCTCGGCTATCCTGCCACATCTTGCACCAAGTCTGTGCAACATCTTTGAGCTGATAGGAAGCCAGCTCAACCTTTTCAATATCTGTGGCCCCCATAGCCACCAAAATCTTATGCACCTCATCCACAAACTTTTGGGTGTCCTCTGATGTCTTAGACCCTTTGAAAATAGGAGGATTCATCCTCGTGAAGTCTCTCAACCTGTCAGCCATGCTACGAACCGGTGGGTTCTCCCTCTTAACATCCTACCGGTTGACCTGGGCAGTCATTACCTGGTCCTGCATAGTGATGGCATGTGCCATCTAGGCCAGGGATACCCGCACCTCCGCATCAGTCAACCCAGTTGGGTTAACCGGCATAGCCACTCCTTCAGCTGGAGCCTGGGGTGGAACCTGATTGTCCCCAGCAGCTGCTCCTCCTCTCCTCTGAACAATGGTTCTCCTAGTATTCATTCTCATAAAACAACAAAGAGTGATGTTAGACACGCTCATAACACCAAGAAATTAGACATTAGGAAAAGCACGATAAGATCAGAAGAAGGGAAATTTTCCTACGCATCATGCAGTTTCTAATTCAGGATAGTGGTGTACTTCACTACCATGACTTAGAAACTACTTAATGTGGTTGATGTGAACTCATTATTCTCGGAATTTAACCTAGTGCTCTGATACCAACCTTGTCACGACCGTAATCTAGACCCCAGACGAGACCGACGTCGTTGACCTCTCAGAGGTCGCAGACAAGCCTACATACATCAATGTTACTTAAGCTAGGTTAATTTTAGCGGAAAATTTGAACTTTTTGTTTTATTATTTCATGCTAAACTTTCTAAACTTAACATCATAGGCGTTCACAAATGAACCATCTAATATAGAGATAATCAAATGAAAGAAACAGTTCATAATTGCATTAAACGTATTTTTGCCAAAACGGCACAATTACAAAGTCTGAAATAAAAGAGGAAAGAAATACTAGTGTAACATGCTCCACTAGCTAAAGATTACATCTAAGCTAGATAATAACGGTAGACATCCTCGAAAGCATGAGGGCCTACCAAGTCCGGATGAAAAATCCACGTCCGGATAGCAGTAACGTCAACCTGTAAGCTCTAGCGTCCACATGTGCCTGCACCTAAAAATGTAGAGTTGTATGGGAATAGTACACACTTGTACTAAGTATGGGTATATGCAAGAACACACCAAGGACATGCATGAGTAAGAATAGCTCTTTCCTAACAACAAGATTATAGAAAGTCACGTTAGTGGACTTGCCAAATTGGGATTAGGAAAGTTAGTGAACTTTCCAAATTTTGATTAGGAAAGTCAGTGAGCTTTACAAATTGTGATTACTAAAGTCAGTGAGCTTTCCAAATTTGGATTAGGAAAGTCATGCCATGAGAGAAACATGCATCATCATACTTATCACATTGCACACAACACATAACATCTTACACATAGATCATATCATATTGCATATAACACATAACGTCTTTTATAACATTCATTCATATGGCATGAGACCTTGGAATCATGGACTAGACATTAAGACTTTCCAAAATGAGGACTCAATATATGGGACCTCAACTAGGGAGTCTTAATTAGCAAACACAGAGTCTGCTTCATTCATTCATACGTACTTCATTTTATTTCGTTCATAGGCTAGTATGAACACCAGCTATACCTAGGATGTAGTTTAACACTATCATTGGGTTTGTTGTGCAATGATCAAGAATAATCTAGTGTCATTACTTGAGTCTAGCTCACCTCTTGATTATCCTATCCTAACACATTTAGTATCATTCATTTCATTATGTGCATCATTTGAGGCTGGCCTCAATTCATTCATTGGGAACTTTAACTTTAACCGACATAGATCATGTGAGAATCATTAAATCCAGTGTCTCTCCCACACCGAAAAGAGGTGGAATCACCGGCCAAAGTGACCCAAAACATGCTAGCATACATGGGAATTTAACCTTGCTAGATTCCTATATTGACAGTATAGGTTCGAAGACTAGGAGATATAAGAAAACCCATACCCGGAATGCCAGACAGTCTCATCTCATGAGAGTTACGTAAACCACCACCCTTCCCGAAAAAAGGCATCACCGCTCATAGCTAGTCTATCGGTGCTCAGCATAAAGTTCCATCATATTGAAATCATACTTCATGGAAGCTGGCTTCTAGTATGAGGACATAATAGCTCAATAGATGATTTCTCATCTCATCATTAGTATTAAGTGTGTTAATCTCAATACTTTCATTAGAGTGTTCATAGAGACTGGTCTCTTCATTAGCTTTACACTCTCATAGGTGAGTACGTTTTGGTAACATTTACTTAGTCTTATTTGAGATTGTTCTCATCTTTTACATTAGCCTCGTATCATGTTGTCACCACATTCATTAACATTAGCACAATTGCTCTTCATAATTACTCACCCCATTTTACGTGAATGTTCATTTCATCATATGCCAATGCACTTGGCCATTTGTGTGTTTCACACTCTTACTTTACCCTTCTAGGAATTCATCATGTCATTACATAATAATCATTTCATCGTATGCCAATGCACTTGGTCATTTAGTGTGTTTTACACTAGTACTTAACCCTTCTAGGGTTACTTCACTTCATTACATACATCTTAAGTTCACTTATTTTTAAACGTATGCTAGACTTATGGGTCTATACATACAAGCCATGAGGATTCATTCATAGTTCGTTAAGTGACTCATATCTTCCTAAGATTATGTAGTAAAAGACTTATGTATCTTGTATGTATGCCAAGATCTCGATTTTGATCTAAGTATGTGGCATTATTCTTGAACATTTAATTCACGTATGACTTATGTATCAATACGGAAATTTGGGCAAGGAAACCCAAGTTTGAATCCCTTGGACAACACTTATATTTTTCCTTGATTTTATTTTTAGTCCTCATGACATTGGGACCCTAGATCGAGCCCCAACATCAACATTTCTTTTTAGTTCATTTTCTTTAGAAACTCTCTCCCTTGGCCGAGGGGTTGTGGGTTCGAACCCCCACAGCCCCCTTTTATTTTCCTATTTATTTTACTTGTCCATTTCCCATTAACCATGAGGTAGTGGGATCAAACACCCACAACCTCTCTTTATTTTTTTCTTTTATTCGTTTGGGACTGAGAGTTTGTGGGTTTGAACCCCCACAACCTCCTTATTTTGAATTTCATTTAAATGTTGAATATCTCTGCGTTGGCAGTGAGGTTGTGGGATCGAGCCCCTACCGCCTCACTTTATTTTCTTTTATTTTCCCTTTCTCCTTTACTCTCCTTCACAGCCTTGAGGTCGTGGGTTCGATTCCCACTCCTCACATTTCCTTTCTTTTATTTTTTCTTTACTTCACTCGCTGCCTGAAGGTCGTGGGTTCGATTCCCACGCTTACCATTTTATTTTATTAATTTTTGCACTCTACTTTTTCAGCCAGCGTACCCCATACCGATTCCCCCTGGACCCATTTCTTTTCTTGCGATTTTAGGGCATTACACTAGTGAGGTCACAGGTTTGAATCCTGGTGGCCTCATCCCTTTATACTCAATTAAATTTTCAGATTTATTCCTCTACATTTAGCCTAAACTAAACTTGTAAGTTTGCTGGAAATTTAGTCATTTTTTAGATTATTTTCACCAACATTTTCACTTGAAATCTTAGGGAAATTCATAGATCATTTAATACTTTTTGGGTGCATTTTCATAGATTTATTTAGCCAAAATATTGATACTCAAATCAGCCACACTTCCATTTTAATGAACATCACGATTTACATAGATTTATGCACATAAAATGACAACCAAAACATTATAAAATTTGAAGCCTTAACCCGAGAACCTCATTTACAGTAACATACTTGCACACGCACACAGTTGCAAATAATTTCGAATACATGGTTGTATTTCATACGATTTCAATTACACAAACATAATCATATTCATCACGAAAACATAACATACACCTAAATCTACCAGCAATCCTACCCATCCTACAATTCTTTGGGAGCTAGTGACAGGGGCATGCAAAAGGGGAAACAATCCTAGTTTTCGAATGAATAGTATGAACCTTAAGGGGGGTCTCTTGGGAAAGGGACCAAGAGAGAAGAAAACCCATACATTTTTTACGTTAAACTCTTGACTTGCTTCCCAAAAACTTCACCCAAGAACACGTCTAAGCCTCCTTAATATCAATTCTACTCGAATAACAACCTCCCTTAGCCTAGTGTGCAATTAACATTTGTTTTCTTGTGATTTCGTGTGAGTTCTTCAAGTGTGAAGAACTTGGTTTATTTTTATGCTTTTGTATCTTATTTTGGCAGAGAAATGTCGTGTGAAAGAATAAGAGAGATTGAGCGTGAGAGTGTCGAGATAAACGTGAGAGAGTGGAAGTTGTAGGAGGCTTAGGAGTCTAGTTTTAGGACTTAGTCAATAGGGTTTTGTTTATTTAATAAAAATCTGATTTTTATTTTATTTTAAATCAGCTAATGAATAATAATTATTAATTAATTACATTAATTCAATAGCTTAAATAAAAATAACATTAATTCATTGCTTCCACCTAGGTTCGAACCCGGGTGGAGCAAGACTTCACTTCAAGAGCCCAATTTTGGCCCTCTCTCCCCAAATTGCCCTTCAACCTTATTAATTAACTAATTAATTATATATTTAGGGTAATTAAGATACTATCCTTAGCCAGGAAAAAGACCATTTTACCCCAAGACCCTTCAAACCTAAGATTTCCCTTTCTTAAGTCCGGTAAAGACTCCTTCGAGTAAATCTTCGTATTCGAGAGCCCTACATGGTTGGACCCAACCTTTCCAAGCTCAAATAACTCCCCAAGTTAGTTGGCTTGGCTGTAGCAAAGCTTACGAGGTCTGGTTCTACGCGCATCAATCCGTGTGAACTCTGGTCTAATCGTAGGCATTCTAGACACATTAAGCATTACTTATCTTTTCCATTTTTTGGGTTGTTACATAGTTCAAATTCGCTAGTTTCCGTACGTCAAGGTATTTCTTTGTCATTTTGGATCTAAACTTTTCTAAATGAGTTTATTACATTAATATAGTTCTGGAAACATCATTTTAACTGTTATTCAATAGGCTAATCTCTAGTCTAATTCATGGAACTGTCGGAGTGTTACTATCTTAGCCTTAGAATCCACAACCATTGTAGGAGCATGTTGTGATAGTTGAGTGAACTTGACGCTATACTCCCTCACGCTCATACCCCTTTGACGAAGGTTGATGAATTCTTGCATTTTCCTCTCCCTTCATTCTAAGGAAAATAACCTATCAAGGAAAGTCGTCTTGAAAGCCTCCCAAGTAATCCGACCTTCTCTAACTGGCCTCTCCTCCTTCCATTTCTCATACAAAACTTGAGCCACATCTTTGAGTTGGTAGGTGGCTAGTTCTGCCTTTTCTTGCAAGAAACACCCATAGAATCAAGAACTTTGAAAGCTTCATTAATGAACACTTGTGTGAAATCCCTAATCCTTCAAGCGGTAGTGAAAGCATTGGGGTTCACTTGCACCCTACTATCCATAGAATCTTGAGTATCCAACACTTGAGTCAAGCTATATATAGCCTCCCTTATCTCAACGTTAGGCATAAACCCTACTTCAATAGAAACTTGAGGGTTTTGAGAATATTGATGGGAAACCGCCTCATTCAAATTCTCTTCCTCGGCCCTTCGAGCATTGTTCCTCCTTGTATTCATTTCCACTAATCACAATAAAAGGATAAGAAGAAAAGACTAGGTAGAGTTTAGACTCTTGGGCATAACTAAGGAATAACAAGAGAGTGAAAGTACCTAAGAATCTCATAGTCTCTCATTCATAAGTGTGGCGTGCTTCACAATTATGAATAAGACCCTACATAGACGTGGTTTCGTGAGACATCAATCATAAGGTTACTCAACCTCATGTTCTGATACCAAATTTGTAACGACCAAAAGTACCCTCATCGTAATTGACGCTGTCATCCTCGAAGAGGACTTAGACTAGCCCTTAGCATACATCATAGCACATCATAGGTCAAAATGTGGAAAATTTAAAAACTTTTACATATTGAAGTGTACTTATACTTCTCTCATATCATAAATGGAGTTTACATAGACTCCTCGCATATGAAGTTTACATAGATTTCTCATTTTGTACAAGCAAATCATATAAGAGTCTAAAGTCTTGTCTCACATATAAACCATCTAAAAGAGTAAATATTTTGACATAGCACATACATGTTCAATATGCCATTATAGGTGTAACAACCATAAAAAAATGACTATGCTAAGTAATGTCTAATGTATCTAGAATGCCTAGATTAGATCGGGTTCACACGAATTGATGCGGGTAGAACCAGACCTTGGAACCCTTGCTAAAGCCAAGACAACTAACTTGGGGAGTTAATTTAGCTTGGAAAGTTTGGGCCCAACCATGTAGGGTCTCTCGAATACGAAGATTTACTCGAATGAGTCTTTACCGGACTTAAAAATGGAAAATCATTGTTTTGGAGGGTCTAGGGGTAAAATGGTCTTTTTCTAGGCTAAGGGTAGTATCGTAATTACCCTAAATATATAATTAATTATTTAATTAATACGGTGGAGGGGCAATATGGGGAGAGAGGACCGAAAATTGTCTCTTGAAGTGAGTCTTGCTCCACCCGGGTTCGAACCTAGGTGGAAGAAATGAATTAAAGTGGTTTTTATTTAAGATGTTAAATTAATTTAATTAATTAATATTTATTATTAATTTGAATATTTAAAATAAAAGATAAATCAGATTTTTATTCAATAAAACCTTATTTGACTAAGTCCTAAACTAGACTCCTAAGCGAAATAAAACTCCCACTCTCTCACGTCTATCTCAACTCTCACGCGCAATCTCTCTTCTTTTTTTCAAGATTCTCTTTGCCAAATAACTTTCAAGAACATAAAAATAAACCAAGTTCTTCACACTTGAAGAACTCACACGAAATCAAAAGAAAACAAACGTTAATCACACGTTAGGCAAAAGGAGGTTGTCCGTCGAGTGGTGTTGATATTGAGGGGACTTGGACGTGATCTTGGGTGAAGTTTTTGGGCGGAAAGTCAAGGGTTTAACGTCAAAAAGGAATGGGTTTTCTTAATCTTGGTCCCTTTCCCAAGAGACCCCTAGGATTCAGTCGATTCTAATCCGAAGACTAAGGTTGTTTCCCGTTTCATGTACCTATCACTAGCTCCCAATGATTCGTAGGTTGGGTATGATTGCTGGTAGACTTAGGTGTATGTTGTGTTTTCGTGATGAATATGTTTATGTTTGTGTATTTGAAATCGTATGAATGACAACCTATGTATTTTCTAAACTATGTGCATGTGTGTGTAAAAATGTGGCAGTGACTAGGTGTTCTCGGATTAAGGCTAAAAAATTGTGATTTATGGTTGTTATCTTACGTGCATAAATTTATGTAAATCGTGTTGTTCATATGAGTTGAAATGTGGCTGATTTGAGTGATAATCTATTGGCTAAACGAATCCATGAAAAATGCACCTAAGAACGTATTGAATGATCTACAGATTACCCTATGAATTCAAGTGTAAATGTTGAAAGAAGTGAGCTGAAATATGTGACAAAATTTCTAGCAAATTATCAGTTTGTTTTCGGCTAAACATAGATGAATAAATCTAGAAATTTAAATGGGTATAAATTAGGTGAGGTCATTAGGAATCGAACTCGCGACCTAACCCTTGAAAGGCACTAAAACGTGAATAAAGAAATGGGGCTGAGGGGGTTCGAACTTGGGTACTCCTTGCTGGAAATTAATATATGAAATTAAGAATTGAGAGGAGTGGGATTCTAACCCCCAACCTCACAGTCAAAACTTAAGGAAAAACGAAAAGAAAGAAAATATGAGGCTTGGGAAGCGAACTCACGACCTCTAGGCAGTAAAGGAGAAGTAAGGATAAATAAAAATAAAAGAAATGTGAAGCGTGGGAATCGAACCCACGACCTCTTAGGTAGATTAAGGAGTAGAATAAAAGAAAAGAAATGTGAGGCGTGAGAATCGAACCCACGACCTCTTAGGCAGATTAAGGAGGAGAATAAAAGAAACAAATAAAGTGGGAGGCATGTGAGAATCGAACCCACGACCTCTTAGGCAGATTTAAGGAGGAGAATAGAAGAAAAATAAAGAGAGGTTGTGGGGGTTTGATCCCACAACCTCATGGTCAACTCGAAATCGACAAGGAGAATTAAATAAAAAAATAAAAGGGGTTGTGGGGGTTCGATCCCACAACCCCTCAGCCAAGAAAGAGAAAAAGTAAAGGAGAGAAATAAAAAGGAAAAGTTGACGTTGGGGCTCGATCTAGGGTCCCAATATTGTGTGGACCAAAAATAAAATAGACGAAAAATGTAAGTTCTTTCCAAGGGATTCGAAACCGCGTTCCCTTGCCCAAATTACGTATTGATACATAAGTCATACGTGAATTAAAGGTTCAATAATAATGCCGCCTACTTAGATCGAAATTGAGATCTTGGCATACATACAAGATGCATAAATCTTGTACTACATAATCTTAGGAAGATATGAATCACTTAAACGAACTATGAATGAAGCCTCATGGCTTGTATGTATAGACCCATAAGTCTAGCATACGTTTAAAAATAAGTGAACCTAAGATGTATGTAATGAAATGATATAACCCTAGAAAGGTTAAGTACAAGTGTAAAACACACTAAATGGCCAAGTGCATTGGCATACGATGAAATGATTATTATGTAATGAAATGATAAAACCCTAGAAGGGTTAAGTAAGAGTGTGAAACACACAAATGACCAAGTGCATTGGCATATGATGAAATGAACATTCACGTAAAAAGGGGTGAGTAATTATGAAGAGCAAATGTGCTAATGTTAATATTTGTGGTGACAACATGATATGAGGCTAATGTATAAGATGAGAACTATCTCAAATGAGCCTAAGTAAATGTTACCAAAACGTACTCACCTATGAGAGTGTAAAGTTAATGAAGAGACCAGTCTCTATGAACACTCTAATGAAAGTATTGAAATTAATACACTTAATACTAATGATGAGATGAGAAATCATCTATTGAGCTATGATGTCCTCATATTAGAAGCCAGATTCCATGACGTATGGTTGAATGTAATGGAACTTTATACTGTGCACCGATAGACTAGCTATGAGAGGTGATGCCTTCTTTTAGGAAGGACGGAGGTTCACGTAACTCTCATGAGATGAGACTGTCCAGCATGCCGGGTATGGGTCTCCTTATATCTCCTAGTCTTTGAACCTATACTACCAATATAGGGATCTGGCGGGGTTAAATTCCCATGTACGCTAGCATGTTTTGGGTCACTTTGTCTGGTGATTCCACCTCTTTTCGGTGTGGGGGAGACACTGGATTTCATGATGCTCACATAATCTATGTCGGTTAAAGCTAAAGTTCCCAATGAATGAATGAGGCCAGCCTCAACTGATGCAAATAATGAAATGAACGATACCAAAGGTGTTAGGATAGGATAATCAAGAGGTGATCTAGACTCAATTAATGACACTAGGTTATTCTTGATCATTGCACAACAAACCCGATGAGAGTCTTAAACTACATCCTAGGTATAGCTGGTGTTTACACTAGCTTATGAATGACTGAAATGAAGTACGTCTGAATGAATGAAGCAGACTCTGTGTTTGTTAAAGAAGGCTCCCTAGTTGAGGTCCCATATGTTGAGCCCTCATTTTGGGAAGTCTTAATGTTAGGTCCATGATTCCAAGGTCTCATGGCATATGAACGAAATGATATGAAAGATGTTATGTGTTATATTCAATATGATATGTGCTATGTGTAAAATGTTATGTTCTGTGTGCAATATCATAAGTATGATGTTGCATGTTACTCTCATGGCATGACTTTCCTAATCCAAATTTGGAAAGCTCACTAACTTTCCTAATCCAAATTTGGAAAGCTCACTAACTTTCCTAATCCAAATTCGGAAAGTTCATTAACTTTCCTAATCCCAATTTGGCAAGTCCACTGACTTGACTTTCCATAATCATGTTGTTAGGAAAGAGCTATTCTTACTCATGCTTGTCCTTGCTGTGTGCTTACATATACCCATATTCAGTACAAGTGTGTACTAATCCCATACACCTCTATATTTTTAGGTGCAAGCACAGGTGGACGCTAGAGCTTACAGGTTGACGTTGCAGCTATCCGGACGTGGAGCTTTCATCCGGACTTTGTAGGCCCTCATGCTTTCGAGGATATCTACCGTTACTATCTAGCTTAGATGTAGGCTTTAGCTAGTGGAGTATGTTCCACTAGTGTTTCTTTCCGTTTTTATTTCAGACATTATATTGGTGCCATTTTGGCAATTATACATTTGATGCAGTATTGAACTATTTCTTTCAGTTGATAATCTTAATATTAGATGGTTGATTGTGAACATTATGAATGTAAGTAGAATGATCTTTATACATGTTAAGAAACAAAAAGTATCAAATTTACCGCTAAAATTAACCTAGATGAAGTAAGAATGACGTAAGTAGGCTTGTCAGTGACCTCTGAGAGGTCAACGACGCCGGTCTCGTCTGGGTTCCAGATTCCGGTCGTGACAATAGGCTTACATCAAATGTCTCAAACGATAAAAAGAAGAATAAATGTCTCTAAACATAAGCAACACATAACTAGAGTGGAAACATGGCAACATCCCCGAACATGAGGACTCGCCAATGACTTGGGTAAAGATCCAAGTATTCCTTGCAAATGGCCACGAACTCCTCAATGGCCCGAACCTAAAATGTTTAGGAAAAATGGAGAAATATGGGTTAGTTTATCACACGTAAAAAGTATGGCTTCTATGCACAAACATTATCAATTCATGAAAAAGGACATTTAAGTAAAAATCATGCTTTCTATAAATTTAGCTCAACATGCACATATAGTAAGCATAGTAAGTCAATTCAACATAATATCAATCCAAATGTAGCAACCTAAGAAATACTTGTGCAATCCAGAAGATAGTATCTCATAACCCTATCTAAAGCTAAGTATCATATTAGATCACCCACTTCATACATACTACATAACTTCATATAACATCATGACATGAATTGGACATAAGATCACACATATAACTTGACATGCACAATATATAATCCACTAAATCATAAATAACACTACTAGGACCATCCTTCAAGACCCCACAAGTGCAATGTGTAAGAGAAGTCTCATACCCTCCCTAAAACAATGTAGAACCTTAAGAAAATCCCTAATATAAATTCATAGAGTTAAATTGCTCATTTACTTTTACATTAGGGACAAAAGTACCAGAACCAACATAAAACCATGTGAGCTAAATGGAATCCAGAGTTATACTCCCACACCAAAAAGAGAGGGTTAACACTTGCCTAAGGTCTAACCTTCGGTATATAGCTATCTAGGTGGATCCACTAAATTATTGTCCTATGTGGGAACATAGTTAAGGGTCAAGGAGATTGTTTCTAGGAACCCTAACTTACTAACGTGGGGGTTCCCATCTAATGAGACAACACATAACTTGGGAATCCGGACTTACTAAACGTGAGGAAACCCATGTAATAGTCCGGACTTACTAAACGTGAGACCTACATCTCATTTATATACCCTTTCGGTGCTAAGCATCCATTCCCTTCCTAAAACCATTTTTAGTTATTTCATAAGTTCACCCTAGTCTTTACTAGTCCCTTAGTAAACATTTTAATATAATAGCTCATACGTAATCATAAATGAGAATATCCCCTTAACTTTAGAAACCAATACAGTGAGTAAACCTTCCACTTAGAAATTTATTATAATCATGAATCCAGTATCAGTCATATAATAATAATATCATACCATGCATACATATTTCATGGCTGTCTTAGATGTCTATGGTTTTGGAGGAGGAGTACTTATTATCATCATCACAACCACACACAATACTCATAAAAGTATTACTATCTAACGAAACATTATTTTTCATAATTGAATTCAACAAGATTCAATAAACATACTTTCATTATCAATAATACGTAATCAATATATGAACAAGGTAAATTCAAGAAGTAATACATAGAAATTAGCATTCTACATATTTTATAACTCATCATCTCCCATAATTACTTAGAATTGCAACAAATAATGAGTTTAGGGAAGAACAAGGGTTCAATGGGGAATCTCAAGTGATTATCAACAATTATCCATAATTCCATAGTTAATCAACGATAAAAGATCATATTTCATCAAAATTGAACAATAGATTTGTTTTGAAAAGAGAATCCATGTCTAGATTCAAATCATAGTCTTTGTGTAGTTTGAAAACCATAGTTGAAGGAGCCTCTTCGGGAAAGGATCCCAATAGTGAAAGAAAGGATACCTTAGTGATGATCTTGCAATTAATTTGAGATTAAAACCTTGGTGAATTTGTCCTAAACTTGGAGCATTAGTGTTCCTTCAATGGAGGTTTGAGTTTGGGGAGAGAGAAGATAGCATTAGTGTTCCTTCAATGGAGGTTTGAGTTTGGGGAGAGAGAAGATAGAGAGAAGTTGGAATTAAGTAGCTTTGGGAAAATATTGGGTGTTAGGTTAGCTAATGAGTTGGAACCCTTTTTAATGCACTTAACTAACTTAATTAACCACCGTTAATCCCATAATTGATAGCCTAGTGAATTAACTAACCACCCCAACTTAATTAAAAACTTGGCAGTAAAGTGGGGTTCCAATCAACGGAACCCCGTCTACAGTCCGTAGACGGCTCTGTCACAACCGGTGACAACCCCCTATAAGTAACATGCCGTACTTGACCTCACAGAGGTCTTATACAAGCCCATAGTCATCATTCATTGCATTTTATTAGGTAAATTTAGCGGAAAATTTAAAATATTCATAGCACATCGTATGCTAGAACATTACTTCATTTATATATAAAATATCATTATACATAGTTAAAGACTCTAGTATTTTTTTCCATCCTACACTCAACATCATTATAGTACAATAGATACACGACCCTTATAACATAATACATAACTATACAATTTAAAGACTTTACAGTAAATCATGATTAGGAAATCCTTGGACTTAAGGATTCCTTTCCTTGAGCTTGGGAATCACATATAAAGCTCCTCATCATCTAAAGACATCCTTTAAGCATCCATAAACTACACTTTGTGTAAAAAGGTAAAGGAAAATGGAGTTAGTACAAGAATGCACGAAGTATGGAAACCATGCAAAACATGCATTTAAAGGGACATTTTACTTGAAAACCATGTATCATGCTTTTTTGTTAAATCTTCATAAAACTTTGATACAATAGAATTTATAAAATTCACATACTTCATATAGGCATATTCAATTGTCATCAATCATATAAAATCATACATTGCATTTAAGATATTTTAAGGACCACTTTACAGTAAGTTCCTCACACTTTACAGTAAGCATTTTTCACTTTACAGTGAACTTCTTACCTTTAACTTATTAACCTCCCAAGTAACCCTCTAGTGATACTTGGTGCAATTCATCACTTTAAGGCAACAAGAAAATCATACATGCATCCTACATAAGCCATCACATACCATCATAGAAATATAGTACATCATAGACACATTTAAGTCAATACCATAGGGACATTACAGTGAACTCTATTCACATAGCACATACACTAATTTTACTTCACATAAATCATTATAAGACCTTACTCACAATCCCAATCTAAGTCTAATAGTGAAATGTACATGTGAAGCCCCATAACCTTACACATACTTAGTAAACCTATCGTGAGACCATAAGCCTTAACACTTCATACATCAACATAACAAACATAGACCACTTCATTCATGTCAAGCAAGACCTTCATCATATAGTCATTAAGCCCAACATTAAGCTATATAAGAACAAGACCACATCATATAGACTCATACCATGCATATCATCACAATAAGTAGACAACACTACAATGCCTTGCATAAAGATATAAACATAGTCATACACCTTAGAACACCTTCCTAGAACTTCCTAAAGAGCTACTGGTGCAATGTATAGGTATGTTCATTACTCTCACCTATCCTTAGCAACATACCTTAGGTCATCGTAGTTAGGGTCGTAGTCATTTACTTCCATTATCCATTTTACTTTATGGAAACTGTAGCCTTAACCGACCTGACACTATGACCATGGGTGCTAAACATGGAATTTGGTGTTGTAGAGCCTTACACCAATGGAAGGTGACCTACCTATCCAAGGTAGAACATTAAAACATGCTATAATACTAAGTGAGATCACTTGCTAGATCCTATGTGGCAAGCATAGTTTATGGAACTCAGAGATATGAATTGGACCCTCTCCCTACACATAAGCATTTGAGTCCTCATCTCATGAGAAACCATGAGTGAATCTTCCTCAAAGGGAAGTCAAAACCTCATGTGGAACCATAGGTGAATTTTCCTCCAAGGGAAGTCAACACCTTATGAGAACCCAATGGTGAATCTTCCTCCAAGGGAAGCCAAACACCTCTCATTATCAAGTTTACTCGGTGCTAAGGTAAGTTCCCTTTATTGAAAAGTCTTTATTACATTAGTTTATAAAACATAGGCCTTAGGAGATTGACTCCTCATATGCTTAGCTTATATGTCATAGATGAGAGTTCATCAACCTTAATAACGTGAGAAACCCTTTCACATGGACATAGCATATGTTAAGCACAATCTAGTTTAGGGTACTCTTGAGAACATCTTTCAAGTGCACCTTTATTGACTATATCATCATTCATGTGTGTGTACATACATGTGAGTAACTGATACGCTAAAATTATACTTCCCTAAAGGAGTATAAGCGGTAATATCAAGTAAAGAACTCAACTGTTAGGTTGGGGTCAATCCCACGAGGAAAATGGTTTAGACTTAACTTTAATCTACGATTACGTCTATTTAGTCAAGTCCTTTCCGAAAACAGTTAAATAAAAAGGGTGTTTTTTGTGTAACAAAAATGTTCAATTATGTCTAAGTAAACAAGTATCAATGTTAAAACTTTGGTTTTTATCAAGTGATGAGAGAAACTAGGGCATAAGTATTCCCCATAGGTTCATTAACACGATAATCCTACCTATAACAACTCTTTCCTAGTGTCTTGCATGTAAAGTGGTAAGTTATGTATCTCTAATTCCTTGGTCCGGCAACTAGAGAATTTCACCCCGTACCTTGGTCCGGCTACGTGTGTTGAATTACTAACCCTTACCCTTACCTCATATTAAGCATCATATTCAATGTTTGGCTAAGTTACTACTTCGCACCAATTGAGACTAGCCTATTAGATAGAGTCTACTAAATCTATGTTGATAATGTTTTTCCTATTAACTACCCCCTTGGTCTGGAGAATAGAAATAGGGAAAGTTCTAACGCGTGCACCCGTTAAAAAGATTTCTAAATGAAAGAATTATCAATACATGCAAGATCCTATTCTAGAATTGTTATTTAGCTAGTTTTGTCTTGTTAATTACTTATGGTTCCCACAACCCTAGTTGTGGATTTAGTTGCCCGTGCTTAGAAATACACAATTCATAATTTTTTGATAAGATTTCGTGTACTAACTTTGATAAGTTTGAAGAAAATCCAGAAATATCACTTGAATTAACGAAAATATTGTACTAATCGATTTTGGAAATTTGAAGTAATTCCCAAAATTCGAAGTTCAATTTCCAATAACAAGAGTATGAAAAATAGTAAAAAAGTGTAACCCCAAACACGAGGTTTTTAGTCCTATTTATAATAATAAAGTCCTAACATAAAAAGAAGTTCTAAATAAGGAAAAATCTGTCCAAAACGCATCTTCAGTCGACGACCCAACTGACGGTCCGTCGATGGAACGACAGACCATCGACAGCTTCTGTCGGTCCATACTTCAAATCTTTTTTCAGCCTCCACTTTTCAACACTTTCTGTTACTATCGACGGACCAACAACATGGTATATCAGTAAGCCTACGGTCCGTCCATGGCCTCCGTTCCTCCATACTTAGTGGTTTTTTCATGTCGGGTACTGGACTACTTTCTGTTACCATCAACGATTTGCCAGTGACGTTCCGTCGACTGATCGACGGACCGTCGATCCTTCTGTATCCCCACACTTGGTAAGAATTCCCCGATTTGATTTCAGCAGCTTGAACATCCAGTCGACGATCATCACCTACGGACCGTCGATGGCTCTGTAGGTCATCACTTCTGCACTGATTTTAGCACAGTCTTCAGGTTTCCCTTCTGGAAAGTTTTCCAGCAAACACATATTAAAAGACATTAAAATTACTACAAAAAGGCCTTAGACACAAACTAAGATTAAGGAAAAAGCATTGAAAGTACCGTTAAACCGCGGTACATCAATAACCCTTTCACATAACACCCTTAGGCCACACACACATATTCATACTTCATTCCATTCATGCATAAGTGTACAAACAATATGAGCAATCCTTTCATATAAACACATATAGACACTAGGTATAATCATACTTCATCATAACATATACTTCACATTAAAGCATATAAGACATGTTCACAACATACTCATGCATTCATATTTATGTACATAGAAGACTAACCTAGGAACTATCCTATCAAGGTACACATGTGCAATGAATAGAAAAGTACTGATACACTTGCCCATACTAGTAAACCTATGAAGTCATCTTAGTTAATGATACATCACATACTTTCATAGATATAAGCTTTACATGCATAGTAGTAGACATTAGTGTATATGAGAATACCTTTCATTAGACAATATAATCTTATACTACTTGTACGCATGCATAATGTGTGAGTGTGTGTCAATTGATCATCATGAACATAAAATTGCTATAAACAACACATTGAGGCATCCACCCTTAAGATCACAATGCACCTTAAAGCATAGACCACACAACACAACTTAGCATAGGAGACAAGACTATCTTCACATTATGTTCAAGACTCCTTACCTTAGCTATTCACACATTCATTTAGGGGTACATAGGTAGGAGATCATCAACCATCACAAATCATCAGTGGAAGCACGTAACCTATCCCTAACATAGTCATTCATATGCTTGTAACGTTAGAGGTATAACCTAGATGACAACTAGAATGGAAACTAGGCATAAGCTTCATGTTGGGTGATCATCACCAATGCATATTCATAGTGTAATTGCCTTCAAGGCTATGATTACATCACATATATATTGAAAATACAAAACCGCCACCATAAGTGGTCCATACCAAACAATGTCATACAATGCTTCATCAACTAACAATTCTATAGAAAAGTAGAGAGGAAGAACCATTCTTACTAATTCATCAACCGTTGACCATCATTGATCAATACACCTTTTTAATCAACAATTCATATATAGGGAAGTAGCTAAATGTAGTTTAATCATAAAAGAAACCCTGCATAAGCCACTACAATATCATGCTACTACCAAGTAAACTACATCACCAGTACATTAGAGAGTAGAGATATATAGATCATTAACCAATATCCTTACTTTGATCATCATGATCAACATTTATAATTCACCAATAATACAAATCTAAGGAAGTATCTAAATACATAATAATCAAGTCTAAATCATGCTTCATCTACCCTATAACCTAGATGACATCATGTACATAGCATTATCAATCTATAGGCTAAAAGAATGTATATCAATCCTTACCAACACTCCTTTGTTTTGATCATCAATGATTCATACCCATAATTCATCAATAACATACAAGTAAGGAAGTAGATACAATTATCCCTAAATAAACGAATCTCACATTCATGCATTATAGAGTCGATGTTACAATGAATGACATACTTTAACAATCAATAGGAAGTAGAGATCAAATCTTCAAACATAAATACACATTTATCCAATATCACATAATTTATCATCACATTACTATGTATGCAGTAGGTATAAGCAATTGATCATGCTAGAATCATAATTAAATAAACATCAATTCAAGGTCACAAAGCCCACACATAGACTAAAATGAAAGTTTGGAAGAGAGCATGGGTTCATCATGCAATTGCATTCAAATTCACGTTACAATCAACATATGAACATCAATTCATCATTAGGAAGCCTTTGAAAATGTTTTGAGAAAGAACCTATGGCTAGATTGAAGAAGAAGAGATTTGATCGTGAACTTGCATTGAAGACATTAAAGGAACTATCTAGATGAAAGATTAACTAGATATGAAGAATCACCATAGCTTAACGTAGAAGAATACCTCTAAAACATTATGAAGAACCCATGGAAATCCCATCTACAAGATGACCTTGAGCTTTATCTCCTATGGAGGTTTCTAGAGAGTATTTGGTTTGGAAGGAAAGTCTAATTTTTTTGAATTGAATTAAGAATGGTCTAGTTATGTTTTTTATAAATTAAATACACCCAAAAATAACCAAATAAACCACCTAGGGTCAGGTTAGCATGTGGGGTGAATTTCCAATTCACCCCTTAATGAAAATGCGTGCAAGCAGTGAAGTTGCTGGATGCATCAACGGCCACAGTCAATGGGCGATGAGCCTTCCTACTGCTCCATCATTTGCGACAGCAGATCCTTCCTGGGAGGCTGAGCTCACACTTCTCAGTGTTGAGCGACAAC
Source organism: Solanum sitiens (assembly GCA_016801875.1). Taxonomy (NCBI): domain Eukaryota; kingdom Viridiplantae; phylum Streptophyta; class Magnoliopsida; order Solanales; family Solanaceae; genus Solanum; species Solanum sitiens. The sequence continues at coordinate 83,251 of JABWTJ010000036.1, read as the reverse complement.
TCTCATTGACGGGTCGTCGATTGAAGGACGCGGCATTGTACCCAGACGTTCCAACGTAAATACATACCTTAACATTTCAAGGACCTTCCATATCGTTTTCACTCAAAACAAACACTCACAAAACCTTCAAACATGCTAGGCACACTCAAGACACACATGGACGTCTCAAGGGCTAACTTTCAAACGTATTTGACGTTCTTGGACGTTTGACCTCCAAACCTCATGAAACTTAACATACTGCCTATAAACATAATAATAACTCATATAAGGACCTCATAAGCTCATGAAATACACATATAAGCACGTATAGACACATTAGGCACATATGTGAGTAGTCGTCGAATGTCTTAGTCGTCCCTTGATGTTTGACTTCCAAATCAGCTCAAATAAGGCATGAATACTTGAAACACTTAATTACCATGTGGACAGGATTATAGAATAATGTGAGACTCTAGACACCCTAACTCATTTTGGGGGTCTTATAGGCACCGTACTGGTGGTACGTGGTTTTGGTCATAGAAGGTTGTTTTGGGGGCATTTGGTGGATTGACTAAGTGTCAATCAATGAACCACAATGACGGAGCATCATTAAAATAACGAGTCGTCATTTGTTCTCGTGGTTGCACACTGTCAAATGGGACAATTTTGGGTCAATGGATGGTTTCTCCTCATTGACCCTTATGGTTGTCCTTGGGGAGTTTTACCCGAACGTTTTGACCTTAAACACACTATAACATGTTCCCCAACCTTTTCACAAATTTTCACTCCATTCCGACTCTTTAAACCCCTCGAAACATACCAAGGAACACTAGCTAAATTTCACTAGTCTTCGGACATCGTGGTCGTCCCTTGACGTCATGACTCTAACACATCCTTATTAGGTGTACTACTGTTGTTAGGTCTAAAACATCATTATTAACATATTACGCTCTAATATAGGTCATGGATATTACGGGGTGTTACACTTACAAACTTGGTATCAGAGCATAAGGTTTGTGAGTGTCTTAAATTATCTCAAAAATCACATCTATTAGAGTCTTGTTCATACTGTGAAGCGCGCCACATTATGAATAGTAGGCTATCGGGTGCTAAGAAAGTTTCCCTTCTTCATTCTTCTAATCGTGCCTAAGATATTTGTTTATGATGTCTTTCCCTTGTTCCTTCTATGGTGGTCCTTAAAGAGTGGCCTTTGAGACTTTTGGGTTGAGGGAGAGAAAATGATGAAGTGTGACTTGTTAGATTGGATATGGAATGTTGTGTTGATAACCTTAGTGTCATGACACAAAGTACACCCTAGAAGTTAGGGCATCTTCAAGTCGGAACACTGCGTACTTGACCTCTAGGAGGTCTTGTACAAGCCCTTAAACATCATTTATTGAATAAATATTAAAAGTAGTGTGGAATTAAAACTTTTCTTTCAAAACATAATACGGGATCATTTCATAGAACTTCTTACATATTTCTCAAAACCATCTATGACAATCATCAATAACAAGAGTCTTGGGTCACACCCCATAAAAGTCTAAAATAATGAAACAACATAAAAGACAATATAGTGGTGGTGTCCCCGGATACTCTGAGGACTCACAAATCTTCACTTCTTGATAAACTGAAAAACTCTACCCTTAAAGTAACCTCAATGTTATCAAGACCCTACATGGACAACATGTAGGCAATACGTGTTAGTAGGATATATACTAAGTATTGAAACATCATACTAAAGATAAGATATCTCAAAGGGTTAGTCAATAATAGACACTACACCAAATTTGGTCTAAGACCACACAAAATCTAGACAACGCTTAAAAAGTATTGCCAAAAGTACCTAAGGGAACGCTTTCAAGGCGTGACTTTTGTGTTGGTCTTTTGGCCACGAAAACTTTGACAACACTTTTAAAGTGTGCTCTTTTTAGTTATAAGAAACACTTTATAAGCGTTTCCAAATAATAAAATTATTGACAACGCTTATTTATATATATGACCACACTTTTAAGTGTTCCTTATTTTAAAATCTAAAAACAACACTTTACAGATGTGCCCTATTAAGACTCAAAATTTTTTCCTAAAAATAATAATATTCACTCCATATATCTATTTCCCCCCTGATTTCTAAAAAGCAACAATGCCCTAATTTCATGCTTGCTTTTTTTTTTCTTTCTCACGATACCTCTCAACTGTTAAACAATTTTATCACGAATCTGAAGCATTCTTCAATGAAATAACTTCTTTTGGTTTGTCCATTCTCCATGGTAAGGCACGAATTTTGGTTAGTTGATTTCTCCATTGAAAAACACTAATTTTTAGTTGTCAATATTTTGCAGATCTGTGGTTGAAAAGCACTCTGAGGTTGTTTTCTTTAAGAAGCTGGAGGGTGTTCAACTTTGTGAGGCTCTTTGTGCCAAGTCATACAAGGATACTACTATTAAGCTCAAAGAAATCTACGCTCGAATTTTAAGGAAGAGAAATGCGCTTCGGTATTTTGAAATCGAATATATAAAGGTTTGCTTCTGCACAATATTTATCATCGGTGATCACACATCCTGGAAGTAACCAATAGATACAACTAAGAGAAGTTGTCTGTAAGTTTCTGCTGCTAGTTTCATGGTCTAAATATCATTTTCATAAATATGCTCGTGTTGAGATGAGAATTCCCCTCGAAGTTCTTCAAGTTTATTTCTCATGAAAATACTAGTGACTCGAGAATAGTTAATTAGAATTTAGAGCCATCATTAATGCATCTCTTGATTGCTTAGACGCTATGCTTAGTTCGTTCAATTACCTGATTGTTCCTTTATACTGTTTAAATATTGTTGTTTGTAAAGGTCAGTGAGATGCTGAAACAAAAAGTCAGCACCATCTCGTCATTCACAGTTGCAAGGTCAATTGCTAATCTAAGTGGCAGTGGGAGAGGGCATTTCATTAATGGAAGTAGCAGTAAAGTCCTTGGAAATTATTATGAAACCGATAGTCCATGGGAAGATGGAATCTTCAACTCCAAAACATAGTCATCAACGAAACGATGGTTCAACCTTAACAATAAAGATCAGATAAAAAGAGCCAAAAAGTCGACTATTATCTCTATTCTACACTTGATCCCAAGTCTTAAGAGTGTTTGCATTGCTATCAAATGCCAAGGGAGCAGGTATTGTGACACCACATCAAGTCTGTTCAAACATTCTTCTTCTATTTGTTAGTTTGTGCTTTTCCCAGATGCATTTTGTCTTCAGGAAAGTGATGTTTGGAATATGTGAAGGTGGTGTTTTTATGAATGATAACAATAATGAAGATGACCAAGCTATTGAGATCGGAGTATAATAGAATGATGCTCAAAATTGTTGTTGACGCTATTTTTAATGACATGGTTCTTATCACTATGATTTTGCAGGAATGCTCGGATTTCTATCCTTGTGTCAATGTACGTTTTGAAGTAGCTCTAGGTTTAGTGAATTTGAACTGTATTGCACGTTCGGAAACATCTAAAGGTTTTCACTTGCCATATGATATGGTGGTGTTGATTTCTTAAGGATACTCTCTCATCTGAAACCTCTTAAATATATTTAGTTTGATTTTAGAAGTTTGGTGTAACATGTAGGTTTCATTTGCTTACTTATAAGTTGATATTACACACTGTTTTTCTCTTATAGCTTAATCGTTGATCAATGGTTTCTTTTTTGAGGTATATGAATTCATTGAGTTATTATTGAAGGGAACTTTTACAAAGTCCAAAAAACTGTTTAGCGCTATTCACTACAGAATTTAGTGTTGATGAAGAAGTACTTCGCTATAAGTGTAGCCCGTAGTTCCAAAGGAATGCATTGTATTTCGTTGTGGTTTACTCATGATTACTCCGCTAATACTTATGCAGGCAGACAGTTGCCTCTTTTAGAATACTTCCTCTGCATTCTTAGAACTTGTTGCAGCATTTCATATTGTAAATTGACAACATCCAAGCTGCTTTGCCATGGTAAATTTTGTTATGTAGTTACTTATAAAAGCTTGAATAAATTGTTTTCCATGTAATCACAGACAACAAAATGTTTTTTTTTCATGTCTGTGATTGTTATGCTGGTATAGTTCCTATTGGTGGCATTTCAATGTCTCATACATGTAATTCTCATCAAAACAGTTACATGAGATCCTTGAATCATAACTACTCTTTTTTTCCTATATTTGAAGTTCATAAAAATTCCTGTTATATACAAAGATGAAAATATCAATTATTCATTATGATGCAGGTTATTTTTTGTAGTAGAGAATCTTGGCCTAGAAATACAAGGTCTTCCTGGTGATGTAATTGTCTTCAGGTAACTCTTATCAAGCTTCCCTTAACTTTTTTTTTCCTTTTGACTCATTTAACCATACTATATCATGTGTAAAGATTTTGTTGAATCACTAACCTGATGAGAGTAGGACTTAAGTTACTTGTCTGAATAAAAACATGGTGGGTTATTTATGTTTTGATTGGTAGACATTTGAATCTTATAAATATCGTTGCACCGTTTTACAAAAAAATTGGTATAGAATGAGCTAAAGGTGATGATATGTTGAGTCTTGTACTAGTGAGATTCTTTTGTACTCCACACTGAGTATCTTAGATTATGAAGACACAAAATGACAGAAATCGCTAGTGCATAATGGCAGCATGTTCTTTAGAATCCTAGCAATCTAATCTCTCACGCTTTCCTCTGAGGTTAAATTAAAAATTGACTCACCTAGAAACCATTATTCAAGTGCAAAGTCAAGTGAAAGTTAGAGAATATATACAGTGTGATCCTTAGAAAAACCATATATTTTCTACAGTAATATTATAGATTTTTTGCGTACAGATGACTTACTGAGGCAAGGATTGATGACACAAATGGCTGATCTGCCAACAACTTACTCATCTGTTTCGTTCAAACATCATAATATCTAAGCATCTATCAAGATAAGTAAAAGAAGTAGCTGTAAGATGATTAACCTACATATAAATTAGCTTCTGGTTTAGTCATCTGGTCAAGTTTTTCTCTGGATTAGCTCATAAGAAAATCCATCCACAATTCTTATATTGTCCCTTAACTTGGATTCTACTCCGATATTGAGAGTTCTTTTAATCTTCAAGAAGACATCAATATATCTCCAATTTGTCATTGCATTAGCATTGTCAAACGCATTTCCAATTTTTTTGCTCTATTCAATTGAACCACGCATATTGTCTATCTCAACTCCACAACCATCTCTTAATATATAATCTTGAGTTCATCTCATGAATAGATCCTACATTGACAAACTAGGTTCACTTGTATGGTGAAAACATAAAAGGGTTGATTAATGAAGTCGAGTCATGGAACTTACTTGAAAGTCAACTGTTGTGTGGGAATTGGCAGCTTCTAACAATATATGAGCTAGCTTTGCCACATTCTTTCTAAAGACCACACTGCTAAAATCCCTCAAGACCCTCGTGGAGAACTCATGGCTCGGCAACTTCCTCTGCCCCTGCCACTATCCCCATCAGCTGTGAAAATCCCATCCCCAACCATGTCCTTAAGAATGCTGTAACTATACCAACCCATCACTATTTTGTTGTTTATACACTCAGTGAGAGCAAACTGTCTAGACTATATAGAATGAGATTGTACTCATTTTTCTATATATGATTATGTAGTTCTGTTGCAGTGGACGTTAGAATGAAGCTTTTACTAGCTTTCCTGGTTATGCTAAGCTTTCATTGCACATCAAATGAAGATTATAGCTCTTTTTATATCACCTTAGGTTAACGTATGTAGTTGCAGCTATATAGTTGTTTCAGCCATCTCCTTGAATATTGTTATAGTTACAAATGGTCAATTTATAGTAGATGAGAAGAGCTATAGAAGGGTAAAATATTTTAATTTTCAGTTGGTTAATATATTGTAAGGTACGTTGTATTTATAGAATCTACTAAACAAAGGCAAAAATTAGTAAAGTTCATTTTCATGTATATTTATTTACATCTTCTGGCATTGGACAGAAGTAACCTGTAATACATACTGAATTTTATATGGAATTAGTGTTGTTACCTAGTACATGAACTTTTTTATTATATCTGTTGTGCTGGATGTAGTGGAGCAGAGGCACAAGTGATAATCTGGGTTGCTGCACAATTCGAAACCTAGCAACAACTTCTCTACTGTCAAGTCACAGCTGCCATTTAATGTAGGTGACGTATAAGAGTGTAAAGGATTTTACTGTGATCCAGCTAAATCAACTAACTGTGAAAGAATCATCCATTCTTTTAGCTAAACACAAAAACATACCTTTTTTATACTAATTCGTATTCAATCGTTTCCTTCTTAAAACTCTATAACAAGTGTACAAAGGAAGCTGAATATGAATTATAAGGTATGTTTTTCTTGGAAAAAATCTTTTCTTATTTTTCACATGTGACAAATGAACAAATGTTGCGGCTAGACGTAGGTTTTATTCTTGAGTGCTTAGACATTTGTAAATCTAATCCTGATTCTCGATGTCTTATTGGGAGCAACTGCAGTGCTGTTTTTTGTTAGCTTCTTTTCGTCCTGTGCATTCTGTTCTGCATGAGATTTCTCGGCTATGCGAGTTTTTCAGCTGCTGGCCTTTTCTCAGCAAGCTTTTTATCTGCTTTTGGTGCCATTGTAGGAAGATAAAGGGAAATTTTACAGATGCTCTGAATGGAATTTGGGATGATGTGTGTCTGTTGATATCTTTGTGTTTACAATACATGCAATAACCCATAATTCACGTGATTATAAATGTTCTATATGATTTGCATATATATATATTGATTCGGATTGGTTGGCTTACAATGAATACTCTCCAATTATGCACTTTCACCTTTATTTCACTAACTTATAATTTTATTTTCAATGTGCAGGAAAATGCCAGTAATTGAATTTGAATTGTGGCAGAAGTAAACTCGATCTATTGTAGTGAACGATGAAGAGTTTTTGTACTATTGTCATATACGTTTGTATGCATTTGGTATTTTGGAATTTATTGATATTAGAGATCTTTAAGCAATTACTTTCTAAGTATTGGAGTTCTTGGACATGTTTCTTGAAGTTTATTTGAAATATGTACCTTCGATTTAATTTTGTGATCACATGTTTCATATATTCAATTCAATGGTGTTGCTCTAGATGAGATATAAAGTTACACTTTATAAGTGTTGCTCTAGATGAGATATAAAATTACACTTTATAAGTGTTGCTATATATGAGATATAAAAGGCAACACTTTTGAAGTGTTGCACTAGATGACTTATAAAAGGCAACACTTTTAAGTGTGACCAATAAAACCGCAAAGACAACGCTTTTAAGTGTAGTATAATAAATATAGGTGTTGTTAATGCATCACAACAAAGCGTGGCCTTATACTTCTTTGGCTACGCTTTATAAGTGTAGCCAAAAGTGGCGACATTTAATAAGTGTTGCCTAATGTCAAAGGTTACGCTTCTTTTGGCCACCCCCTAAAAAGTGTTGCCTTAAGTCCAAAAGTGTGGCTTTTTATCAAAGGCCACACTTTTTGCTAGTTTAGGCTACACTTTAGTGGAGTGGCCGTAGGCCTAAAATGGTGTAGTGAGACATAATCATAAGAGATAAGACACCAGCATATCATGAATATCATAAGCATAATAAATCAGCATAAAACATATAAGAGTTCATACTTAAATCATTGTCCCTCTTTCTCAAATTAACTAAATCACAAGCCACCTCCAAGTATACTTGTACAAGGCTAAGGTAGCATCCCATAATACAACCAAGTTAAGTACATCTCTTTGGTAATTCTTGATCATAATACAATATCATAATTAAGACCTAAGTTCATCATATCATATGAGCACCATGCCCCAAGGCCACCTCAAAACACACTTGTGCAATGAGAGTGAAGCATCCCATAATACCTCAAACACTAAGAATATCTTGAAATCACCCAATCTTGTTCATGTCAGCTTAGGACTCGTCTAATAGACCTAGTTCATGTTTACAAGGAACTATCGTCTTAAGTCATTAATGTCATGGAATTAAATCCTAGTTATTATCCAACTTAACCTCCCTTAATTCCCTAGGATAGACCCAATCATGGAAAGTCGACTTAAATGTTTCCCATTCAATGGAACCCGATCCTATTGGTCTACTATCTTTCCATTGCTCATAACAAAGTTCGGCAACATCTTTCAATTGATAGGCAAAAAACTCCGACATTTCAATGGAAGACACTCCCATTATTGCATGTACCTTATACACCTCATCAATAAACACATTCAGGTCCTCACCCACTTTGGAGTCATATAACTCCGACGGATTCACTCTCAAGAACTCCCTTGCTCTAGTAGCACTCATTCTTCCTATAGGATTAGCCAGAGACACCTCTCCTCTATTAGCTTTGGCCGTTAAGGCTTGAGCGAACAAAATCATAGAATCCCTAAATTCCTCCAACATAGCATTCCCTATTGGAGGATTATTAGGAACTTGAGGAGGATCTTGCTCTTGAACTTGGGGAGGAATATCTTACTCCCCACTCCAATCTCCCTCACTTCTTGCATTAGACCTAGGGTTAGTCATAACCTACAAAATCATAGGCAAACATTACAAAAGGGACTACTAATATCAAACTCTATGGCATGACTTGAAGAATGAAGAAGTGAGACTTTCCTAAGCATCCAGTAGCCTCCTACTCACAGATGTGTTGCGACTCACACAGATGAATAGAACTCTACTAGACATGGTTTTTGAGACATCCTAGGACCATTTCATAACCTTATGATCTGATACAAAGCTTGCCACGACCCAAAGTACTCCCTAGTAGTTAGGGCATCCTTCAAGTCGGAACACGGCGTACTTGACCTGTCGGAGGTCTTGTACAAGCCCTTATACATCATTCATTGCATATATACGAAACGTAGTGCGGAATTAACCTTTTCTTTCAAAACATAACGCAAAATCATTTCATAAAACTTCTTACATATGTATTAAAACGATATATGACAATCATTAATAACAAAGGTCTTGGGTCACAGCCCATAAAAGTCTAACATAAAGAAAGAACATAAAATAAAACATAGTGGTGGTGTCCTCGGATGCTATGAGGACTCACCAATCTTTGCTTCTTGGAAACCTTGGAAACTTTTCCCTTCAAGTAACCTCCATAATATCAAGACCCTACATGGACAACATGAAGGAAATATTAATTAGTAAAATATGTATTAAATATGGAAACATCATACCGAATATAAGATATCTCAAAGGTTTAGTCAAAAATATTAAAGCATGATAAAACATATAAGAGCTCATACTTAAATCATTGTCCTCCTTACTCAAATGAATTACATCACAAGCCACCTCTAAGTATACTCGTGCAAAGCTAAAGTAGCATCCCATAATACTACCAAAACTAAGTACAACTCTTTGGTCATTCTTGATCATAATCCACTGTCATAATTAATACCTAAGTTCATCATATAATATGAGTACCATGACCCTAGGCCACCTCAAAAAACACCTGTGCAATGCATGTGTAGCATCCCATAATACACCACACACTAAGAATATCTTGAAATCACCTTATCTTGTTCATGTCATCTTAGGAGTCATCTAATACACCTAGTTCATATTGAGAAGGATCTATCATCTTAAGTCAATCATGTCATGGAATGCAACCTATCCAAGCTAAACATACATCATGTAGGGGTCATGTCTTAGGTAGCTTCAAGTCATGTTTGTGTCATGTATAGATGGCATCCCATACTACCATAAATACTAAGTACTACTCTATATTAACCTAATCCAAGATAACATGCCTTGCAACCTTGTCTATTAATTTCAACATACTATCATAATAGACCTACTACCATGGAATGTATCTCATCATACTAACCAAGCTATTAAAAGGAAGGATACATCAATCCTAACCATCATGCAACGAATAACGTAGATGCAAGCTAACCATAGGGGAGCATGAATCCTCAACCCTAAGCTATAATGAGAAACTATTCTCAAGCTATTCCATGAAGTGCACCTTGCATACAAATCAAGCTACAATGAAATGCACCTTATATGCAAGTCAAGCTAACATTTGGATAGTATAGGCCTTTTGTGACATCCGTCGAGCACCCCCTAGACGTAACCGCGTCGTTGTCCTCGAAGAGGACTAAGACTAACCTCTTAGCTTACATCATTACATTCGTAGGTTAAAAATATGGAAAATTTATAACTTTTCTTCTATCTATCATGAGGTTTACATAGACCTCTCGCATACACATAATATATTCATATCGAGTATATATAGACCCTTCGTATAAGAAGATTACATTGTCTTCTACTTTTATTGCATATATATATATATATATATATATAAATATATATATATGCAATAAAAGTAGAAGACAATAAGAGCGACATATAGGCTATAAAATCTTTAGTACTTAAATGAAAAGGAAAGAAATAAAAGTCTTATAAATACAACAACATCAATAGATTGATAGTGGCATTTCCCACGGAAGGTGAGGACCTACCCAACTTCAAAAGTGAGAATTCCAAGTCTTCCTTCAAAAGTCGTCACAAGCCCTTCAACGACCGGAACCTAAAATATTGAGGAAAAGGGAGAAATTGGGGTTATTACATCACTTGTACTAAGTATAGGGACCATATGCACACACAACATAAAATCATACTCATGAACCCTCATTAAGTCCATAACTTCAACAATCATATATAAGAGTTCATAACTTCATAACAAAAGCAAGACCATTACTCATGAACCATCATTAAGTCCACTAGTGCAATGACTAAGCAAAGCACCATAACCTTACTCAATCAAGTAAACCTAACAAGAATCATAACCAATGTCCAACTTCACATACTATATATGATACGCTCAAATTTACTTCTCAAATAAGAAGTAAAGCGGTCGTATCAAGTAAAGAACCCAACTAATGAGGTTGAGATTTATCCCACAAGGAAAATAGTTCAGGCTTAACTTTATTCTATTATTACTATTATTTAACCAACTATTTTCCGAGAAATAAAGAGACAAAAAGGGGGGTTTTATTAATGAAAATGATTAACTAAATAAAAATGGACAACTAACAAATTCAACTTTCGGAGTTTTATCAAATTATAAAAGTAACTAGGGCTTTAGTGTTCCCCACAGGTTCCTAACTTGGTAAATCTAACTATAACAATTTTATCCTGATATCTTGCATGTAAAGTGATAAGTTACGTATCTCTAAATCCTTGGTCCGGCATCTAGAGAATTTCACTCTGCACCTTGGTCCGGCTACGTGTGTTACTATACTAACCCTTATCTTTACCTCATATTAAACATCATATTTGGTATTTGACTAAGTTATTAACTCGTACCAACCAATACTAGCCTATTAGATAGTCTACACTAAATCTATGTTGATAATTCTTTTCCTATTATCTACCTCCTTGGTACGGCAAGTAGCATTAAGGCAAGTTCTAACGTTGGCCATCCGTTAAAAAGACTTCTACACGAAAGAATTATCAATACATGCAAGACACCAATCTAGAATTGTTATTTAAGTTAGATTTTTACCTTGTTATTCACCCATGGTTCCCACAACCCTAGCTATGAGGTTTAGTTACCCATGTTCATAATTACACAATTCATATTGTTAATGGAAGAATTAATGCACTTACTTTTATGAAAACGAATAATTTCCCAGAATTTAACTTGATTAATCAACACAATCACCAACAATCAATTACCAAGAAAGTATCTTAATTCCCAAAATCGAGAATTCAATCATATAATAGAAGAACTAAAAACTAAAAATTATCCAGAAAGTCTAACCTCAAAAACGAGGTTTTTTCCACTATTTATAATAAAAACAAAGTCTAATCAAATAAGGATTCTATTTACTAAAAATCTTTCCAAACGCGTCTGGATCGATGGACCACGTGACGGACCGTAATGGACACGACGGACCGTCATAGACTCCGTCGTCCCATACTTCACCATTCTTCAGTTGCTTTCTTCATTCCCCTAGACGGACAGGTATTACGGACCGTTTCAAGCACGACGGTCCGTCGAGGGTCTTTGTTCCAAAATACTTCAATTCTTGGAATTTGGGTACTGGGACTACTCTTTGATCATTACGACGAACCAGCAGGATGGACCGTCGTAGCTGTGACGGTCCGTCATGGACTTCCATAATCCCACACTTGGTCAGACTTCCCCAAATTTCCTTCAGCAACTTCTCCCTTCACTACGATGCCACCTATGGACCGTCACAGCCGCGACGGACCGTCATAGGTCTCGTAGGTGGTCTCTTCTGCAATTCTTTCTCAAAAAACTCCCGCGTTCATCCTTGGACAGATTTTCTGCAAACAAAGAGAAGCTCATATCAAAATCAACACAAAAAGGCTCTCGACACACACTAAACTTAAGGAAAAAGCATTAGAAAATACCGTGAAACCACGGTACATCAACACCCTCAACTTAAATTCGTTGTTTGTCCTCAAGCGACGCACTATGACTCACTACAAGATCTTTGTACAAAAGTATCCATATTTTAACTTCCGCAATCATTTGGCTATCAATCCCGATTATTCTCATTATGTTCATGCATGGTATCACTATTAGGCATTGACTTGTGTAGAATCAAACCATGACCCAGACTCACTATGCAATGATGCCTGTGCTCTTCAATTTCTCACCGAGATGCTAATATTTCTGGTATTACAACTCCTGTCCTCACTTCAAATAACATCCTCATTTTTCACAAAAATGATTTTAGTTTGAGTATAAGGATCACTTTTTGACACTCACTCTCAGAACAAATTCACCACTCATTTATACATATTGCCATAGGCTTGCCCTTATTTTCACTACTTCAAGTTCATCATACGCACTTAGAATCACAATAGGACTTTTTATTTAGCTTGTAACATAGGCTCAGGGTCAGGTAGGGTGTATTTAGGTATACTCTAGTGACTTGTTGCCCTCCTTGACATATCGGTTAAGCTAACCACCCTTTTATCATCTTATTTCGCCCTATTACTCAATTTTCTTTTCACTTTGCTGTTTTCCCTTTCTTATCCTTATGTGTAAGTGACTTTTCTCTTTTCTTGTGTTTATTTTGCTTTTTATTCATATATTTTTTTATTTTTTTTTAGTCACTTCTGTTTTATTCTTTCTTTCTCTTCATTCTTTCAACCCCACTTTTCGGGGTTTTCCTTATAGAAGCCACCTCAACTCATGATTTTGCCATGAGTCAAGGTTCACAATACCCATGGTTGGGTCAGGGCCAAAACAAGGTTGCTTTCTGCATTAGCCACCCTCAACTTATGCTTTTGGCATAAACTGAGGTGCACATGTCCAAGGAGGGACCAGGGCCAACACATTGTTCCGAGAGAAGATCATTTGGGGTGAAAAAGAAGGATCTATTTTAGGCTTAATTCATTTGGATCAAAAAGGGATTAACTTCATTTGGTTTTCTGTTATTTTTAGGCTCAAGATTGACTCTTTCGAACAAGGGCCTATGATCCTTTCCTAAGTGATTGTTTTGACTCACTTTTAGCAGGACTAACCAGGCAAGTTATAGCTTAGTATTAATGGTGGACATTCGATTTAACCTGACACTCTCTTGACATTCCTTGCATTCCCAGATTATTCGCCACCTAGTTCAAATCTTAGATTCTGGATCATGCAGTAGTTTATCTTTATTTCATGTTTCAAACCACACAATTTTCACTTACTATGCCTAGTCATGCATAATTTTGATTATCGAGATATCATATTTATTTTAGCCATCATGCTTCACATTTATGTTATGTACATAAGATATAACATGCCGGTTCAACAATAAAAGTAATCAGTCTTTTGGGGGAAAAGAACACAGGCAAGAAAACCCCAAAAGAGGATCGTGAACTTGGGCTACTCAGAATTCACCCAAGTATTCACTTTCCATTTACCCCACCCCCAACAAAAGATATGCAATTGTCCCCAATGCATAAAAAAACTAAACTACGCAAAAGGGAAGTGAAGCAAACCTGAGGCGCTAAGCGGTGGCGATGAGCAAGCTGGTGGGTCCGGTTCACCGAAACCCACTCCCTGCGTAGTCTGTACATCCTCAATAATGTCCTCAGTATCCACAGCACCATCAATAGTGCCTCCCACAGAATCTACAATTTTAGAGCTAGACGCCCCGGCAGCTACTTCTACAGCCCTCAACTTTTGGGCCTCCTCATCAGCAATCGAGGCTCTCCTCGCAGCCTCTATCTCACGGAGCTCCTTCTTCCTCGCCCTAGTCTCATCCTCCTCTCGACCCCTCCGTCTCTTTACATGCTCACGTGGGGAAGGTGGTGGAACATCAGAAGTGGCAAAAAGAGCAGCCATCACGGTGTCAGCAGCAGGCTCTGCAGAAGGGGCCTCAGACTCAGGCACCCTTGGCTCTAAGATCATATCAAGATCAGCCCGCAGACTCTCAACCGCAGCCTAAAGGGTTGACATGTCCACCGGAGGTGCTGGTCGGGCTAGTACTCGCAACTCAAAAGCGTCTAAACGCTGATGAACCTCTGCAATCTTCCTCTCTGTGTGATGTACCATCTTGCGCTCCATGCGCTCCTCTGCCTCAGCAATAGTCTTCTGCATCCAAGGCTGGATGTGATGCAGAAGTGTAGCTATCTGTGCCTCGAGTTTCTGGACCCTAGCAAGTGGGACCAGAGTGGCGGAAGGAGCCGAGCGAGAGAAGCTCGGGGCAGTGCTACTACCAGGGATAGACTCGACCGGAGTAGTGTCAGTTTGTGCAGCAGCAGTCTGGGAAGCAGCATGGACATGCTCTTTGGTATCGGCCAGGTTCTCACCAAGTGGGACCACCTCAGGGCGGGGCCCTCTGCGTGGGGCCAACTCATTGGCTTCATCCCTGATGAGGCCGATGTCAACATTTCCTTGCGGGGTCCTGAGCTGGTCAATGTGCAAAATGGGCACACCTGCTGATCTGCACAAAGAAAAATCATGCAAGGAAAAGGTTAAGTCGTGGTGACCTTGAAGGCCCTCTCGTGCATGACCGCTTGGAGAAGCCAAGCAAAATCGACCTCGAACCCTGCCATCATTGCAGCCATCAGCACTGCACGATCCCAGGTGACCATATTATCAGCAGCAGTGGGGGAGAGACAATGGCGGACGATCAACCAAAGAAACATGGCCGTAAAGGTCAAGTTGGCCTTCCTGATGGCTCCCTTCGGCTCCATCACCCAATCCGCAGCCTCTCCATCAATAGACAGGTGCTGTGCCATCCACCTCTTGGTGGTCTCTCTCAGTGAAGGCTCGCGTAAGAACCGGCCCTCTTTAACAATTTGCCACCAGTAATCAAACTCGGCGGTTAGAGGTGTGCTGATGGAGTCAAAATCCGTGCCGTACAGATATCGGCGGATGGCTGGTATTGAGATGTCGACCTGGATGCCGCATACTCGGACGTGCTCAAGTGGGGCCTATTTGGCGGGGGCAGACCACCTATCGATCTGTGAGCGAAGAGTGGCCACATAAGAGGCATAGAACTCGCGAACTAACTCCTCGATGTAGCGGCCCAAAGAACGAGCCGTCCACTCCAGCCGGTGTCTGGTGAAAAGGGTGTGAATATCTGGCATGGTGGGGAGACTTCCTGTAAGGACCCGCCTCTCCAGTGTGAGGGTCCGTGTCATGACGCCTTTGTCATTGAGCACCTTGGCGTCTAAGTATACTTTGTATTGCCCGTCGACACACCACCGGTTGGGCTGATCGGCAACCGGGGCAGGGACTCCAGTTGGTTAGCCAGGGGTGGAGTCAGTGCTGTCAGCCTCATCATCCGAGGCAGACTGTGTAGCTGTGGCGGAGACAGAGCCTTCTGCGGACCCGGAGGCTTCCTCTGAACACGAAACTCCTAAGGAGCAAGATGCTCCTTCGTCTTGGGCAGCTGACCCAGAAGGTGTGCTGGTAAGTGTGCGCTCCTCATAAGACTGAGAGGCAGTGACTACGCCGGGCACCACCTTCTTGGGCGTGACTCTTGGTACACGTGGATTTCGTGCTGTAGTAGCAGTGCCTGGGGGCACGTACTCTGGATAATGCTCATCATCAGAGCCTATCACCAATCGGGCAGACGGGGCGACAGATTTAGAACGCCCACGTGCATAAACGCAATCTTGTTTAGGTGCCATGAGAGGTACTACCTGTAACGAATCATCATTAGTACTTGAAAGATAAAATATGACAAAAAAATTGAGACCATAATACACAGAAACTCAAACCAATGATAACAGCTCTGAAGTAGCAGTAAGGCACGACGGACCTGATGACGGCCCGTCGTGCGTATGACGGACCGTCCTGCGGTCAGTCATGTAATACTCAGCAGTATAGAGTATCAGAAGGAAGGTCTCAAACTGATACGATGGTTGTTCAGGACGGGCCGTCGTGGGTATGACGGTCCGTCACATGTGTCCGTCAGTGGACACTTAGTAAAAGTGTGGAGACCCTTAGGACAGGGGTCTCTGACCGATACGACGGTTATGCAGGTATGACGGTCAGTCACATGTGTCCGTCAGTGGACACTTGGTAAAAGTGATGATATCCTTAGGATAGGGGTTTCTGACCGATACGACGGTTATGCAGGATGGACCATCATGGGTATGAAGGTCCGTCACATGTGTCCGTCAGTGGACACTTAGTAAAAGTGATGAGACCCTTAGGACAGGGGTCTCTGACCGTCACGACGGTTATGCAGGGCGGACAGTCGTGGGTATGAAGGTCTGTCGCATGTGTCCGTCAGTGGAGAGTTGGTTAAAGTGATGAGACCCTTAGCACAGGGGTCTCTGACCGTTACGACGGTTGTGCAGGATGGACCGTCGTGGGTATGACGGTCCATCGCATGTGTCCGTCAGTGGACACTTGGAAAAAGTGTTGAGACCCTTAGGACAGGGGTCTCTGACCGTCACGACGGTTGTGCAGGACGGACCGTCGTGGGTACGGCGGTTCGTCATCGGGGTATCGTGCTGACATTCAGAGACAGAATTGGGGGATGCCACATTCACCCCATGTGAGTCAAAACAACGACCCAACAATTTTCTAAAACTGTTTAACCTAAAGACCTATCAAATTGACAAGTTTAAAGCCCTAATTTCTCTAGTGTCATCCAGGCATTTTGTGGAATTAATGACCTAGGTTAGACAATATCTAGTCAAAAAGCAAAAACCCACATGTTAATAGTAAATAAAAACAGCAAAACCGACAAAAAGAGTAAATGGGTAGAGTTTTAGGAACACATACCTTGGAAGAGGAGAAAATAATGCAAAAGTGATGGCACTCACGTGAGAGAACTGAGAAGCACAACAGCAGACTCCGACCAAGAAGGGAGATTTGGGAGGAAAATGGGAGAATGTGGGAAATTTTGGAGGAGAAGGAAGTTGAAAGGGGAGGAAATGGGGGGAAAAGGGAAAGAAAACTGTTAATTGAAGGGGTGGGGGGTTTTAAAACGTTTAAAACTTTTGAACTTCATTAGCCGGGTCGGGTCGGGTAGCCGGGTGATAAAGTGACGAAACCTCGATGACGGTCCGTCGCAGTTGTGACGGTCCGTCATAGGGTCCATCGCATGTGCCCTAATTCTTAAAAAAAATACTAGAGAGCGTACCTGGCACGACGGAGTCATGCGACGGTCCATCACAGGCATGACGGTCCGTCGATGAATCCGTCAGTGAATGAGGCAGAGTAACTTTTCTGCAGAACTTCCTGTAGATGTGCTACCTGAAAATTTATAACACATTAATAGAAAAAATGCTACCACTACTGGAAAGAAAAACTATAAAGTGGTTAGATGATAAATATTGAGTTGCCTCCCAACCAGCGCCTGATTTAACGTTGTGGCACGACTGAGGACACTCGATTACTCAGACTTCATCAAGATGATATGCCTCAATCACCTCATTCGCCGATTCCGCATGACCTATATAGATTTTTAGACGTTGTCCATTCACCTTAAACCTCACACCTTCCTTGTTTTCCAACTCAACCACTCCATGAGGGAATAATTGGGTGATCGAGTAAGGGCCAGTCCATTTAGACTTGAGCTTGCCCGAAAACAAGCGCAATCTAGAGTTGAATAAATGCACCGAATCCCCATCATAAAATCTCGTTTCTCGATCTTTAGGTCATGGTACTTCTTCATCTTTTCTTTGTAGAGGGCTGAGCTTTCATAAGCCTTTAGGCGAAATTCATCAAGTTCGTTTAACCCATTTAACCGTTGTTCTGCAGCTTCGTTCCAGTCCATTTTTAGCTTCTTCATAGCCCACATTGCTTTATGCTCTAATTCAACCGGAAGATGACATGCTTTCCCATATACTAGTTGGTATGGAGACATACCTATGGGAGTCTTATACGCTGTCCGGTAAGCCCAAAGAGCATCATCAAGCCTCCTTGACCAATCTGTTCTACTAGCGTTCACTGTTTTTGACAAAATCTGTTTGATCTCCCTATTTGATACTTCAACTTGCCCACTAGTTTGAGGATGGTAAGGAGTGGCCACATTATGGCGAACCCTATATTTCTCCAATAATCCCTTGAACAATTTGTTGCAAAAGTGGGATCCCCCATCACTAATAATCGCCCGTGGGGTACCAAAATGAGAGAATATATTCTTCTTCAAGAATGCAGTGACACTCTTCCCCTCATTGTTAGCGAGGGCGATGGCTTCCACCCACTAGGATACATAATCAACTACTACTAAAATATACTTCATTCCATGAGAACTCACAAACGGACCCATAAAGTCAATACCCCAAACATCAAATAACTCAATTACAAGAATGGGGTTTAGAGGGAGCTCTTGCTTTCTTGAAATGCCGCCATCTCTTTGGCATCTATCACATGCTTTGGCGAACTCATGAGCATCTTGATGAATAGTTGGCCAATAGTAACCACTTTGTAAGATCTTATGAGCAGTCCGGACACCACTATGATGTCCACCAAAGGGTGAGGAATGGCATGCCTCTAAAATACTCAACATCTCAACTTCTGGCACACAACGCCGAATAAGCCCATCAGCACAGCTCCTGTATAAGTATGGTTCATCCCAAAAGAACTTCTTCACATCGTACATGAACTTTTTCCTTTGATGAAAAGACAGGTCCGATGGAACAATATCACTAGCTAAGTAGTTCGCAAAATCAGCGAACCACGGAATCAGGTCTTGTGAGGTAGCCAATACATGCTCATCGGGGAACGTGTCATAAATATCAGTCTTATCCACCAACTCTCTCATAGCTTCATCTTCTAAGCGGGACAAGTGATCAGCAACTTGATTTTCGGTCCCTTTCCTATCCCTTACCTCAAAGTCAAATTCTTGCAGTAGTAATACCCAATGAATTAACCTCGGTTTCGCATCCTTCTTCGCCATCAAATATCTCAGGGCTGAATGGTCAGTATGCACTATAACTCTAGTACCTAGCAAATAGGAGCAAAATATTTCAAAAGCAAATACTACGGCAAGGAGCTCTTGTTCAGTTACTGTATAGTTCTTCTGAGCTTCATTGAGGGCTTTACTAGCATAGTAAATGGGATGAAGGATTTTGTCCCTTCTTTGTCCCAATACCACACCAAGGGAAACCCCACTCGCATCACACATCACCTCAAATGGACTGCTCCAATCCGGAGAAATAATGATAGGTGCAGATACCAGTTTTTCTTTGAGATTGCCGAATGCTTTAAGATAGGATTCATCAAAAGAAAATTTACAATTTTTCTCAAACAGTTTGCACAATGGATGTGCAATTTTAGAGAAATCTTTAGTGAATCTCCTGTAAAAACCTGCATGCCCAAGAAATCTTCTCACACCTTTTACAGAGATAGGTGGAGGAAGTCTCTCTATCACCTCGACTTTGGCTCGATCAACTTCTATGCCTTTTTCTGAAATACGATGGCCCAAAACAATACCTTCTTTGACCATAAAGTGGCATTTTTCACAATTGAGAACTAAATTGCAGTCTTCACATCTCTTAAGAACTTCAGATAAATGGCTCAAACATTGCTCGAATGATTCACCAACCACTGAAAAATCATCCATAAAAACCTCAATAGTATCTTCGACCATGTCGGAGAATATTGACATCATACATCTCTGAAATGTGGCGGGTGCATTGCATAGCCCAAACGGCATTCTCTTGAACGCAAAGGTCCCATATGGACAAGTGAAAGTGGTCTTCTCTTGATCTTCTGGTGCAATAAAAATCTGATTATACCCTGAATAACCATCAAGAAAACAGTACCACCCTTTTCCAGCGAGTCTATCCAACATCTGATCCATGAAGGGCATGGGAAAATGGTCCTTTTCGGTCCATGCATTTAATTTTCGGTAATCCATACACACCCTCCATCCAGCCACTGGTCTCATTGGAACAAGTTCATTCTTTTCACTGGGGACCACAGTCATTCCCCCTTTCTTAGGTACACACTGAACAGGGCATACCCAACTACTATCGGCGATCGGATATATTACTCCAGCATCCAACCATTTTATGATTTCCTTCTTCACAACCTCTTGCATAGGTGGATTTAAGCGTCTTTGGTGCTCAATACTTGGCTTATGATCGGGCATGAGTTGGATTTTATGAGAACAAATACCAGGAGGGATCCCAATAATGTCCGCAATGGTCCACCCAATAGCTCTTTTGAACCTTTTTAGTACTTTGACCAAACTCTCTACTTGTTGTTTATTCAGATCTGATGCAATGATTACCGGCAATGTGTCATCGTTTCCTAAGAATTCATACCTGAGATGAGGTGGGAGAGCTTTTAGTTCTAGCTTTGGAGCCTCCTCTATAGATGGTTTAGCGGGTTGAGACTCGCGATTCTTCATATCTAGCTCATATTTCTTCGGTTTAAATCGAACATTACCACGATCAAGAGCAACGATTAATGACCCAAATTCTTCAATGCATTCACTATCAAAATTCATTATCACTGCCGCCAGTGCTTCTACACCTAGACGTTCTTCTATTTGTGTCTCGGGTTATTCACCAACTTTGTAGGATATGGCAGACACCGATTGGAGCTCACCACTCTGCCGCATGGACCTACAAATGTTGAAAGTCACTTCTTCATTGTTCAATCGAAATTTCATCTGCCCCTTTTGCATATCAACTAAGGCTCTACCCGTAGCAAGGAATGGTCTCCCAAAAATAATAGGCACCTCAAAATTGACTTCACAATCAAAAATAACAAAATCTGGCGGAAATATGAACGACTCCACTTTTACTAGCACATCATAGAGTATCCCTATAGGCCTTTTTACTGTTCGATCAGCCATCAGTAGCCGCATCGCAGTGGGCTTTGGGTCACCCAAACCCAACTTCATGTAAATCGAGAGGGGCATGAGATTTATGCTTGCCCCCAGATCACATAATGCTCTCGCAAAATGTAATAACCAGATCGTACAAGGAATAGTGAATGCACCCAGATCTTCTTTCTTTTGCACCAAAGACCTTGTAGCAATAGCACTACAATGCCGCATTCTGTCATCATCCTCAAAAGTGACCGATCTTTTCTTTGTAACCAAATCTTTGATAAACTTGGCATAACCGGGCATTTGTTCAAGAGCTTCTACCAAAGGGACATTGATAGAAAGTTGCTTCAACATTGTTATAAAATGCCGATATTTGCCATCCTCGGTCTTTTTCACTAATCTTTGAGGAAAGGGTGGTGGAGGTCTAGGCATGGGAGTTACCTTTTTAGGCACTTCAGCATCTTTATCAGTGTTATCTTCTACTTCATTACTAACCTCTACCACTTTATCATTATCTTTTATCACCTTTTCCACAATAGACGGCATAGGTGAGTCAATAGTTTGTTTACCACCACGAGTAGTAATTGCCATACAGTGTCCATCATTCTTCGGATTTTGGACAGTGTTGCTAGGAAGAGTACCCGGTTGCCTTGTGTTCACAGTTGTAGATAACTGAGCCATTTGCAATTCAAGCTGCTTAATTGATATGGCATGTGTATCAACTTTCTGTCCAATACCTGCTACATCACTCCTTAACTCTTTGGTGTGCTCATCACTAGCATCGAACCTTCTCATCATCTTGTGCAACATATCCTCAACTCGCGCCATACTACCTCCACCATCCCTAGGAGCAACTTCACGATTCTGAGGAGGAACATAGGGCCCACTTCTCTCATTTCTGTTACCATAGTTACCCCTGTTGAAGTTGTTATCACGGTTGTAATTTCCATCACGAACATAATTACCCTCACGGTTGTAGTTACCATAGTTCCGACCTTGATTTCCTTGACCTTGGCGCCAATTCTCCTGATTGGAGCCTTGGGCATTCGGTCGGAAACCCCCCGTCTGATCATTTACTGCATAGGAATCTTCCTCATAATAATATTCATCAGTTGGTGGTGGTGGTTTAGACAAGTAGTTCACTGCATTTATCTTTTCTGCACCCCCTGTGACATGTTTTAACACCAACCCAAGCTCAGTTCTCATCTGTGCCATCTCTTCACGAATCTCATCTGTGGCTGGGTTGTGTGTGGATTGCACTGCAGAAGTATTTCTCAC
Organism: Solanum sitiens; assembly: GCA_016801875.1. NCBI lineage: Eukaryota > Viridiplantae > Streptophyta > Magnoliopsida > Solanales > Solanaceae > Solanum > Solanum sitiens. The sequence goes on along the minus strand of JABWTJ010000036.1, from coordinate 60,705 downwards.
AGTATCTGCCTTCCTAGTACTCCCTACTTTATTATTCTGGGAGATTTTCTCTAATTTTTTGGCAATTTCAGCATAAGGACACTCCCCATAAGAACCACTTGCTATAGTATCCAATACCGCTTTATTATTATCATCCTGTCCCCGGTAGAAGTATTATTTCAGTGACTCATCATCTATGCGGTGATTGGGGACATTTCTCAAAAATGAAGTGAACCTATCCCAAGAACTACTAACTGACTCTCCTGGTAGTGCCACAAAGTTGTTCACTCTGTCTTTGTGATTTAGTTTCTTGGAGACCGGGTAGTAACGTGCTAAGAAAACGTCCCTTAGTTGGTTCCAAGTGAAAATTGAGTTATAAGGGAGTTCAGTGAACCAAATGGCAGCCTCTCCCGTCAGTGAGAGAGGAAATACTCTTAGCCCTATTACATCCAAATTCAAATCGGGCCTCCCTACACAGCTTTTACACACTGCCCTCACCTTATCTATATGGGCATGTGGGTCCTCAGACGGTAGTCCGGAAAACAAACCTCTAGCCGTGAGCATTTGCATTAGACTACTAGTGACTACAAAGGTGTGACCTTCTGGTAGAGGGGGCAAGACAAGTGGCCCATCAGAATCTGCAATATTATCATAACCTCTTTAGTATTCTTGAGGACGTGGAGCGGGATTTTGTCCCCTTTGTGCACCTTGATCAGGATTATCAGGTAATAATCGACCATGAGCATCAACCGGAGCTGGGATGTTCAGGTTTGGATCATCATCATTTATACCCAAGTTTCGATTCATTTTGCGTAGTGTACACTCTAACTCGTGATCGTAGGGAAACAAAGGTTCTCTTCCTCTCCGTGTATTTGGCATACACAGAAGTCAATTCTAAACAAAATAAAAAACAACAGAAAAAGTAAAATCAGGAAAATAATGACTAAACTTTAGTAATAAAATTTAAGTTAATCTAAAAGCTACCTTCCCCGGCAGCGGCGCCAAAATTTGATACGCTCAAATTTACTTCTCAAATAAGAAGTAAAGCGGTCGTATCAAGTAAAGAACCCAACTAATGAGGTTGAGATCGATCCCACAAGGAAAATAGTTCAGGCTTAACTTTATTCTATTATTACTATTATTTAACCAACTATTTTCCGAGAAATAAAGTGACAAAAAGGGGGGTTTTATTAATGAAAATGATTAACTAAATAAAAATGGACAACTAACAAATTCAACTTTCGGAGTTTTATCAAATTATAAAAGTAACTAGGGCTTTAGTGTTCCCCACAGGTTCCTAACTTGGTAAATCTAACTATAACAATTTTATCCGGATATCTTGCATGTAAAGTGATAAGTTACGTATCTCTAAATCCTTGGTCCGGCATCTAGAGAATTTCACTCCGCACCTTGGTCCGGCTACGTGTGTTGCTATACTAACCCTTATCTTTACCTCATATTAAACATCGTATTCGGTATTTGACTAAGTTATTAACTCGTACCAACCAATACTAGCCTATTAGATAGTCTACACTAAATCTATGTTGATAATTCTTTTCCTATTATCTACCTCCTTGGTCCGGCAAGTAGCATTAAGGCGAGTTCTAACGTTGGTCATCCGTTAAAAAGACTTCTACACGAAAGAATTATCAATACATGCAAGACACCATTCTAGAATTGTTATTTAAGTTAGATTTTTACCTTGTTATTCACCCATGGTTCCCACAACCCTAGCTATGAGGTTTAGTTACCCATGTTCATAATTACACAATTCATATTGTTAATGGAAGAATTCATGCACTTACTTTTATGAAAACGAATAATTTCCCAGAATTTAACTTGATTAATCAACAAAATCACCAACAATCAATTACCAAGAAAGTATCTTAATTCCCAAAATCGAGAATTCAATCATATAATAGAACAACTAAAAACTAAAAATTATCCAGAAAGTCTAACCTCAAAAATGAGGTTTTTTCCACTATTTATAATAAAAACAAAGTCTAATCAAATAAGGATTCTATTTACTAAAAATCTGTCCAAATGCGTCTGGATCGATGGACCACGTGACGGACCGTCATGGACACGACGGACCGTCATAGACTCCGTCGTCCCATACTTCACCATTCTTCTGTTGCTTTCTTCATTCCCCTCAACGGACAGGTATGACGGACCGTTTCAAGCACGACAGTCCGTCGAGGGTCTTCGTTCTAAAATACTTCAATTCTTGGAATTTGGGTACTCGAACTACTCTCTGATCATTACGACGAACCAACAGGATGGACCATCGTAGCTGTGATGGTCCGTAATGGACTTCCGTAATCCCACACTTGGTCAGACTTCCCCAAATTTCCTTCAGTAACTTCTTCCTTCACTACGATGCCACGTACGGACCGTCACAGCCGCGACGGACCGTCATAGGTTCTGTAGGTGGTCTCTTCTGCAATTCTTTCTCAAACAACTCCCGCGTTCATCCTTGGACAGATTTTCTGCAAACAAAGAGAAACTTATATCAAAATCAACTAAAAAAGGCTCTCGACACACACTAAACTTAAGGAAAAAGCATTAGAAAGTACCGTGAAACCACGGTACATCAATATACTTAAGAATCATCATCATTATCATACTTTAGCAATAGACACCAAACATATGTTCATAAGTGAAATCATCATCGTATAGTGTCATCAACATGTAAGATCATCATATACATATCATTTACATTTATAAGCATTTACATACAAGTCGTCATAGAAAAGTAGCTTGCCCATTGGAGTTGATCAAACAAGTCGTCAGTCCGAGGGATAGGATACTTGTTCTTAATAGTGACTTTATTGAGTTGACGATAATCAATGCACATTCTAAGGGACCTATCCTTCTTCTTTACAAACAATACTGGAGCACCCCATGGAAAAATACTAGGCCGAATAAAGCCCTTGTCCAGTAAATCTTTGAGTTTAGCCTTCAACTCTTTCAATTCCATCGGATCCATCTGATTAGGAGGAATTGACATAAGATTCGTATAAGGTAGTAAGTCGATACCAAAATCAATTTCCAGTTCGGGAGGAATACCGGGAAGATCATTAGGAAAGACCTCCAGAAATTCCCTTACTACGGGGATAGACTCAATGAGAGGAATTTTGGAGTCTAAATGTTTGACTCTTACAATATGGTGTAAACACCACTTAGAGATCATCTTACAAGCTTTCAAACAAGAAATGATACGACCTCTAGGAATAGAATTTCCCCCTTTCCACTTTAAATCGGGCTCATTTGGAAAGTTAAACTTCACCACCCTTGTTCTATAATCTATGAAAGCAAAGGAAGCATGCAACCAATCCATACCCAAAATGACATCAAAATCATACATATCCAGTTCTACTAGTTCAACATGAGTAACTCTATTGGGAAACATTATAGGACAATTTCTATACACTCTTTTTGCAACAATTGGATCACCCACTGGGGTTGACACCGAGAAAGGTTCACTCAAGATATCGGGCAAAATGTCAAAAATTTTAGCTACTTAAGGTGTAACAAATGAAAAGGTAGCACCGGGATCAAATAAAACATATACATCAATAGAAAACACTTTCAACATATTGCTCACCACATAAGTAGAAGTCTCTTGCTCACCTCTAGAGTGGAGAGCATAAACACAATTCTTCATCGGAGCATCAACATTAGAACCACTTAATTAAGTTTGACCACTACCCTTGTCTTTCCCTTCACATTTTGGAAATCCCTAACCTTGTGTCCACTCTTTCCACAACAAAAATAATTATCCGTCCCAACGAGGCAATCACCATAATTCTTTTTGCCACACTTTCCATAAGTTTGCTTCCTTGTTGGTGAACTAGTACCCCTTACCTTTTGAGACATAGGGTTAGACACCCTATCATCACGAGCCTTAGGGAACTTGGAAGGAACTTGATTAGAAAACCTCTTCTTGAACCTAGGCTTGTCTTGGATATCAAGCCTACCATTTGAAGAACCACCATCATAAGACCTTGCCCATTTGGCATCCTTACTCATTCTGTTAACCCTTGTCTCTTTCACTTGTTGAGCATGAACCATCAGACGAGAAATGTTCATATTATCATGTAGCATACCTGAACGACATGTTTCCTTCAAGTCATCCAACAGCCATGTCACAAAGCGGCTCATTTCATCCCTTGGGTCGAAAACCAAAAAAGGAGCATACTTTGACATTTTAGTAAGTTTCAAAGAGTAGTCATGTACACTCATACCTCATTAACGAAGGTTTATTAATTCTTCCACTTTAGCTTCCCTCTTCTCCCTAGGAAAGAACCTATCAATAAAAGCCTTCTTTGAAAATCTTCCAAGTCACTGGTCCACCCCTTAAGGGCCTATTGACTCTCTATTGGATGTACCAAGTTTGGTCCACGTCTTTGAGTTGATAAGTGGCTAACTCAGCCTTCTCACTAGTAGTAAACCCCATAGAATAGAGTATCTTGTAGGTTTCATCAATAAACTCTTGGGGGTGTTCCTCAACTTTGAACCCATTGAAAGTAGGGTCATTCATCCTCATGAAATCCCTCAAACAGGAGGCCATGGTGCCAACATGTTGGTTTCCCCGGGGTACAACCTCCCGGTTCTATTGGGTCATCATGGCATGTGCTTTAGTAGTGACGGCTTGTTGTTGTGTAGTAATGGCTTGGGACATTTGGAGAAAGGCTGACCTTATGTCCCCATTCGTCAGAGGTGGAGGATCGACCGGAGCTTGATCATCATTAGAAATTTCTTCAATAGGAGGGACTTGATTACCCCAGGGAGGAACTCCCGCATTGGCAATCTCTTCATCAAGTCTTCGAGCGGTTTTTCTTTGAGTATTCATTGCATATAATCAGAATAAATGGATTTGATGCTAAGGGCACATAGAGTCAAGACTCTCGAGGCAATATATTGGATTTCCAAGAAGATGAGAGTTTCCTAAGCATCATCTAGTTTGTTATTAATAAGTGTGGCGCACTTCAAAATTATGAGTAAGAATCTACATAGACGTGGTTGAGTGAGATATTGACTCTAAAGATAGTAAACCTCATGATCTCATACAAAGTTTGTCATATTCGGGGAGAACCCCCTAGACGTAACCGGCGTCATCGTCCTCGAAGAGGACTAAGACTAGCCTCTTAGCTTACATCATTACATTCATAGGTTAAAAATGTGGATTATTAAAATCTTTTCTTCTATCTATCATGAGGTTTACAAAGACTTCTCTCATACACATAATATATTCACATCGAGTATACATAGACCCTTCGTATAAGAAGATTACATAGTCTTATACTTTTATTGCACATATATATAAGATATAACATAGTCTTAAAAGCGGATGTCTCATCTCATAACCATCTAAACATGAGTATAACAATTGGGCATAGCCCTTACATCAATACAATAAGTGCCACATATAGTCTATACAATCTTTAGTACTCAAATGAAAAGGAAAGAACTAAAAGTCTTATAACTAGAACAACATTAACAGCTTGATAGTGGCATTGCCCTTGGAAGGTGAGGACCTACCCAACTCGGAGAGTGAGAATTCCAAGTCTTCCTTCAAAAGTCATCACAAGCCCTTTCAACGACCGAATCCTAAAATGTTAGGAAAAAGGAGAAAATGGGGTTAGTACATAACTTGTACTAAGTATAGGACCATATGCACACACAACATAAACTCATGCTAAAAAGGGTCATTTCATTACAGTATGCAATTTACTTTGAAAAGCCTTATGCCTATTCAAGAACCAATACAAGTCAATCATACATATTAATTTAATCAATACCATGTACATCACAAGACCAACAATACTAAGTCTAGTCAAGTCAAAATGCATATCAAAATAACTAAACACATAACCAAGAAAAATCTATCATCAAGTTATAACATCAACAAGCACATATAAGAGAGTTCATAACTTTATCACCAAAGCAACACCATTACTCATAAACCCTCATTAAGTCCACTAGTGAAATGACTAAGCAAAGCCCCATAACTTTACTCAATCAAGTAAACCTAAAAAGATTCATAAACAATATCCAACTTCACATACTATATCATTTAGAATCATCATCATTGTCATACTTTAGCAATAGAGACCAAACATATGTTCATAAGTGAAACATCATCGTATCATGTCATTAACATGTAAAATAATCATATACGTATCATTTACATTCATAAGAATTTACATACATAAGAACATCGTTCTAAGACTTCTTTCTAAGAAGGCGGACTATTTGCCAAGGTAGTACCAAAACATGAACATAACTTCTATTGTGGATCCACTAGCTAGTATTCCTATGGGGCAAACATAGTTCAAGAACAAGGAGATCTAGTTGGGACCCTTTTTATGCTACATGAATTACAGTCTCCAAAATCAAAAGTACATAAGTGATCCTACCTTTCCTATGTGGGAAGGGACACTCCTCACTCTAGTTCACTCGGTGCTAAGCTAGAGTCCGTTTTTGAAATGTCTTTAATTCCTTTTATAATCATCATAGCTTAATATAGGTCATAGGGTATATCCCTTATATAATCATAATCATAGATCAATAAGAATTGCATGAGTATTTTCCTTTAATTACAATTCATACATGAGAGGTTAGCACATTTACATAGTCACATCATAATAAGGCACATTGGTAAGTTATCACCATCCTTATAACATTTACATCTTAGCCAACAACTCACAAAACATAGTCAAGACATTCCAATTCAATATCATACTAACCCCATCTTAACATAAGGTATACTTCAATGCAACATCATCACTTAATCACAAGTAATCATAATTGAAGTAAAGAATTGAGATAACAAGACGTACCCAAATCTCCTTCACAAGCCATCATCAAGTACATACCATCAACCATACAATTAAACCTAATAATAGGTGTAATATCATCATACAAGAGTAACCATCACAATAATGAAGTCAATTGAATCACTACACAACCATTCATCACCATTTCATATCCTAGAATTAGGGACTTAGGTCACATTCAAGATCTACTTCACAATCTAGGTTAATTACTAAAGAACTAGCACAATTGGATTACTACATATCGTAATAAACTCATAATTAGGCACAATAACAACATAGTATAGTAATTCACACATAAACCAAGTCCAATGTATCAATACTACATAATTCATTTTAAGATCACAACCTTGGGTTAAGGGGAAAAGATCATCTTCCACAAAAGGAATCATAAATAAAGAAATTCACAAGATCTATTTTGTATTGTAAGTAAACCCACTTGAATTTCATATATTTGAAATCATCGTGAACAAAACCTTTGGGGAAAGAGATCCCAAAGGTGAAAGGAATCCCATACCTTGTTGATTGATGAAGTTTTTTGGAGAATCTTGACCTTTAGAATCCCTATAACCCCCTTGACCTTGGTCTTCTATGGTGTTCTTCTACTTGGTAGAGAGAAAGAAGAGAGAAGGAAGAGCAATTGGGTTTTGAGAATATGAGGGTTAGGTTAGTTTAATTAGTTTAGGGTCTTTATATAGGTCATTCAATAACTCTATTAGACCTCCCTTAACCCCTAAATAATTAACTTACCACCTAATTAATTAATTTAACAAATCATAAAAAGTGCAGCAAAAACAGTCTTGACAGACGACACCCCGACTCATGCCCCATTTATCAATCGATGGCCAAGGGAACAACCGTCTTGTGTGTCTGTCGTTGGCGACAGAGACTAGTAAAAATGTACCCTAGTCCAAAATCGCTAAGTGTCCATCGACGCGCCGTAGATTGGACCACGCCTCGTCGATGGGCACTGTTTGTGGACACTGTCTCTTGACATCTTTTGCCATAAATTGCAAGGGTCCTCCTCAAGGGCTCTTGGTTGGTCCTTGGTGAGTCGTACCCGGATGTTTCATCTATAAACTAACCCTAATATGTGTTATACACCTTTCCACCAAAATTCATCATTTTTCGACTCCTAAAACTTTGTCAAATAGGCGAAGTCTCACTAGCACCTCTTAAACTAGTTTCTGGACATCATGGACGTTCTTTGACATTTTGATTCTAAAACTTCCTAAATGACTATATAAATTATAATTGACTTATAAACAGTATTAAAATGCTTATATGCTCATTTTAGGCTCTAGGTTAGTCATTTGACTTTCAGAGTATTACACATTTCCCCTAAAGCTACCATGAAAAGGTTTTGGCCTAGCCTAGTCAAGGTAACATGATCAAGTATCCTTACAACACAAGACAAGGGTAATCATGGGAGAGATTTCTTCCTCCATCCCAAGATAACATGAGAATCACCATTCTCAAGATACCATGAAGTTCATCACGTCAAGCTACCATGAGTATTTCAACTCAAGACTCCTTGAGATTTACTATCCCTAGCTACCCTTGAGACCTTGCCATCTATAGCTATCATGATATTTGCATCTCAACCTTACATGTCGTTGGTGTTGTCTCACCAAGTCTACCACAGAAGAACTGACCTTACTACTCATCTTCAAGAGAATCTTAATCTACCATGTATTGGTTTATTTTAGGTTCTTAGGTCAACCTAAGGTTTATCTTTGTGATAACTTGCTTCTACTAATCATGTTCATGTCCATGTATAGAAAAGAAAGGAAACTTCCTCACAATAATACTCATCATGACTTTACCCCCAAAGCCCTAACAATAACGGTCATAAGCTCTACAAACAACTACTACACTTAGTCCTCATGATTGATACTCAATTACATGTTAATCTATTCAATTAGATCATTAGAAATCATTTCTAGTCATACATGATCACATAGGTTTTATTCGATCTTCCTAGGTCAAGATCATTCTTAATCAATTAGACCTTGTTCAGTTCATATCCTGGTGACTCAATCATGATCCAATAGCATAGAATACAATTGAATTAAGAAGATGAACATAAAACCTTCATCTAGGCTCTAATGAACTAAAATAAACATGATCACCTTCAACATCAATTACTACAATTCATCATGAAAACTACATGAAAAAGCATATAATCATAGTATTAACATCATTAAATTCTACCCACTAGATTGGGATCAAATCAAGCCTTACCCACAATGCAATCACAACCGTCTCTGGAATGGGGTTCTTTGTATTCACAATTGAGGAAAACTACGGGAAATCCATGAATGGAAGAATCCATGGATGAATTAGCTTCACATACCTTAGATTAGAACCTTAATCCCAGCTTGATTCCTTGGTGAATCCGTTCTAAAGCTACCTCGAATTACTCTTTTTCTTCAATGGTGGTTTTGGGAGAATTTTGGGAGAGAAAGGTTTTGATTTTGAGTCTAGGGTCTAAATGGCTATTGTACTTCTTAAATACTCTTACAATACCTTAAATAACCACCAATAATTAATCCCTAAAGTCACCAAAGGACACCTGCAACTATCGGACCATGTAACCAATTCTAATTTGACTTAAAAACGACAAGACCAAATTTGGGAGTTTACTGCGCGTCGCGGAGGCATTTGAATTTCTGGTTCTGGAAAATTTTGACACATAATGGTTCGTAATGGCCACGTATCACAGGGAGAGATTTTTTCCATTCAAGTGCTGGATGCGCGTCGCGCAGCAACCTTCACTACTAGGTTGCATGCTAGCTTCGATGGCCCATGTTTTGGTCCTCCTCGGGGACCCTTAGACTGTTACCCGGGGTACCTTTCTCGAACGTTTTGACCTTTACATGTCAGTATACGTATAGGAACCATCGATACTCATTTTAACCTTCAAACCATCCCCAAAACTCCACTACAAAACACTACGACTAGTAGTTCAACTTCGACTAGTTTTCATACGTCTTGGAAGTCCAAACTCTTCCAAACTTCATTTACTGCCTCTAAACACTATTATTAGTCATTTTAAGACCTTATAAGTTCATGACACACTCATGTTAGACTCTATCTTGCCCTAATTCATTTTTGGGGTGTTATAGTATCCCACACTTGGGAAACATTCATCCTCGAATGACACCTTATTAAACTCTTCTTAAAGGACCAAATCTACACTAGACGCCCATCGTATATGCATTATACCCAAATGCACATACCCAAATCAATGAAACAATTCAACTCCAAGATAATCATAACTACACAAAATCATATAAAGACCTTATGGAAAGGCTCATTATCCCCCACATGGGAATAAGCTACACATGTCTTTCTAATATCAGTTCCTCATCATAAAGAAACATAAAAATCAACAAAGCAAATCATAATCATAAAAAATTCCGAAATTTTTCATAAATCAATAAAGAAGCACTTATCGGAATCGGACACGAGGAGATCACTCTTAATCACCCTTGGATTTGGGAGTAAAGACCCTATCCTTGGCTTTACGAAAACCTTTATAGCTATTTGTATCAACATTGTTGTTTCCCTCACATTAGCCTTTGCCTTTGGGCGATCCCTCATCATGTGGCCACTCTCACCACATCTATGGCAACCATATTTACCGGCCAAACACCTACCCTCATGCTTCTTACCACACCTAGGGAAAGTAGGTATGGATACTCATTATTCCCTTGAGGTCTAGGGTTAGATACCCTTTCATCCTCATACTTAGAAGCACTAGAATTACCTTGTCTGGAAAACTATTGTCAGTTCTTAGAACAACCATGTCCGTCAGACCCCTCCTTGTCCATCCTAATCCTCTTTTTCTCCTTCTTAATTTTGGAGTCTTCTATTTGTTAAGAAAACACCATGAGTCGGTAGATATCAATGTTATCGACAAGCATTCTCGTACGACACTCTTCTTATACTAGTTCGGACACCCCCGTCACGAACTTATTCATCAACTCTCTAGGGTTTGCTACCAAACTTGGAACATACTTCGACATAATAGTGAACTTCATAGAATACTCCTTAAAAATCATATCACCTTGCTTGAGGTTTATGAATTCCCCCAACTTAGCCTCTCTCAATTCCCTAGGAAAGAACCTATCAATGAAAGCCGATTTAAAAATTGCCCATTCAACGGAACCCACTCCTATTGGTCTACTATATTTTCATTTCTCATACCAAAGTTGGGAAACATCTTTCAATTGATAGGCTGTCAATTCCGCCTTTTCAGTAGAAAACACTCCCATGATTGCAAGAACCTCATAAACCTCATCAATAAACACATTAGGGTCCTCACCCACTTGGGAGTCATAGAACTCCGGTGGATTCATTCTCAAGAACTGCCTTACTCTAGTAGCACTCATTCTTCCTATAGGATTAACCAGAGACACCTCCCCTCTATTAGCTTTGAACGTTAAGGCTTGAGCCAACAAAATCATAGAATCCCTAAATTCCTCCAACATAGCATTCCCTATTGGAGTATTATTAGGAACTTGAGGAGGATCTTGCTCTTGAACTTGGGGAGGAATAACTTACTCCCCACTCCCATCTCCCTCACTTTTTGCATTAGCCCTAGGGATAGTCATAACCTACATAATCATAGGCAAACATTACAAAAGGGACTTCTAATACCAAACTCTATGGCACGACTTGAAGAATGAAGAAGTGAAACTTTCCTAATCATCCCGTAGCCTCCTACTCATAGATGTGTCGCTACTCACACTGATGAATAACACTCTACTAGACGTTGTTTTTGACACATCCTAGGACCATTTCATAACCTTATGCTCTGATACAAAGCTTGCCACGACCCAAAGTACACCCTAGAAGTTAGCGCATCCTTCAAGTCGGAACACGGCATACTTGGCCTCTCGGAGGTCTTGTACAAGCCCTTAGACATCATTCATTGCATATATACGAAACGTAGTGCAAAATTAACCTTTTCTTTAAAAACATAACGCGAAATCATTTCATAAAACTTCTTACATATGTATTAAAATGATATATGACAATCATTAATAACAAGTGTCTTGGGTCACAGCCCATAAAAGTCTAACATGAAGAAAAAACATAAAATAAAACATAGTGGTGGTGTCCTAGGATGCTATGAGGACTCACCAATCTTCGCGTCTTGGAAATCTTGGAAACTCTTCCCTTCAAGTAACTTCAATAATCTCAAGACCCTACATGGACAACATGAAGGAAATATTCATTAGTACGATATGTATTAAATATGGAAACATCATACCGAATATAAGATATCTCAAAGGGTTAGTCAATAATACACATAATCATAGGAGATAAGATATAAGCATATCATGAATATCATAATAATATTAAAGCATGATAAAACATATAAGAGATCATACTTAAATCATTGTCCTCCTTACTCAAATGAACTACATCACAAGCCACCTTTAAGTATACTCGTGCAAGGCTAACGTAGCATCCCATAACACTACAAAAACTAAGTACAACTCTTTGGTCATTCTTGATCATAATCCACTGTCATATTTAAGACCTAAGTTCATCATATCATATGAGTACCATGACCCTAGGACACCTTAAAAAACACTTGTGCAATGCATGTGTAGCATCCCATAATACACCACACACTAAGAATATCTTGAAATCACCTTGTGTTGTTCATGTCTTCTTAGGAGTCATCTAATAGACCTAGTTAATATTGACAAAGATCTATCATCTTAAGTCAATCATGTCATGGAATGCAACCTATCCAAGCTAAACATACACCATGTAGAGGTCCTGTATTAGGTAGATTCAAGTCATACTTGTGTCATTTATATATGGCATCCTATACTACCATAAATACTAAATACTACTCTAGCTTAACCTAATCCAAGATAACATGTCTTGAAACTTTGTCTATTAATTTGAACATACATCATAATAGACCTACTACCATGCAATGTATCTCATCATACTATCCAAGCTATTAAAAGGAAGGATACAACCATCCTAACCATCATGCAACCAATAACGTAGATGCAAGCAAACTATAGGGGAGCATAAATCCTCAACCCTAAGCTATAATGAGAAACTATTCTCAAGCTATTCCATGAAGTGCACCTTGCATGCAAATCAACCTACAATGAAATGCACCTTACATGCAAGTCAAGCTAACATTAGGATAGTATAGGCCTTTTGTCACATCCGTCGAGCACCCCCTAGACGTAACCGCATCGTTGTCCTCGAATAGGAATAAGACTAACCTCTTAGCTTACATCATTACATTCATAGATTAAAATGTGGAAAATTTTAAGCTTTTCTTCTATCTATCATGAGGTTTACATAGACCTCTCGCATGCACATAATATATTCATATCGAGTATACATAGCCCTTCGTATAAGAAGATTACATTGTCTTCTACTTTTATTTGGGCATAACCCATACATTAACACAATAAGAGCGACATATAGGCTATAAAATATTTAGTACTCAAATGAAAGGGAAAGAAATAGAAGTCTTATAACTACAACAACATCAATAGCTTGATAGTGACATTTCCCTCGGAAGGTGAGGACCTACCCAACTTCGAAAGTGAGAATTCCAAGTCTTCCTTCAAAAGTCGTTGCAAGCCCTTCAACGACCGGAACCTAAAATGTATGGAAAAAGGGAGAAAACGGGGTTATTACATCACTTGTACTAAGTCTAGGACCATATGCACACACAACATAAGATCATACTCATGAACCCTCATTATGTCCATAACTTCAACAAGCATATATAAGAGTTCATAACTTCATAACAAAAGCAAGACCATTACTCATGAACCCTCATTAGGTCCACTAGTGCAATGACTAAGCAAAGCCCCATAACCTTACTCAATCAAGTAAACCTAACAATAATCATAACCAATGTCCAACTTCACATACTATATACTTAAGAATCATCATCATCATCATACTTTAGCAATAGATACCAAACATATGTTCATAAGTGAAATCATCATCATATAGTGTCATCAACATGTAAGATCAGCATATACATATCATTTACATTTATAAGCATTTACATACAAGTCGTCATAGAAAAGTAGCTTGCCCATTGGAGTTGATCAAACAAGTCGTCAGTCCGAGGGAGAGGATACTTGTTCTTAATAGTGACTTTATTGAGTTGACGATAATCAATGCACATTCTAAGGGACCCATCCTTGTTCTTTACAAACAATACTGGAGCACCCCATAGAGAAATACTAGGCCGAATAAAGCCCTAGTCCAGTAAATCTTTGAGTTGAGACTTCAACTCTTTCAATTCCATCGAATCCATCTGATAAGGAAGAATTCAAAATAAGATTCGTATAAGGTAGTAAGTCGATACCAAAATCAATTTCCCGTTCGGGAGAAATACCGGGAAGATCATTAGGAAAGACCTCCAGAAATTCCCTTACTACGGGGATAGACTCAATGAGAGGAATTTTGGAGTCTAAATGTTTGACCTTAAAATATGGTGTAAGCACCCCTGAGAGATCATCTTACAAGCTTTCAAATAATAAATAGGAATAGAATTTCCCCCTTTCCACTTTAAAACGGGCTCATTTGGAAAGTTAAACTTCACCACCCTTGTTCTATAATCTATGAAAGCAAAGGAAGGATGCAATCAATCCATACCCAAAATTACATTAAAATCATACATATCAAGTTCTACTAGTTCAACATGAGTAACTCTATTGGGAAACATTATAGGACAATTTCTATACACTCTTTTTGCAACAATCGGATCACCCACTGGAGTAGACACCGAGAAAGGTTCAATCAAGATGTCAGGCAAAACGTCAAACTTTGTAGCTACTGAAGGTGTAACAAATGAAATGGTAGCACCGGGATCAAAAAACATATACATCAATAGAAAGGACTTTCAACATATCGGTCACCACATCGGGAGAAGTCTCTTGCTCACCTCTAGAGTGGAGAGCATAAAAACAATTTTTCTTCGGAGCATCAACATTAGAACCACTCAATTGAGCTTGACCACTACCCTTGTCTTGCCCCTTCACGTTTTGGAAATCCCTAACCTTGTGGCCACTCTTTCCACAACCAAAGTAATTGTCTGTCCCAACGAGGCAATCACCATAATTCTTTTTGCCACAGTTTCCACAAGTTTGGTTCCTCGTTGGTAAACTAGTACCCCTTACCTTTTGAGACTTAGGGTTAGACACCCGATCATCACGAGCCTTAGGGATCTTGGAAGGAACTTGATTAGAAAACCACTTCTTGAACCTAGGCTTGTCTTGGATATCAAGCCTACCATTTGAAGAACCACCATCATAAGACCTTGCCCTTTTGGCATTCCTACTCTTTCTGTTAACCGTTGTCTCTTTCACTTGTTGAGCATGAACCATCAGACGAGAAATGTTCATATTATCATGTAGCTACATGAACGACATGCTTCCTTCAAGTCATCTAACACCCCTGTCACAAAGCGTCTCATTTCATCCCTTGGGTCGAAAACCCAATAAGGAGCATACTTTGACAATTTAGTAAGTTTCAAAGAGTATTCATGTACACTCATACCTCATTAACGAAGGTTTATGAATTCTTCCACTTTGGCTTCCCTCTTCTCCCTAGGAAAGAACCTATCAATAAAAGCCTTCTTGAAAATCTTCTAAGTCACTGGTCCACCCCTTAAGGGCCTATTAACTCTATATTGGACGTACCAATTTTGGTCCACGTCTTTGAGTTGATAAGTGGCTAACTCAGCCTTCTCACTAGTAGTAAACCCCTATCATAGAGTATCTTGTAGGTTTCATCAATGAACTATTGGGGGTCTTCCTCAACTTTGGACGCATAGAAAGTAGGGGGATTCGTCCTCATGAAATCCCTCAAACAGGAGGCCGTGGTGAAAACATGTTGGTTTCCCTGGGGTACAACCTCCCGGTTCCATTGGGTCGTCATGGCCTGTGCTTTAGTAGTGACGGCTTGTTCTAGTGTAGTAATGGCTTGGGCCATTTGGAGAAATGCTGCCCTTATGTCCCCATTCGTCAGAGGTGGAGGATCGACTGGAACTTGATCATCATTAGAAACTTCTTCAAGAGGAGGGACTTGATTGCCCCAGGGAGGAACTCCCGCATTGGCAATCTCTTCATCAAGTCTTCGAGCAATTTTTCTTCGTGTATTCATTGCATATAATCACAATAAATGGATTTGATGCTAAGGGTACATAGAGTCAAGACTCTCGAGGCAATATATTGGATTTCCAAGAAGATGAGAGTTTCCTAAGCATCATATAGTTTGTTATTAATAAGTGTGGAGCGCTTCACAATTATGAGTAAGAATCTACATAGACATGGTTGAGTGAGATATTGACTCTAAAGATATTAAACCTCATGATCTCATACAAAGTTTGTCAGATTTGGGGAGCACCCCCTAGACGTAACCAGCGTCGTCGTCCTCGAAGAGGACTAAGACTAGCATCTTAGCTTACATCATTACATTCATAGGTTAAAAATGTGGATATTAATATATTTTCTTCTATTTATCATGAGGTTTACATAGACTTCTCGCATACACATAATATATTCACATTGAGTATACATAGACCCTTCGTATAAGAAGATTACATAGTCTTATACTTTTATTGCACATATATATAAGATATAACATAGTCTTAA
This sequence comes from Solanum sitiens, assembly GCA_016801875.1. Taxonomy (NCBI): domain Eukaryota; kingdom Viridiplantae; phylum Streptophyta; class Magnoliopsida; order Solanales; family Solanaceae; genus Solanum; species Solanum sitiens. Next base: position 44,222 of record JABWTJ010000036.1, on the reverse strand, counting down.
AAGCGGATGTCTCATCTCATAACCATCTAAACATGAGTATAACAATTGGGCATAGCCCATACATCAATACAATAAGAGCCACATATAGGCTATACATTCTTTAGTACTCAAATGAAAAGGAAAGAACTAAAAGTCTTATAACTAGAACAACATTAACAGCTTGATAGTGTCATTGCCCCCGGAAGGTGAGGACCTACCCAACTCGGAAAGTGAGAATTCCAAGTCTTCCTTCAAAAGTCGTCACAATCCCTTTCAATGATCGGAACCCAAAATGTTAGGAAAAGGGAGAAAATGGGGTTAGTACATCACTTGTACTAAGTATAGGACCATATGCACTTAAAATATAAACTCATGCTAAAAAGGGTCATTTCATTACATTATGCAATATACTTTGAAAATACTTATGCCCATTCAAGAACCAATATAAGTCAATCATACATATTCATTTAATCAGTACCATGTACATCACAAGACCAACAAAACTAAGTCTAGTCAAGTCAACATGCATATCAAAATAACTAAACACATAACAAATAAAACTCTATCACCAAGTTATAAGATCAACAAGCACATATAAGAGAGTTCATAACTTCATAACCAAAGCAAGACCATTACTCATGAACCCTCATGAAGTCCACTAGTGAAATGACTAAGCAAAGCCCCATAAGTTTACTCAATCAAGTAAACCTAAAAAGAATCATAACCAATATCCAACTTCACATACTATATCATTTAGAATCATCATCATTGTCATACTTTAGCAATAGACACCAAACATATGTTCATAAGTGAAACCATCATCATATAGTGTCATTAACATGTAAAATAATCATATACATATCATTTACATTTATAAGAATTTACATATATAAGAACATCCTTCTAAGACTTCTTTCTATGAAGGCGGACTATTTGCCAAGGTAGTACCAAAAAAGGAACATAGCTTGTATTGTGGATCCACTAGCTAGTATTCCTATGTGGGAAACATAGTTCAACAACAAGGAGCTGTAGTTGGGACCCTCTTTATGCTACATGCATTAAAGTCTCCAAACTCAAAAGTACATAAGTGATCCTACCTTTCCTTTGTGGCAAGGGACACTCCTCACTTAGTTCACTCGGTGCTAAGCTAGAGTCCATTTTTTAAATGTCTTTAATTCCTTTATTAATCATCATAGCTTAATGTAGGTCATAGGGTATATCCCTTATATAATCATAATCATAGATCAATAAGAATTGCATGAGTATTTTCCTTTAATTACAATTTATACATGAGAGGTTAGCACATTTACATAGTCACATCATAATAAGGCACATTGGTAAGTTATCACCATCCTTATAACATTTACATCTTAGCCAACAACTCACAAAACATAGTCAAGACATTCTAATTCAACATCATACCAAACCTATCTTAACATATGGTATACTTCAATACAACATCATCACTTAATCACAAGTAATCATAATTGAAGTAAAGAATTGAGATAACAAGACTTACTCGAATCTCGTTGACAAGCCATCATCAAGGACATACCATCAACCATACAATTCAACCAAATAATGGTTGTAATATCATCATACAAGAGTAACCAACACAATAATGAAGTAAATTGAATAACCGCACAACCATTCATCACTAGTTCATATCCTAGAATTAGGGACTTAGGCACATTCATAATCTACTTCACAATCTAGGTTAATTACTCAAGAACTAGCACAATTGGATTACTACATATCGTAATATACTCATTATTTGGAACAATAACGACATAGGATAGTAATTCACGCTTAAACCAAGTCAATTTTATCAATACTACATAATTCATTTCAAGATCACAACCTAGAGTTAAGGGGAAAAGATCATCTTCCACAAACTATGTTAATTCATCAAGAATTAGTATAATGTAATCATAATACATGTTATTCTACTCATGATAACTAAAAGGAATCATAAACAAAGAAATTCACAAGATCTATTTTGTATTGTAAGTAAACCCACTTGAATTTCATATATTTGAAATCATCGTGAACGAACCCTTTGGGGAAAGCGATCCAAAAGGTGAAAGGAATCCCATACCTCATTAATTGATGATGTTTTGTGGCGAATATTGACCTTTATCATCCCTATAACCCCCTTGAACTTGGTCTTCTATGGTGTTCTTCTACTTGGGAGAGAGAAAGAAGAGAGAAGGAATGTGAGACCTTGAAAATAACTTAAGTGCTCTAGAGTCTAACATGTTGGTCTTAGTGTTCTAAGGTCCTAATATGTTTAATATGTGGTATATAGGCAGTAGCTAAAGTATTAGGGGTGTTGGAAGTCAAACGTCAAGGGATGACTAAGACGTTTGACGACTAAGTCTCCTAAATGTCTAAAATGTGGTTCTATGTGTTTATGTGTGTTTATTGGTGTTTTAAGGTTCTAAATAGAGTTATTATATCATGTATAGTCAGTGGTTAAAGTTTCATGAAGTTTGGAGTTCAAACGATCAAGAACGTCCAAGGCATTCGAAAGATGTGCCTTGAGTCGACCTTGTACGTCTAGGCGAGTTTCGTGGAGTTTTATGTGTTCATTTTGGTTGAAATTCATGTGAGAGGTGTTAAACTCATATATGGTCATGTTTAGGTTGTAAAAGTCCTGGAAATTATCCCCAAGGACCATCAAAGGGTCCTTGAGGAAAGGACCCAAAATCTGTTGGCAGACTGTCCCAGACAGCCTTTGCGACGGAGCTTGTGACGGCCTGTCATGGCTGTGACGCCCCGTCACAAGGGTTCCGTCGTGGGGGACTTGTTCAAGGGTATAGGGGGGATCCTTGGCAATCCATAGGAGCTTGAGTTGGAGGTCCATGACGGACCGTTTCACCCGTGACGGTCCGTCACAGACAGGTCGTCACAAGAGGTCTCCTGCACAGTTTTTTCTGCCAAGTTAGGGGTGAACTTGTAAATTCACCCCATGACTAAATAAGAGTGTGGACGGTTTATTAAGGGTCTTTTGGGTATTTTAAAGGAGTATATAAGTGTTTAACACTTAGAATAATTCATTCTTCAAAAATCAAAACCCCAAAGTCCCTTAGAAAACCCAAAGACTCCATTGAAGTCCAACTTGAAAAATCAGCTTGGTGTGGCGTTTTGAAGGAGAATTCTTCATCAAAGTGAAGGATTATCATCCTTAAGGTATGGCTTTGATCCTTGAAACTCGTTTCATCAAGGAGCCAACTTTCAAAGATGTTTTCAAAGCTTTCTAAAGAGATTTGTCCTATTTCGGGATTTCTACCATGGGTTCTTGCATAAATGATTTCTAAACATTGAATTATGATCTAATTGATATTGTATTGATGATTTCAACATAAATTACCTATGAACCCGTGTGAATTGATGAACCCTAGTTTTGACTACTTATTGGGTTACTTGATATTAAGCTTATGTTGATGAATTGTTGTGTAGTTTCTTATGGGCTTTCTAATGATATAAGAATTGTGTTCAATTGATATGTAATTGATATTATATTGTTAAACCTAGATTGAATTGATGTAGATTCATTGAGTTTTATGGTTTATACATTGAATTGTTGTTCATGGCCATGGGTAAGGGCCTTGTGATGTTAAATTGGTTGATTTGGCATTGAATTGAGGTGTGGATATGTGGATGAAGGTATGCTGCCCCGTTTTCTTTAATTTAATATTAATTATACTTTGATTCTATTGTAATTGGAATGGTCCACTTATGGTGGCGGTGTTATGTGTTTAGTTTGCAATTGATGTGGCCTTGTCGGCATTACTTGAAGTATATGATGATTATGTGATGTATGATAATGTCTATCTATATGTGAAAGTATGTGTTCTTATATGAAGTTATGTTAGGTTATAAGATGTTATTCCTAAGTACTTCTAGAATGACTTGTATTGTATGTTAAAGTGAAATATGTGGTGTCTTGTTTAGGTAGACTTATGTCCCTTGCTTGATGCTTATATGAATATTATTATGTGATGATTAGACTTAGTATGTTAAGAGTCTTGAATAATAATATAAGTGAGACCTTAATGATAAGAAGGTCAATGTTATGTGGAACGTTGTACTTAGTGGCGAGGTTATGAATTGTGTAGTAGTTAGCCGTAATGGTATCCTTCATGCTATGAGTGATGGACTTAGGGATGGTTGGCTGGAACGGCATCATATCATACCTTACGAAAGTCGCGATGAGCTTCTTGTCGCTAAAGTGAGATATGCCCTAGTGGAACTTGCTTTGGTAGGGTGAATGTAAAGGAGGTCGTGAACTAGATAAGGACCTATTTATGTGAACCTTAATGTGAACTAATCTATGAGAACAAAGGCTAGCACCGAGTGAGTATGGTAAGGGAAGTAATTCTAGTGAAGCACGAGACTAGATTGCAAAGAAACCCTTCATATTCCTTAACCATGTGCCTACATGGGATGTGTCTAAGTTCTACCATTGGCAAGTAGAACAACCTCATCGAAGTAGGATAGAACTTCGGATTCCATGTTTTGCTATCATGGTCTATGTCGGTTATTGCCTATTCTCATCATGTGGAATACCTTTTAGCATTAGATAAGTTTATGAGGTTTAGGTGGTGGTATGGGACGCTATCTAGACATTGCACAATAGACTTTGAATGTGTTATGTGGAGTTCCTAGGTCTTGTCCAAAGACCATTATGTGATCCATTATGTGAGTGTCTTATGGGATGATTTATGTGAGTGTATTATATGATGTATGAGTCTTAATGAACTAATGAATTAATGAACTATGTTAGTAACTATGTAAATGGTTGAGTACCTAATCTAAGTGACTTAAGCATTCCTTAGCTAAAGTATGAGGAGGACATGAAAGGATGGTCTCTTCATGTCTTATCTTTGGAAGTCTTGAGGATGACTCTAGTTAGGGAAATTGGTTAATCTTGTTGACATGATATAAACCTTAGGAAGTCTTAAGGACTATTTAGGTAATCTTGGAGAGGTCATTGCACTATGGAAATATCTTCTTGATTTACTTAAGTAGGTCTTTTGATAGGCTTTGGAAGGAGAATGTCTTCTAATCTAAGTGTTGGTGTGTTTAGTGAAAATGATTCTATTCAAGGTAGTCTATAGGATCTCTTGTGTGTGTGTTAAAGGGATTGTATGGGCGGTCGCTCCACACTTACTCAAGTGAACCTTGGAATTGACCTTTGGTAGAGGAATCTTACATGGATGTTTATGGTTGTTTTCTAAGTGTGTATGTGACTCATCGTAGGTAATCTTAAGGGTCGTTTAGGCACATCTAGAGAGGGTGTATGGGCGGTCTCTCTTTGTGTGACTTAAGTGAATCTTAGGATGACTTTAAGTGAGGGAATTACATGCTAGGAAGACTTAGGGTGAAGGTTTGGACTTCACTGTAACAGTGAAGGGACTTCACTGTATAGTGAAGTGAGCTCACTGTAAAGTGGGTTCTTTTAAATGTTATCTTTGGTTTAATGTTATCTTATGTGTTTCTTAATTGATAAATGATGTTCTTATGTTTAAACTATGATTTCTAAATGAAAGATGCATATTTCTAATAAAGTCCGTTTTCATGATTTTTATGCATATAGCCATACTTAGTACATGTGGTGTACTAATTCCATGCATTATTTTCTATCTATAGTCCTTGGTAGGTAAGGGAGCTTGGAGAAGAAGACTTGGGCATTAGAAGAATCGTCCGAGTAGAAGGGTTCAAGTATGTCCTCATTGTTTCGAGGGCATATATGTCGTTTTATGTTTCTTTTATGAAGTATTGTAATAAGACTATGTTAGTTCTATTTTCGTATTAAAGTACTCTTGTGTCTTAAGTTGATGAGATCGAGACTTAGTATTTCTTTATGAAAGAGTTTTAAAGACTATTTTATGTTTTAGTGAAAAGTTTTAATTCCGCACTACTTTTCATTATGTATATGCGATGAATGATATGAATGAGGCTTGTCTTAGAACTCTGAGAGTTCGACGCCGCCGGTCGCAATCCAAGATTGCACCCTATCTTCTAGGGTATGGTCTAGGGTTGTGACAAGGAAGAGCAATTGGGTTTTGAGAATATGAGGGTTAGGTTAGTTTAATTAGGTTAGGATCTTTATATTGGTAATTCACTGACTTAATTAGACCTCCCTTAACCCCTAAATAATTAACTAACAACCTAATTAATTAATTTAACAAATCATAAAAAGTGCAGCAAAAAATAGTCTTGACAGACGACACGCTGACTCACGCCCCATTTGTCAATAGACGTCCAAGGGACCAACCGTCTTGTTGGTACGTCGTTAGCGACAGAGACTAGTCAAAATGTACCCTAGGCCAAAATAGCTAAGTGTCCATCGACGCCCCATCGATTGGACCACGCCTCGTCGATGGGCACTGTTTGTGGACACTGTCTCTTGACAACTTTTGCCACAAATTGTAAGGGTCCTCCTCAAGGGCCCTTGGTTGGTCCTTGGTGAGTCGTACCCAGATGTTTTGACTATAAACTAACCCTAATATGTTTTATACACCTTTCCACCAAAATTCATCATTTTTCGACTCCTAAAACTTTGTCAAATAGGCAAAGGCTCACTAGCACCTCTTGAACTAGTTTCTGGACGTCATGGACGTTCTTTGACGTTTTGATTCTAAAACTTCCTAAATGACTATATACATTATAATTAACTTATAAGCAGTGTTAAAACGTTTAGATCCTCATGTTAGCTCTAGGTTAGTCTTTTGACATTCAGAGTATGACACCTTTTCCCTAAAGCTACCATGAAAAGGTTTTGGCGAAGACTAGTCAAGGTAACATGATCAAGTATCCTTACAACACAGGACAAGGTTAATCATGGGAAATATTTGTTCCTCCATCCCAAGATAACATGAGAATCACCATTCTCAAGATATCATGAAGTTCATCACGTCAAGCTACCATGAGTATTTCAACTCAAGCCTCCTTGAGATTTACTATCCCAAGCTACCCTTGAGACCTTGACATCTATAGCTATCATGAGATTTGCATCTCAACCTTACATGACATTAGTGTTGTCTCACCAAGTCTACCACAGAAGAACATACCATAATACTCATCTTTAAGATAATCTTAATCTATCGTGTATTGATTTATTTTAGGTTCGTATGTCAACCTAAGGTTTATGTTTGTGAGAACTTCCTTCTCCTAATCATGTTCATGTCCATGTATAGAAAAGAAAGTAAACTTCCTCACAATCATACTCATCATGACTTTACCCCCAAAGCCCTAACAACAATGGTCATAAGCTCTACAAACAACTACTACACTAGTTCTCATGATTGATACTCAATTACATGTTAATCTATTCAATTAGATCATTAGAAGTCAATTCTAGTCATACATGATCACAGAGGTTTAATTCGAACTTCCTAGGTCAAGATCATCCTTAATCAATTTGACCTTGTGCAGTTCATATCTTGGTGACTCAATCATGATCCAATAGCATAGAATACAATTGAATTAAGAAGATTAACATAAAAGCTTCATCTAGCCTCTAATGACCTAAAATAAACATGATCACCTTCAACATCAATTACTATAATTCATCATGAAAACTACATGAAAAATCATATAATCATACTATTAACATCATTGAATTCTACCCACTAGATTGAGATCAAATCAAGCCTTAACCACAATGCAATCACAACCATCTCTGGAATGGGGTTCTTTGGATTCACAATTAAGGAAAACTACAGGGACTACATGAATGGAAGAATCCATAGATGAATTAGATTTACATACCTTATAGTAGAGCCTTAATCCCAACTTGATTCCTTGGTGAATTCGTTCTAAAGCTACCTCGAATTACTCTTTTTCTTCAATGGTGGTTTTTGGGAGAATTTTGGGAGAGAAAGATTTTGATTTGGAGTCTAGGGTCTAAATGGCTATTGTACTTCTTAAATACTCTTACAATACCTAAACTAACCACCAATAATTAATCCCTAAAGTTACCAAAAGACACCTGCAACTATCGGACCATGTAACCAATTCTAATTTGACTTAAAAATGATGGGACCAAATTTGGGAGTTTTCTGCGCGTCGCGGAGGCATTTTGAATTCCTGGTTCTGGAACATTTTGACACATAATGGTTCGTCACGGCCACGTATAACAGGGAGAGAGTTTTTCCATTCAAGTGTTGGATGCGCGTCGCGCAGCAGCCTTCACTATTAGGTTGCATGCTAGCTTTGATGGCCCATGTTTCGGTCCTCCTCAGGGACCCTTAGGATGGTCCCCGGTGCGCCTTTCTCAAACTTTTTGACCCTTTACATGTCAGTATACGTATAGGAACCATCTATACTCAATTTCACCTTCAAACCATCCCCCAAAACTCCACTTGGGAAACATTCGTCCTCGAATGACACCTTACTAAACTCTTCTTAAAGGACCAAATCTACACTATATGCCCATTGTATATGCATTATACCCAAATGCACATATCCAAATCAAGGAAACAATTCAACTCCAAGCTAATCATAACTACACAAAATCATACAAACACCTTATGGAAAGGCTCATTATCCCCCACTTGGGAATAAGCTACACATGTCTTTCTATTATCAGTTCCTCATCATAAAGAAACATAAAAATCAACAAAGAAAATCATAATCATAAGAAATTCTGAAATTTTTCATAAATCAATAAAGAAGCACTTATCGGAATGGGACACGAGGAGATCACTCTTAATCACCCTTGGATTTGGGAGCAATGAACCTATCCTTGGCTTTACGAAAACCTTCATAGCTATTTGTAGCAACATTGTTGCCTTCCCTTACATTAGCCTTTGCCTTTGGGCGATCCCTCATCATATGGCCACTCTCACCACATCCATAGAAACCATCTTTACAGGCCAAACACCTACCCTCATGCTTATTACCACACCTAGGGAAAGTAGGTATGGATACTCATTATTCCCTTGAGGTCTAGGGTTAGATACCCTTTCATCCTCATACTTAGAAGCAATATAATTACCTTGTCCGGAAAACTATTGTCAATTCTTAGAACAACCAATGTCTGTCAGACCCCTCCTTGTCCATCCTAATCCTCTTTTTATCCTTCTTAATTTTGGAGTCTTCTATTTGTTGAGAAAACACCATGAGTCGGGATATATCCATGTCATCGACAAGCATTGTCGTACGACACTCTTCTTATACTAGTTCGGATACCCCCGTCACGAACTTATTCATCAAGTCTCTAGGGTTTGCTACCAAACTTGGAACATACTTCGACATAATAGTGAACTTCATAGAATACTCCTTAAAACTCATATCACCTTTCTTGAGGTTTATGAATTCCCCCAACTTAGCCTCACTCAATTCCCTAGGAAAGAACCTATCAATGAAAGCCGACTTAAAAGTCACCCATTCAATGGAACCCACTCCTATTGGTCTACTATCTTTTTATTTCTCATACCAAAGTTGGACAACATGTTTCAATTGATAGGCAGCCAAGTCCACCTTTTCGATAGAAGACACTCCCATGATTGCAAGCACCTCATAAACCTGATCAATAAACACATTGGGGTCCTCACCCACTTGGGAGTGATAGAACTGCGGTGGATTAATTCTCAAGAACTGCCTTACACTAGTAGAAGTCATTCTGCCTATAGGATAAGCTGGAGATACCTCTCTTCTATTAGCTGGGGCCGTTAAGGCTTGAGCCAACAAAGTCTTAGAAGCCCAAAATTCCTCCAACATAGCATTTCCTATTGGAGGATCATTAGGAACTTGAGAAGGATCTTGCCCTTGAACTTGGGGAGGAATATTTTGCTTCCCATTCCCATCTCCCTCCCTTCTTGCATTATCCCTAATGTTATCCATAACCTACAAAGTCATATGCTTTCAACCTAAATGTTTTCAATTTCAACCAATATGTAATTGACTGTCAAGGTCGTGTAATTAACACGATCTTTTGGTATAGGTGTCCCCTGGCTAATAATCTACGGATATAGGAAACAAAAAATATCTATTCCAGTTCTATGATCAGCTATGGGTTTGAATATAAGAGAAATTCTAGAGAATGTCTGCTATCCTGATTTTTTTTTGTTGAGAACTCCTTCCTTTACTTTAGATAAAGTGATAAAGGAAATTGATGATAAAATTTGTACATATCTGTATAATATAGAAAGTAAAACTAAAAACTAATAGATAAACAAGGATTAAATGCGCCCAACATTAGAAAAGGGCCTACTAACGCCAAACTCTATGGCACGACTTGAAGAATGAAGAAGTGAAATGTCACGACCAGGGAGAACCCCCTAGAAGTAACATGGCGTACTTGACCTCTTGGAGGTCTGATAGAAGCCCATAGTTATCATTCAGCGCATTCTCATAGGTAAATTTAGCGGAAAATTTAGATCTTTCTTAGCACATCTTATGCTAGAACATCACTTCCATTATATATAAAATATCATAATAAATAGTTAAAGACTAGTATCTTTTTGTCATCCTAGACTCAACATCATTAAAGTACATTAGGGACACGACCCTTATAACAAAAATCATAGGTATATTATTACAAGACTGTACAGTAAAGTAAGACTTAGGAAATCCTTAGACTTAAGCATTCCTTTCCTTAAGCTTGAGAATCACATATCAAGCTCCTCACCATTAAAGACATCCTTTAAGCATCCATAACCTACACTTTCGTGTAAAAAGGTAAAGAAGAATGGAGTTAGTACAAGAATGCACTAAGTATGGAACCCATGTAGAAACATGCATTAAAAGGGACATTTTACTTGAAACCATGCATCATGTCTTTTTGTGAAAAACTCATGAAAACTTGCTACTATAAGCATTATAAAAATTTGACACGACCGGGGAGCACCCCCTAGAAGTAACATGGCGTACTTTACTTTTTGGAGGTCTTATACAAGCCCATAGTTATCATTCATTGCATTGTCATAGGTAAATTTAGCGGAAATTTAAAAATTTCATAGCACATCATAGGCTAGAAAAATTACTTCCATTAATATAAAAATAACATAAGTACATAGTTAGATTCTAAGTCTCTTTGCCATCTTAGACTCAACATCATTAGAGTACATTAGGGACACGACCCTTAGAACATAAAAGACTATAATATGATTTTACATAAACATAATGTAGGGAATCCTTGAAACACAAGCATCCCTTTCCTTGAGCTTTGGAACACATATCAAGCTCTTCACCTTAGAGAACTCCTGTAAGCATCCATAACCTACACTTTGTGTAAAAACGTAGAGAATAATGGTGTTAGTACAAGAATGCACTATGTATGGCAACCATGCAAAAACCTGCATTTTAAAGGGGACATTTTACTTGAAGCCATGCATCATGCCTTTTTGTGAAAACTTCATAAACTTCGATACCATAAGCATAATACAATTTACATACTTCATTTAGGCATGTATAATAGTCATAATATCCCATAAAAACATACATTACATTTAAGACATATTTTTCATCACTTTACAGTAACTACCATTTCCTTAAAGTGACCACTTTTTCCTTTACATTAAGCTTTCTTCATTTTAACTTCTTGACTTCCCAAGTAATCCTCTAGTGACACTTGGCGCAATGTATAGATAATGTCCATTACACAATCCACACTCAAGTATCAACTTAGGACCACAAGGTATTCATACATGCACCCTCATTACTTACCAAACACATATACATATACATAGAGGCATAACAAATCATGATAGCACAACTTCACATATAACTCGACATACTGCATACCTCCCATATAAGACTTAACCATAGACATCATGAGAGACAAACTATCAATAAAATCATTCTAAGCGATAGTCAACAACACATAATTGGACTTCACTGCATAAGGCATCATAGAACACAACTTAGAACTTCATTCTAAGCCTACTAGTGCAATGTACATGTGAAGTCCATAACCTCACACATACTAAGTAAATCTACAAAGAGACTACAAACATACCATTTACTCCATACATCCACAAGACAAGTATAGACAACTTCATACATGCCAAGGAAGACTTCATCATATAGTCAATAAGACTAACATTATGCACATAAGAAGAGACAACATCACATGGGCCCATTAGGAATCATAACATGCATATCATCACAACAAGTAGAGAACACTACAAGGTCATACATAAGAAACATAAACATAGTCATATACATTAGAACACCTTCCTAGAACTCCCATCAACATCAAGAGCTACTTGTGCAATTCATAAGTGAAGTCCCATACCCCCACCTACACTAAGAAACTTCCCTTAGGTTATCCTATTTAGGGTCCTTACTTTACTTCTATTGTGCATTTAACTTTAGGGAAACTATAGCCTTAACCGACACTAAGCCATGGGTGCTAGACTGTCACATCCCGAGAGCATACCCTAGATGATATGACACTCTTGGAGTGCAACCGGCGTACTTGACCTCTCATAGGTTTCATACAAGCCCTTTCACATCATTCATCGCATATACATATATTAAAAGTAGTGCGGAATTAAAACTTTTCACAAAATATTCTAATAGTCTTTCAAAATATCTTTCATATAAAATCAAAGGAACTAAATCTCATATCATCAAATCTTAGACTCACGAATATACTTGGGACACGGACCCCTTAATAGCATGAAATCTTCTCACTAAAAGTTATCTTAAGACTCACTTAAGTAAGACAAAGAGAGACTGCCCATACACCCTCTATAGGCACACCTAAATGATCCTTCATACCACCCATAATGAGATACATACACGTACAATACACCAAACACATGATCATGACATTCTCCTTCCAAAGGTTATCAAAAGACTTACTCAAGTAAATCAAGAAGAGAATATTCATACTTGACCTCTTCAAGAATACCTAAATAATCCTTAAGAATACCTAATTTTGGATCATGTCTACTTAATCAACCAACTTCCCTAACTAGAGTCATTCTTAAGACTTATCTAGGTAAGATACGAAGTAACCATTCCTATGCACCCTTCACACCTTAACTAGACAACCCTTGACGACTCTAGATAAGTACTAATTCATTTAACATTCTTTTTTTGCTTAAGTCATTACATTCATTAGTTCATTTAAGAGAAATTCATTACATATAAGGACATTCAAGTAATGATCTTGGAGAAGACCTAGGGAATCTCACTAACATCTTCAAATCCTATTGTGCATTGTCTAGATAGTGTCACATACCACCACCTAAATTTCATAGAACTTCTCAAATACTAGTAGGTATCCCATATGATGAGAATAGTTAATAACAGTCATAGACCATGGTAGCAATGCGTGGAATACAGAGTTGTAACCTACTCCGATGGAGGGTGTTCTACTTGCCAATGGTAGAACTTGAACACATCCCATGTAGGCACATGGTTAAGAAATATGAAGGGATTATTTTTCAATCTAGCCTCATTCTTAACTAGAGCTACTTCCCTTAGCATACTCACTCGGTGCTAGCATTTTGTTCTTGTAACACTCCAAAAAGTTGAGACCTAATCTAGAGCCTAACATGAGTATCTAAGGGTTTAGATACTGTTTTAAGAACTAAAATAATGTACATAATTCATCCAAGAAGTTTTAGAACCAAGACATCAATGAACGTCCATGACGCCCGAAAACTAGCTTAATTGAACTAGTTGACGTCGCTATGATTGGGGATTGTTTTGGAGGGTCAAATGAAGTCCAAATCTTATAAAAAGACTTTGTTTAGGTAGATTGTAGTAAAGAGAGTCTAAACGTCCAATAATGACGCCCCAAGTACCACTCGAATGGTCATGGAGGAGGACCCCAACATGGGTGGCAGAATGCCAAAGCAGACTGCGAAAGTCAAGAATCAGTGGGCTGCTGTGCGACGGGCAGGCCACACGGACCTCACTGTCCCAAAATTTATTTTGGGGGAATAAAATGCGTGTTTGCCCCGCGAGGCGGAGCCACTTCCCAAATTCGGTAAAATCGTATTTTTGACATTTTGACTTCACAAAAAGACCCATTTAAGTGAGGGGTGTTTTGGGTAATTTAGGGGGTGATTTTATATATAATAAGGGTCATTTAATATTAATTTTACACTCACCAAAACCATTTCCCAAATAAAAAACAAAAGCTCTCACCTCTCTCTATTTTCTCTCTCCCCAATTCCTCCATTGAAGAAAGATGAAAGCTTGAAGAAGAAGGTCAATTCTCTAGGATTTCACTTCGATTTCGTGAATTAATCTTCAATAAGGTATGGGTTCTTAACTCTTGGTATTCCTTTCCCAAAGAGGTCCTCTCAAAGTTGATTTCAAAATACCCAATTCTAATGATTATTCTTCTAAACTTCAAATTGATGATCAATTGTGATTTCCTATGACTAATTGAGTATAGATTGTTGATTAGTTGATTTTAATTGATGAAATTTCATGTTGATCATGTTCCCTTCCCCAATTTCCCAAATCTTGGATCATGGTCATGCATTGATAGGAATTGAAGAATGATTTGATTATTAGACTTGTTTTATCTATTATAATTTATGTATGGATTGACTAGGGTAATGTATTGTTGGGATTAAATCTATTTCTTGATGAATTCATGATGAACCCTAATTCCCCTAACCCTAGGTTATGAATTGATGTTAATTAGGATAGTGATATGTAATTGACCTAGTTTTTGTATTCATTACTATTGATTGATGTTATTATACCTATTATTGGATGTAATTGCTTAGTTGATGGTAAGACCATGAAGATGGATTTTGAAGGAGATTTGGTAATTTATGATCCTAACATTTACTTCAAGTATGATGGCTTGTGATTGGTGATGTAGTTCAATTGAAGTATACCTAGTGAATAGCCTACGTAGGTGTTGGTATGATGTTGAATTGAAATGTCTTGACTATGTGATTGTGAGATTATGCTTAAGATGAAACGATATAAGTTTGATGATGACTTTCCTATGTGCCTTGTTATGAAATGATGATGATGATATGCTAATCTCACATGTGAGGGTTGCCATGAATGGATATTCTCATGCAATACCTATAGTTGCATATGAGGTGTTGACTCCCCTATGAGGGACACTCACCCAATGGGTTCCCATGAGATGAGGCTCCAATTCCATGGGCATGCAGAGGGTTCATACATATCTCCTAGTTCTAGAACTATGTTGCCACCATCAGAAAACTAGCTAGTGGATCCACCTAGAAAGCTACGTTTATGTCTGGCTATACTTAGGCCGATAGACCACCTTCCATCGGTGTAAAGTTTTACAACACAGGATTCCACACTTAGATCTTGTGGTCTATGTCGGTTAAGGCAAATGTTCCTGAAAGTAAAATGAAGTAATGATGTGAACTCTAGATAGGGTGACTTGAGAGGTTGGCTTAGTCTAGGTAGGTGTATGGGACACTACCTAGGCATTGCAATAGTTGGCTTTGAGGGAAGTCCTAGAAGAATGTTCTTATGATATAATGATCTTATAAAGTAAATGTTATGCGTATGTTGACTTTACATGTTGATGTTCCTATATGATGTTAGTTTTATTTATGAACATGTTATTGGTCTATATTTCTAAATATGATGATGGGTATTATTGATGATATGGTATGTTGAGTTAGGCATTATTTGTGGTTCTTTGTTTGGTTTACTTGATTCAGTAAGGTTACGGGACTTTTCTTGGTCATTGCACTTGTAGGATAAATGGTGGATCATGAGTAAGGGTCTTTCTTATATTATGATGTTATGAATCCATGTATATGTTGACTTGACTATTACTTGTTGATGTTGGTATTGTGTCGTACATGCGTTTGACTTATGGATTATGTGAATATTGGCTTATATGGGTTATTGATTGTGCATAAGGCTTTTCAAAGTATTTGAGCATGGTTTTGATCAAATGTCCTCTTTAGCGTGATTTCAATTGGTTTATGTTCATATATCCATACTTAGTACAAGTGTGTACGAACCAATGTTTGATGTTTAATACAAATGTAGGATCGGGCCGTTGAGCTTAGTAGAAGGCCATTTTTCGACTACTTGGATTCTTATCTTCCAAGTTTTGTAGGTACTCACTTTTCGAGGACGATGTCATTATGTACCTATTGGATGTCGTTAGTCTTAAAGACACTTTGTTCATTCTCTTTCATTTTGGTACTATAATTGTAAAGCCTATATGTGGCTATAATTGTTGATGTATGGGCTATGCCCAAATTGTGATACTCTTGTCTTGATGGTTTAATATGAGACAATGTATAGAATTGTTATGAGACTATCTTATACTATGTTTGTGCAATAAAAGTAGAAGACTTTGTAATCTTTTTATACGAAGGGTCTATGTATACTCGATATGACTATATTATGTGTAAGTAGAGGTATATGTAAACATCAATGTAGAATCAAAATATTTTAAATTTTCCGTATTTTAGCCTATGAATGTAATAATTATATGGTAAGAGGCTAGTCTTAGTCCTCAAAGAAGAAAACATCGCCGGTTACGTCTAGGGGGTGCTCCCCAGATGTGACAGTTCTCATTGAGTAATTTACATTAAAGGATCATACGAAGGGGTTCCATATCTAGTTCATAATCCAATCACATTCACCCTACCAAAGACGTCCCCTAGGGATGCCTTACAATGGCGATGAAGATAGCTTAATGAATTTCATAAGGATGATATAAAGCCGTTCAAGCCAACCATTATTACGTTCATCATTCATTACAAGAAGGATACCATTACGGCTTTTGACTTCAAGGTTCATAACCTTACCACTAGGTTTAAGGTTTCACATAAAGGACCTTCTTAGCATCATTCAAGGTCTCATGTCATTCATACATACAATACTAAGAGGCTTTATCATCCTAAGTCAAGACATCTCATATTCACATTCATACATGTATAAAGTAAGGGACACAAGTCTACCACACAAGACTCACCAAGACTTCACTTTATCACATATATTATATCAATCTAGAAGGACAATAGAATAACCATTATCATCTTTAAGTCATCCTATACACTAGTATAAAATCATCAATATAACAATCATAGACTCACATAGTAAAGTAGGAATAATCATACATCAACTCTTAAACTACACACATAAGGACATAGTCATAATCTAACATGATCACCTAACAACAATAGAAGAACACATACTTTGAATTATTCACAAGTAGATGAATATGATCATACTTCACATAATCAACTACATAAATCATCATAGTATATCATTTAGTTGCCGACAAGGCATTGATCATCATAATACATAAAGTAACGCCGACAAAGGCCACATCATTCACATAGCACCGCCACCATAAGTGGACCATACAATCAGAACATAATTCAAGTCCTATATTACATAAAATAAAGATAATTAGGGTAGCGTACCACTAATCCATTCTCACCACTTCAATCCATAACTTAATCGTCCAATTCAATACCATAAGACCATTACCCATGGCCATAATCATTTATTCAATACAAAAACAATAATACTCAATTAATCTAGGTCAATTCAATATATATTTATAAATATAAGACACCCTATACAACAATTGAATACAATCATGATATCATTTAATAGCCCATAGAAAACTACACTAGAATTCATAAGCATTAAGATAATATCAAGTCAACCACAAAGTAGTCAAAATCTAGGGTTCATAAATTACATGTGTTCATTGTTCAATTATGTTAATATAATCTAATTAAAATCAATATAATCAATATATAATGATTCAAAACCTTTAGTGCAAGAACCCATGGATAGATCATAAAATTGGAAAAGTTCATCTTTAGAAAACTTTAGAAATCTCTTTGAATTTTGGGCTCCTTGATGAATAGAGTTTCAAGGATAAAAAACCATACCTCAAAGGTGTTAATATACTAAATTGATGTAGAATCACCACTCAAATCTCCAATCCAAGCTCTTCCTTGAGTTTTGGCTTCAATGGAGTTCTAGAGAATTTCTTAGAGATTTTGGGGTTTTGATTTGAAGAATGAATTCATCTAGGTATTTAGGACTTATATAACCACATAACATACCTAAATTGCCCCTAAGTAACCTCACAAACTTTTATTTGGACGTTGGGTGAATTTACCAATTCACCCTTCAACTTAACAGTGAACTGCGTAGAAGACAGACCTCACCAACGACTGGCCATTGAAGGACCGTTTGTCCAAAAATGGACCGTCCTGGCTGGCCGTCGTTTGGTTCAGAAGCTGTCCATTGGGAGCTTGATCTCCCTAGTCTATGTCTAGACCAATGACTCCCATCGACGGAGCGTCGACTGTCCAACGAGCCTTTGTTTGCCTCAGTCCATTGGGGCTGGTCATGACAGCCTTTGGCTCAAAGATGGGTCCTTCCTCAAGGACCCTTTGTTGGTCCTTGGGGACTTTTACCGGGACGTGTCCAACCCAAATATCATCGTATGCGATTTTAGGACCTCCCATGTAAATTTCATCCAAAATGATCACATAATACTCGACGAAACATGCTAAGACACACAAGGTCATTTCAAGGCAAACCTTTCGAACGTCATGGACGTTCTTGGCGTTTGACCTCCAAACTTCATGAAACTTTACACACTGTCTATAAACACTATAATAACTCATATACGTACCTCATTAAATAATTAAACACTTATATAGACACGTAACCACATATGAGACACATAGGTGACTAGTCCTCGAACGTCTTAGTTTTCCCTTGACATTTTACATCCAATTCACCTAAACTCCTAGACCCTTCCTCAATACCGCATTATACATCATTTTAGGACCTTATACCCTCATGACAAACATGTTCGGCTCTAGATTCACCTAAGTCATTTTTGAGGTATTACAATCTCCCCCACTTGGACAACATTCGTCCTCGAATGACAATTGTCACTCTCCGAATGCTTCCAAGAATAGAGATTTAACTAGAAGATCAAGACAATACCACATAACACCTTATACAATACAAACATCTAGACAAAACATCAATTTCACATAATCAAGAAATTCACAACACAACAAGAAACTAAAAGAAATTCTACAACTCATCATGCCATAAAACTCACATCCTTCATTCCAAATAGCAAAAACTCATTTTATATTCATTATCATGTTCATATA
Organism: Solanum sitiens; assembly: GCA_016801875.1. Lineage (NCBI taxonomy): Eukaryota > Viridiplantae > Streptophyta > Magnoliopsida > Solanales > Solanaceae > Solanum > Solanum sitiens. The sequence continues at coordinate 25,146 of JABWTJ010000036.1, read as the reverse complement.
CAGCCTTTCTAATAACATTTAAACAATTTTCAACCAAATAATGAATTAGTCAATATTTGCAAAATCTTACAGTGAACAGGTAGCGTTACAGTTAATTAAGCCAAGATTCAAAAATGGATCTTTTAGGCAATTGATGATAGAAACATGCTAATTTACAAGAGAAAACCATATAAACACATTTTACAACTTATTCATAACATCATAGAATGCACAATGAAAGAAATCGATGAAATTCAATTCCAGAAGACTCCTAAACACAATGCAACAATGCAAAATACAACAATGCAACAATGATCATGTAGCTCTTCTACTAACCATACTCCCCCACTTAGAAGGAACTCATAAACAAAATAAAATACTAGAACTTACCATCATCATCATCATCATCCTCATCCGGCTTTTCTCCTCTAGCATAGAAACTCCTTTTCTTTGGAGCATCATCTTTCGGATCATTAGGAACAACTTGCTTACCATCTCTAGTGGGACAATCACTAACTTTGTGTCCATATTTACCACATCCAAATAACTCCCAGTACCCACTAGGCATTCCCCATAGTGCCTCTTTCCACAAGTAGCACATGTAGGCTAGCCATTTTGAGAACCACCTCCTTTTTCAAATTTCACTTTAGCATTCATAGGTTCTTCTTGTAGTAGATACCTTCATCTTGAACCTAGGTTGACTTTGATCATTTGAACCACTCCTCTTGAAGCTTCTAGCAATCCTACCAGGTTTAGACTGCTCAATTGATTGAGCATAAACCATGAGTATAGATAGGGTCATATCATCATGGAGCATGGCCTTACGACATTCTTCTCTTACTAAGTTGGTGACCCCAGACACAAACCTACTCATCTCATTATTAGACTAAGGATGGTGCAGATATAGACAATATTGAGAACTTCAAAGAGTACTCCTCAACACTCATATTTCCTTGCTTGAGATTGATAAACTCATCTACCTTTACCTCCCTCCTCTCACGGGGAAAGTACTTTCTTATAAAAGCTTCTTTAAACTCTTCCTACTCAATAGGCCTATTATCCTTCCAATAATTATACCACACTTGATAAACCTCCCTCAATTGATACGAATCTACCTCCGCCTTCTCCCTAGAAGTCACCCCCATGGCACTCAACACATTATAAACACCATCTAGGAACTCTTGGGGATCTTCTCCAACCTTAGAGCCAAGAAATATAGGAGTATTCATCCTCACAAAATCTCTCAATCTAGATGTGATAGTGCTCTCCACAACATTCACTCTAGGCTCAATACCCCTATTCACCAGGGTAGTCAAAGCTCGGGCTAAAAGAAGTAAATACTACTTAATCTCCACAATAGTCATTTCCAGGGTAACCACCGAAACATCATTACCTCTTTCAACAATAGGGACTTATTGATATCTAGCATCTTGAGCCCCTTGAGCACCTTCAATAACTTGCTCAACTTGTTCAACTTGAGGAGGAATCTCCTCATTCACATCATTCTCCTCAACTCTCATAGACGGTGTCCTCCTAGTATTCATATTCCTAGAAAAACAAGGAAAACTATAAGAAAAGAACACTCATAAATTTTTACTATACGACACGACATAGGAAGAGAAAAAAAGGGAAACTATATCATCCTATAGCCTCTCGCCTATTGATGTGTCGTGACTCACACCTATGGTCTAGACTCTAATAGACATGACTTCATGAGACTTTTTGATTCGTAAGACTACTTTCATAATCTATGCTCTGATACCAAGCTTGTCACATCCCGAGAGCATACTGTAAGACCTCGAAAATGATTTAGGTTAACTAGAGCCTAACATGTTGGTAATGGTTGTCTAAGGTCCTAATGTGGTCTATTATATATTTTAGAGGCAGTAGCTAAGAGTTTAGGTGCATTGGAAGTCAAACGTCAAAGGATGACTAAGACGTTCGACGACTAAGTCACCTATGTCCCTCGTATGTGCTTCTATGTGTTTATGTTTGATTCATGAGGTTATAAGGTTATTAAATGATTTTAAATGGTGTATAAAGTCAGTGTGTCAAGTTTGGAGAAGTTTGCAGGTCAAACGCTCAAGAACGTCCATGACGTTTGAAAGATGTGCCTTGAAATGACCTTGTGTGTCTAGGCATGTTTCGTCGCGTTTTACGTGTTCGTTTTGGATGAAACTCATTTGAGAGGTGTTAAACTCGTATTCGGTCATGTTTAGGCTGGAAACGTCTAGTAAAACATCCCCAACAACCATCTAAGGGTCCTTGAGGAAGGACCCAAAATGGTGGCCAAAACTGCCCAAGGCAGTCCACCTACGGATGGCAATCGACGGCCAATGGCCTGGTCGACGACCCGTCGGTGGTGGGCATCGTTAGTTACTTAGACTGGGGAGATAATATCCCATATCCAAGTCTCTGAACCCATCAACGGAAGCCAGTATGTCCCGTAAGTGGACCTACGCCCCGTCGATGGGCAACCATCGATGGCACTGTGGCCTACACGCAGGTTCACTATAAATGAAGGGGTGAACTTGTAAGTTCCCCCCAATTTCAAATAAAGTATTTGCGGTTACCTAAGGGTCTTTTGGGTATTTTATATGTGTTTATAAGTCATTAACACTTGGAAGATTTCATTCTTCCAAAAACAAAACCCCAAAATACCTTAGAAATTCCCCAAGACTCCATTGAAGTCCAAAATCAAGGAAGAGCTTGGTGTGACGTTTTGAGTGGAGATTCTTCATCAAAGTGAATAATTAGCTTCATTGAGGTATGGTGTTTTATCCTTGAAACTCGTTTCCTGAAGGAGCCCAACTTCAAAGATGTTTTCTAAAGTTTTCAAAAGATGAATTTACCTTTTTCCAAGATCTTCCATGGGTTCTTTTATTAATGGTTTTCAAACATCTATTATGGATTAGATTGATGTTGTATTGATGATTTTAACTCAATTTACCTATGAACCCATGTAACTGATGAACCTTAGATTTTGATTAATTTATGGGTTACTTGATATTGGTCTAATATTGATGAATTCATGTGTAGTTTGTTATGGGCTTTCTATTGGTGTAAGAATTGTATTCAATTGTTATCTAATTGATCTTAGAATGTTGAATTGGCTTATATTTCATTTATTATCACAATTTTATATTGAATTGGTGTTTATGGACATGGGTAAGGGCCTTATGATGTCGAATTTGGTGATTTGGTATTGGCTTGAAGTGTTGAGGATGAAGAGGTGGTACGCTGCCCTAATTCCTTTATTTTAATGTTTATTATACTTCATTTATGTTATGATTGGTTTGGTCCACCTTTGGTGGCGGTATTATGTGAATTGATGTGGCCTTGTTGGCGCTATTATTAAGTATATTGATGATCATGGCCTTGTCGGCACTACTTGAAGTTATATGGCTATTTGTGTAGTTGATTTGGTGATGTATGATCATATCTACTTATATGTGAAAGTATGTGTTAGACTATTGATGTGTTAGACTATTGATACTATTTAGGTAATCATGTTATTCTATGACTGTGTTAAGTGTATAGTCTTAGAGTTGATACACGGTTGTTCCTAACATGGCTATATGATCCTATAATGGTTATATTAATGATGTTAAGGTAATTAATAGGTTTACTAGATGATGTTAAGGGTCATTCCTAAATTTCTAAAGAGAGATAGGCTATATGTGTGAAATGGAAATATGTTGTGTCTTGTTTAGGTAGACTTGTGCCCCTTACTTGATGCTTATGTGAATATGTGATGTCTTGACTTAGGAACCTAAAGGGTCTTAGTCTTGAATAAATGAATATAGGTGAGACATTGAATGATAGTAAGAGGGTCATTTATGTGTTATTTGAACCAAGTGGTAAGGTTATGAATCGTGAAGTAGTAAGTTGTAATGGTATCCTTCATGTAATGATAATGGACTTAAGGTTGATTGGCTGGAACGGCATCACATTATACCTTAGGAATGTCATGATGAGCTTCTTGTCGCCATAGTGAGATAGCCCTAGTGGACCTTGCTTTGGTAGGGTAAATGTAATTGGGTCATGAACTTGATATGGGACCCATTTGTATGAACCTTAATGTGACTTAATCTATGAGAACTAAGGCTAGCACCAAGTGAGTATGGTAGGGGAAGTAGTTCTATTTAAATAGTGAGACTAGAATACAAAGCACGCCCTTCATATTCCTTAACCATGTGCCTAGATAGGATCTCTATGTTCTACCATTGGCAAGTAGAACACCTCTTCAAAGTAGGATAGAACTTCGGATTCCATGCGTTTCTACCATGGTCTATGTCGGTTATTGCCTATTCTCATCATATGGGATACCTATTAGCATTAGAAAAGTTCTATGAAGTTTAGGTGGTGGTATGGGATGCTACTTAGACATTGCACAATAGGGTTTGAAGATGTTAATAAGAGTCCTTAGGTCTTATCCAAGACCATTATTTGAATGTCCTTTATGTGATGTATGTCTCCTAAATGAACTAATGAACTAATAACTTAATGATAATGATCATGCAAATGAAAAAGTACCTAATCTAAAGTGACTTAAGGATTCCTTAGTTAAAGTGTGAAGAGGGCACAAAGGATGATGTCTTTATGTCTTATCTTTGGAAGTCTTGAGAATGACTCAAGTTAGGTAAGTTGCTTGATAAGTTTGACATGATCTAACTTAGGAAGTATTAAAGATTATTTAGGTAGCCTTGAAGTGAATGTATGGGCGTTCTCTTCTACGAGTACTTGAGTAAGTGTTTTAATAGCCTTGGTAGGGGAGATTGTCATATTATGTATGTTTTATTCGTTGATGTATTGTAGGTGTGTATGTGTCTCATTATGAGTAATCTTAAGGGTCGTTTAGGCACATCCAGAGAGGGTGTATGGGCGGTCTCTCTTTGTGTAATATAAGTGAATCTTAGGATGGTTCTAATGTGAAGACTACATGCTAGGTGGTGTTAAAAAGGAAAGATATAGACTTCACTGTAACAATGAAGGGACTTCACTGTACAAATAAGTGAGCTCACTGTAATATGAGTCCTAAAATGCATTAATTCGTTTAAATGTTTTCTTATGTGATTTTAAGTTGCTAAATGTTATTCTTATGATGATATTATGATGTTTTAAAGAAAAGATGCACATTTCCAAATGAAGTCCATTTTCATGATTTTATGCATAATGACATACTTAGGACATGTGGTTGTACTAATTCCATGCTTTATTTTGTATATATATAGTTCTTGACATGATCTAACTTAGGAAGTATTAAAGATTATTTAGGTAGCCTTGAAGTGAATGTATGGGCGTTCTCTTCTAGGAGTACTTGAGTAAGTCTTTTGGTAGCCTATGTAGGGGAGATTGTCATATTATGTATGTTTTGTTCGTTGATGTATTGTAGGTGTGTACGTGTCTCATTACGAGTAACTTTAAGGGTCGTTTAGGCACATCTAGAGAGGGTGTATGGGCGGTCTCTCTTTGTGTGACTTAAGTAAATTTTAGGATGATTCTAAAGAGAAGACTACATTTTAGGTGGTGTTAAAAAGGGAAGATATAGACTTCACTGTAACAGTGAAGGTCACTGTAAAGTGAAGTGAGCTCACTGTAAAGTGAGTCCTAAAATGCATTAATTCGTTTAAATGTTTTCTTATGTGATTTTAAGTTTCTAAATGTTATTCTTATGATGATATTATGGTGTTTTAAAGAAAAGATGCATATTTCCAAATAAAGTCCGTTTTGTTGATTTTATGCATAATGCCATACTTAGGACATGTGGTTGTACTAATTCCATGCTTTATTTTATATATATATAGTTCTTGGTAGGTGAAGAACTTTGGGAAGAAAACTTGGACAATGAGATCGTTCAAGAAGAAGTTTGAAGTATGTCCTCACTTGACTCGAGGGCATATATGTCATTTTATGTTTCTTTATGAAGTTTTGTAATAGACTATATAGTAGTATATTTTAAATTTCGTATGGGCCGTGTCCCAAGTATTATCGTGTCTTAAGATGATGATTAGTGACTTAGAATTTCCTATTTCTACTTATATGAAAGAGTTTAAAACTTCTATATTGTTTTTATTAAAAATTTTAATTCCGCACTACTTTTCATTATGTATATGCAATGAATGATATGATAGGCTTGTATGAGACCTCCGAGAGGTCGAATATGCAGGTCGCAATCCAAGATTGCACCCTAACTTCTAGGGTATGGTTTCAGGATGTGACAAACTTGGTATCAGAGCATAGGTTAATGAAAGTAGTCTTGGGTATCAAAAAAGTTTCGAAAAGTCACATCTAGTGGAGTCTCGACCAGTGGTGTGAGTCACGACACATCTATTGGCGAGAAGCTATAGAAAGATAGTGTTTCCCTTCATTTATACTCCTATGTCGTGCGGTAGAGTAATGTTATGAGTATCCTTGTAAATGCATTTCCTTGTGTTTCTAGGAGATGAATTAGAAGGATGGCCGCTAGAAGGATGGAAGAGGGAAGGGTGAATGAGGAAGCTCCTCCTCAAGTTGAGCAAGTACTTCAAGATCGGCAAGGTGTCCAAGGTACTCAAGGTGCTCAAGTGCCTCCTCAAGGTGATCATGCCCCTAATGTGGAAGGAGGTAATGAGGTGCTGGAGTTGTCTAATAAGGTGATTGGAGAGGCTTTGCTTGCTTTAGCCCAAGCCGTAACTGCTCAAGATAACTTGAACATGGTGCCTAGGGGTAATTCTATGGAGAGCACTAGTCATCTAGGTTAAGAGACTTTGTGAGGTTGAATCCTCCAATATTTCTTGGCTCTAAGGTGAATGAAGATCCCCAAAAATTCCTTTGTGGTGGGTACAAGGTATTGATTTTGTACACTAAATGGAAGGACAATAGGCCGGTGAAGTCGGGTCCTATTGAGTGGGAAGAATTCAAGGAAGCGTTTCTTGGTAAGTACTTTCCCCGTGAGAGGAGGGAAGTGAAAGTGAGGAGTTTATCAATCTCAAGCAAGGCAATATGAGTGTTGAGGAATACTCTTTGAAATTCTCAACTTTGTCTAGATATGCACCATCCCTAGTGTCTAATCCAAGGGATCAAATGAGTCGCTTTGTGACGGGTGTAGCCGTCTTAGTGAGGGAGAAATGTCGTACGGCTATGTTGCATGATGATATGACTTTGGCTAGACTCATGGTGTATGCAAAATCAATTGAAGAGTCTAAACTTAGGAGGATGTCAACAAACTTGAAAAGGAGTGTTGCTAGTGATCATGTGCAACCTAGGTTCAAAAAGAGGGCTCAACTTCAAGATGGACCTAGTGTTCCTAAGAAGAAGTTTGAGAAAGGAGGTGGTTCCAGCAATGACAAACCTACATGTGCCACTTGTGGTAAGAGACATTATGGTGAGTGTCTAGTGGGTACGGGTAATTGCTTTGGATGTGGAAAAGATGGGCACAAAGTGAGAGATTGTCCAAACATTGCTTCTAGGAAGGAGGGTAAGAAGGTTGAGCCTACTGTTCCAAAGGAAGATGCTACAACTAGGAGGCGTTTCTATGCACTCCGTACTAGAGGGGAGAAGCCAGATGAGAGTGATGATGATGTATGTAAGTCCTTATTTTTCTCTTGTTATGGTATGAGTTCCTTCTAAGTGGGGGAGTATGGCTAGATAGATGTGCTAGATTGTTGCTTGTGCATGATGTTTAGGAGTTTGGTTGAAATTGAATTTCCTTAACTTCTTGCATTGTGTGTTTTATTGAGTTATGATCATGTTGTAAAAGGTGTTTATATGATGTTACTTTGCATATTAGCATGTCTATATCATGAATTGCCAAAGATTGCATTTTTTTGAAGAATTTGCCTAAATCACTGTAGTAGTAGCACTGTTCACTGTAACATTTTTTGAAATGTGACTAATTGATTCTTTGGTCTAAAATTGTTGCTATGTGGTTAGAAATGATTTGTATGAGTATATTAATGAATATAATATGAGTTTTGCTATTTGGAATGAAGCATGTGAGTTTCGTAGCATAATGAGTTATAGAATTATATTCTATTTTTTTTTGTGTTATTAATCTTTTGACTTTGTGAAATTGATATTTTCTCCTTGATTGTGAGTTATGTTGTATGGTTATGTGCTACTAGTTGAATCTCTATTCTTGAATGTGTTCGGAGAGTTGCAAGTGTCATTCGAGGACGAATGTTGTCCAAGTGGGGGAAATTGTAAGACCTCGAAAATAATTTAGGTTAAATAGAGCCTAACATGTTGGTAATAGTGGTCTAAGGTCCTAATGTGGTCTATTATATGGTTTATAGGCAGTAGCTAAGAGTTTAGGTGCATTGGAAGTCAAACGTCAAAGGACGACTAAGACGTTCGACGACTAAGTCACCAATGTGCCTCGTATGTGGTTCTATGTGTTTATGTTTGATTAATGAGTTTGTAAGGTTCTTAAATGAGTTTAAATGGTGTATAGAGTCAGTGTGTCAAGTTTGGAGAAGTTTAGAGGTCAAACGCTCAAGAACGTCCATGACGTTCAAAAGATGTGCCTTGAAATGACCTTGTGTGTCTAGGCATATTTCGTCGAGTTTTACGTGTTCGTTTTGGATGAAACTCACGTGAGAGGTGTTAAAATCGTATACGGTCATGTTTGGGTTGGAAACGTTCGGGAAATCATCCCCAAGGACCATCTAAGTGTCCTTGAGGAAGGACCCGAAATGGTGGCCAAAACTGCCCAAGGCAGTGCACCTTCGGATGGCAATCGACGGCCAATGGCCTGGTCGACGATCCGTAGGTGGTGGGCGTCGTTAGGTAATTATCCTGGGGAGATAAGCTCCCATATCCAAGTCTCTGAACCCATCAACGGAGGCTAGGATCGCCCGTAAGTGGACCTACGCCCCGTCGATGGGCAACCGTCGATGACACTGTGGCCTGCACGCAAGTTCACTCTAAGTCTACGGGTGAATTGTAAATTCACCCCACTTACAAATAAGACTATTGGCGGTTCTCTAAGGGTCTTTTGGGTATTTTAGATGTGTTTATAAGTCATTAACACTTAGAAGATTTCATTCTTACAAAAACAAAACCCCCAAAAACCTTAGAAATTCCCCAAGACTCCATTGAAGTCAAAAATCAAGGAAGAGCTTGGTGTGACATTTTGAGTGGAAATTCTTCATCAAATTGAAGAATTAGATTCATTGAGGTATAATATTAGATCCTTGAAACTCGTTTTATCAAGGAGCCCAACTTCAAAGATGTTTTCTAAAGTTTCAAAAGATGAATTGACCTTTTTCCATGATCTTCCTTGGGTTCTTGCATTAATGGTTTTCAAACATCTATTATGGATTAGATTGATGTTGAATTAATGATTTTAACTCAATTTACCTATGAACTCATGTAATTGATGAACCTTAGATTTTGATTAATTTATGGGTTACTTGATATTGGTCTAATATTGATGAATTCATGTGTAGTTTGTTATGGGCTTTCTATTGGTGTAAGAATTGTATTCAATTGTTATCTAATTGATCTTAGAATGTTGAATTGGCTTAGGTTTCATTTATTATCATAATTTTATATTGAATTGGTGTTTATGGACATGGGTATTGGCTTGAAGTTTTGAGGATGAAGAGGTGGTACGTTCCCTTTTTCATTTATTTTAATGTTAATTATACTTCAATTATGTTATGATTGGTTTGGTCCACCTTTGGTGGCGGTATTATGTGAATTGATGTGGCATTGTCGGCGTTATTTGTAAGTTTATTGATGAGCATGGCCTTGTCGGCACTACTTGAAGTTATATGGCTATTTGTGTAGTTGATTTGGTGATGTATGATCATATCTACTTATATGTGAAATTATGTGTTAGAATATTGATACTATTTAGGCAATCATGTTATGCTATGACTATGTGTTAAGTGTGTAATCTTAGAGTTGATACATGGTTGTTCCTAACTAGGCTATAAGAGTCTATAATGGTTATATTAATGATGTTAAGGTAATGAATAGTTTGACTAGATTATGTTAAGGGTGATTCCTAAGTGTCTAAAGAGAGATAGGTTATATGTGTTAAATAGAAGTATGTTGTGTCTTATTTAGGTAGACTTGTGTCCCTTACTTGATGTTTATGTGAATATGTGATGTCTTGACTTAGGAACCTAAAGGGTCTTAGTCAAGAATAAATAAATATAGGTTAAACCTTGAATGATAGTAAGAGGGTCATTTATGTGGAACCTTGAACCAAGTGGTAAGGTTATGAATCGTGAAGTAGTAAGCTGTAATGGTATCCTTCATGTAATGAATGAGGTACTTAAGGTTAATTGGCTGGAACGGAATCACATCATACCTTAGGAAAGTCATGATGAGCTTATTGTCGCCATAGTGAGATAGCCCTAGTGGACCTTGCTTTGGTAGGGTAAATGTAATTGGGTCATGAACTTGATATGGGACCCATTTGTATGAACCTTAATGTGACTTAATCTATGAGAACTAAGGCTAGCACCGAGTGATTATAGTAAGGGAAGTAGTTCTAGATAAAGAGTGAGACTAGAATACAAAGCACGCCCTTCATATTCCTTAACCATGTGCCTACATGGGATCTCTATGTTCTACAATTGGCAAGTAGAACACCTCATCGAAGTAGGATAGAACTTCGAATTCCAGACTTTGATACCATGGTCTATGTCGCTGATTGCCTATTCTTATCATATGGGATATCTATTAGCATTAGAAAAGTTCTACGAAGTTTAGGTGGTGGTATGGGACGCTACTTAGACATTGCACAATAGGCTTTGAAGATGTTAATAAGAGTCCTTAGTTCTTATCCAAGACCATAATTTGAATGTCCTCTATGTGATATATGTTTCTTAAATGAACTAATGAACTAATGACTTAATGATATTGAGCATGTAAATGAGAAAGTACGTAGTCTAAAGTGACTTAAGGATTTCTTAGTTAAAGTGTGAAGAGGGCACAAAGGATAATCTCTTCATGTCTTATCTTTGGAAGTCTTGACAATGACTATAGTTAGGTATGTTGCTTGATATGTTTGACTGATCTAAACATAGGAATGCTTAAGGATTATTTAGGTATCCTTGAAGTGAATGTATGGGCGTTCTCTTCTAGGAGTACTTGAGTAAGTCTTTTAATAGCCTTGGTAAGGGAGATTGTCATATTATGTATGTTTTATTCGTTGATGTATTGTAGGTGTGTATGTGTCTCATTATGAGTAATCTTAAGGGTCGTTTAGGCACATTTAGAGAGGGTGTATGGGCGGTCTCTCTTTGTGTAATATAAGTGAATCTTAGGATAGTTCTAATGTGAAGACTACATGCTAGGTGGTGTTAAAAAGGAAAGATATAGACTTCACTGTAACAATGAAGGGACTTCACTGTACAAATAAGTGAGCTCACTGTAATATGAGTCCTAAAATGCATTAATTCATTTAAATGTTTTCTTATGTGATTTTAAGTTGCTAAATGTTATTCTTATGATGATATTATGATGTTTTAAAGAAAAGATGCACATTTCCAAATGAAGTTTATTTTCATGATTTTATGCATAATGACATACTTAGTACATGTGGTTGTACTAATTCCGTGCTTTATTTTGTATATATATAGTTCTTGATAGGTGAAGAGCTTTGGGAACAAGACTTGGCCAAGGATATCGTTGAAGAAGAAGTTTGAAGTATGTCCTGACTTGACTCGAGGGCATATATGTCATTTTATATTTCTTTATGAAGTTTTGTAATAGACTATATAGTAGTATGTTTGAAATTTCGTATGGGCCATGTCTCAAGTATTATCGTGTCTTAAGATGATGATTGGATACTTAACATTTCCTATTTCTACTTATATGAAAAAGTTTAAGACTTCTATATTGTTTTTATGAAAAAATTTAATTCCGCACTACTTTTCATTATGTATATGCAATGAATGATATGATAGGCTTGTATGAGACCTCCGAGAGGTTGAATACGCCGGTCGCAATCCAAAATTGCACCCTAACTTCTAGGGTGTGGTTTCAGGATGTGACACATACCCTAGAACATATGGCACTCTCGGAGTGCAACCGGCGTACTTGACCTCTCGTAGGTCTCATACAATCCCTTTCGCATTATTTATCGCATATACATATATAAAAAGTAGTATGGAATTAAAACTCTTCACAAAACGTTCTAATAGTCTTTAAAAATATCTTTCATATAAAATAAAAGGCACTAAGTCTCATATCAACAAATCTTAGACTAACGAATATACTTGGGACACGGCCAATACAACTGAAATATAATACTGTATGTCTATTACAATACTTCAATATAAAGGAACTCTAAAGACATCTATGCCCTAGAATCAACGGAGGACATACTTCAACTTGATTGAACGATCCTCTAATCCAAGCCTTCGCCTCCAATAGCACCTTCACCTACGAATCACTTTAGAGATAGATAAAATCATGGAATTATTACAACCACATGTACTAAGTATGTCATAATGCATAAAAATCATACAAACGGACATTTATTGTAAATATGCTCTTTTCAATTTAAATAATATAAAAATAGCATAATAACAACATTTAAAACCTTAGAAATACATAATATATCACATAAGCATTTTATCACATTTTTAGAAAAGTTACAGTGAACCTATGTCACTATACAGTGAATTACAGTGAAGTTTCTCAACTTCACAAAGACCCCTTTCTAGCATGAAATCTTCACACTAAAATCTATCGTAAGACTCACTTAAGTAAGACAAAGATAGACTGCCCATACACCCTCTCTAGGAACACCTAAATGATCCTTAAGACCACCCATGATGAAATACACACACTTACAATACACCGAACACATGATCATGAACTTCTCCTTCCAAAGGTTATCAAAAGACTTACTCAAGTAAATCAAGAAGAGGAATTTCATACTTGACCTCTTCAAGATTACCTAAATAATACTTAAGTATACCTAAGTTTCGATCATGCCTACTTAATCAACAAACTTCCCTAACTAGAGTCATTTTTAAGACTTATCTAGGTAAGATACGAAGTGACCATTCCTATGCCCCCTTCACACCTTAACTAGACAATCATTAAATACTCTAGATAGGTACTTATTCATTTAAAATTATTTTCTAGATTACTTCATTACATTCATTAGTTCATTTAAGAGACATTCATTACATATAAGGACATTCAAGTAATGGTCTTGGAGAAGGTCTAGCGACTCTCACTAACATCTTCAAAGCCATTGTGCAATGTCTAGATAGCGTCTCATACCACCACCTACACTTTATAGAAATTCTCCAATACTAGTAGGTATCCCATATTGTGAGAATAGGAAATTACCAACATAGAGCATGGTAGAAAAGCATGGAATCTGGAGTTGTAACCTACTACGAAGGAGGGTGTTCTACTTGCCAATGGTAGAACTTTGACACATCCCATGTAGACACATGGTTAAAGAATATGAAGGGTTTACTTTTCACTTTATCCTCATTCTTAACTAGAGCTTCTTCCCTTACCATACTCACTCGGTGCTAGATTTTGTTCTCATAGAATAATTTACATTAATGGATCATACGTAGGGGTTCCATATCTAGTTCATAACCTAATCATATTCACCCTACCAAAGAAGTCCCCTAGGGCTTCCTTACAATGGCGACGAAGATAGATTAATGACTTTTCTTATATGATGCCGTTCCAGCAAACCAACCTTAAGTCCATCATTCATAACAAGAAGGATATCATTACGGCTTTCGACTTCAAGGTTCATAACCTTGCCACTAGGTTTAAGGTTTCACATAAAGGACCTTCTTAGCATCATTAAAGGTCACATTCATTCATACATACAAGACTAAGAGACTTTAGAATCCTAAGTCAAGATATCTCATATTCAAATTCATACATGTATCAAGTAAGGGACACAAGTCTACTACACAAGACACACCGAGACTTCACTTTATCACATATAGCATATCATTCTAGAAGGACATAGGAATAACCATTATCATCTTTAAGTCATCATATACACTACTATAACATCATCAATATAACCATCATAGACTTACATAGTCAAGTAGGAATAATCATACATCAACTCTAAGACTACACACATAAGGACATAGTCATAGTCTAACATGATCACCTAACAACAATAGCATAACACATACTTTCACTTAATCACAAGTACATGAATATGATAATACTTCACATAATCAACTACACAAATCATCATAGTATATCAAGTAGTTGCCGACAAGGCCTTGATCATCATAATACATAAAGTAACGCTGACAAAGGCCACATCATTCACATAGCACCGCCACCATAAGTGGACCATACAATCAGTACATTATTAAAGTCATATATTACATAAAACAAATATAAATAGGGCAGCGTACCACTAATCCATTCTCACCACTTCATTCCATAGCTAAATCGTCCAATTAAATACCATAAGGACCTTACTCATGGCCATGATCATTAATTCAATACAAAAGCCATAATACTCAATGAATCTAGGTCAATTCAATATGGATATATCAATATAAGACAGCCTATACATCAGTTGAATACAATTATTACATCATTCAATAGCCCATAGAAAACTACACTAGAATTCATAAGCATTAAGACAATATCAAGTCAACCACAAAGTATTTTCAAAATCTAGGATTAATGAATTACATGGGTTCATAGGTCAATTATGTTAAAATCATCTAATTAAAATTATATATAATCAATATATAATGATTCAAAACCTTTAATGAAAGAACCCATGGATAGATCATAAAATTGGACAAATTCATCTTTAGAAAACATTAGAAATCTCTTTGAATTTTAGGCTCCTTGATGAATAGAGTTTCAACGATCAAAAACCATACCTTAATGAGTTTAATCCACAAAATTGATGAAAAATCACCACTCAAATCTCCAGTCCAAGTTCTTCCTTGAGTTTTGGCATCAATAGAGTTCTAGAGAATATCTTAGTGATTTTGGGGATTTGATTTGTAAGAATGAATTCATCTAGGTATTTAGGACTTATATAAAAAATTTAAATACCTAAATTACCCCTAATTAACCCCCAAAACTCTTATTTGGACGTTGGGTGAATGTACTAATTCACCATTCACTTAACAGTGAACTGTACAGAAGACAGACCGCACCAACAACTGGCCATCGACGGACCATTCGTCCACAAATGGACCATCCTATCTGGCCGTCGTTTGGTTCATGTCACGACCGGGATCTAGACCCTAGTTGAAACCGGCGTCGTTGACCTCTCAGAGGTCATAGACAAGCCTACATACATCATCATTACATCGTATAAGTTAATTTTAGCAGAAAATTTAAAAATTTTGTTTGCTTTGAAGTATACATAGACTTCATAGTAAGAAATACCATATAGTACATCAGTTCATCACAACCATCTAATAATGAGATATTCAAATGAAGGAAATAGTTCATAACTGCATAAATATAAAGTTGCCAAAATTGGCACCAATACAACGTCTAAATTAAGTAAGAAAGAAACGCTATGGAACACTCTCCACTAGCTAATGCCTACGTCAAATCTAGAATATAAAATATAAGCATCCTCGAAAGCATGAGGGCCTACCAAGTCCGGATGAATGCTCCACGTCCGGATAGCTCCAACGTAGTCTCGTAAGCTCTAGCGTTCACCTGCACCTGCACCTAAAAGTAGAGTATTGTATGGGATTAGTACACACTTTTACTAAGTATGGGTGTATTGAAGCACACACCAAGGACATGCATGATTAAGAAGAGCTCTCTCCTAACGACATGAGTTATGGAAAGTCAAGTCAGTGGACTTGCCAAATAGGATTAGGAAAGTCATGCCATGAGATTAACATGCATCATCATTCTTTTCATATTGCACACAACACATAACATATTTCATATAGCACGTACATATACCACATATCATTTGTTCATATGCCATGAGACCTTGGAATCATGGACTTAACATTAGGACTTCCCAAAATGAGGGCTCAACATATGGGACCTCAACTAGGGAGACTTCTTTAGAAAACACAGAGTCTGCTTCATTCATTTATGCATACTTCATTTTCATTCGTTTCATTCATTCATAGACTGGTGCAATATCAGCTATACCTAGGGTGTAGTTTAAGACTCTCATCGGGTTCACTATGCAATGACCAAGAACGACCTTTGGTATCATTCATTTCATATTATGCATTACTGAGGCCAGCCTCATTCTGTATTTGGGAACTTTAACTTTAATCGACATATATCATGTGAGCTCCATGAAATCTTGTGTCTACCCCACACCGAAAAGAGGTGCAATCACAGGTCAAAGTGAAACCAAAACATGCTAGCGTATATAGGGAATTGAACCCTACTAGATCCCTATGTTGGCTGTATAGGTTCAAAGACCCATATCCCCCTAAACGAACAGTCTCATCTCATGAGATTTACACGAACCTCTGCCTTCCCAAAAGAAGGAATCGCGACTCATAGCTAGCCTATCGATGCTCCGTATAAAGTTCCATCACATTCATCTCACAATTCATAGAAGCTGGCTTCTAGCATGAGGGCATCATTGCTCATTAGATGATTTCTCATCTCATCATTAGTATTAAGTGTGTATTAATCTCAATACTTTCATTAGAGTGTTTCTTAGAGACTGGTCTCTTCATTAACTTTACACTCTCATAGGTGAGTACGTTATTGGTAACACTTACCTAGGCTCATCTCAGATTTATCTCATCTTTCACATTATCCCCTTATCATGTTTCAACACATTCATTAACTTTAGCATATTACCCTTTTTACGTGAATGTTCATTTCATTATATGCCAATGCACTTGGCCTTTTGGTGTGTTTCACACCCTTACTTAACCCTCCTAGAGTCACATTAATTCATCATATACGTCTTAGGTTCACTTACTTTTAACGTACGCTAGACTTATGAATCCATACGTACAAGCCATGAGTCTTCACTCATAATTCATCTAAGTGACTTATACTTACCCAAGATTATGTGGTACAAGACTTATGCATCTTGTAAGTATGCCAAGGTCTCAATTTTGATTCCTATAGGCAGCATTCATTAATTATTTAATCACGTAAGGCTTATATGTCAATACGGAATTGGGCAAGGGAACCCTATTTCAAATCCCTTGTATAACACTTAGTTAGTATTCTTTATATTTTTTGTTGATATAGAATTCTTGGTTAGGGAACCCGAGATCAATTCTACACACCTACACTTCCTTTCTTTCTTTTCATGATTTTTGTCTTAAACATTTTGGCCTGGGGGCCCAAGATCGAATCCCCACGCCCACATTCCTTTTACTTTCATTTTTTACTTGATTCTTTGGTTTAGACCGAGAGGGTGTGGGATCGATTCCCTACAACCTCATTTTTCCTTTACTTTAATTTTTCCTTAACTTTCTTGTTTATCCGAGAGGTTCTGGGTTCGATCCCCACATATCTCCTTTTATTTTTTTATTTTATTTTTTTCTCCTCTCTCCCTCACCTATCCCAGAGGTTGTGGGTTCGAACCCCACATGCCTCATTTCATTTTTCTTTTATTTTTCTCCTAACTCTTAACTTAAGCCTTACCCCATTTCAAATCACCCTTACCTTATTTTTTATTATTGATTTTTTATAACTTGTATATGGTGAGGTCTTGGGTTCAATCCCCAATGATCTCATGCATTTTAAAAAAAAAATTAAAACTCAATTTTTTTTCTAGTAAGCTGGCCGAACCAAATTTCCAGAATTCTGGAAATTGATCACGTTTTTCTAGTCCCTTTTTGCAGCATTAACATGTTAGTTCTTAGGATATTTCGTGGATCATTTAGTACATCTTTAAGTGCATTTTCATGGTTATATTTGATCAAGAAGCAATCAATTCAGCAACATTACACCACTTATGAACATCACGATTTACACAAGCAATTGCACGTAAAATATAAGAAATTAAACATGCCATTTCATGCTCCAATCAGTGACTACCTATATTCGGAAAAACATCTTCCCTTTCTCACATAATTCCGAACATACATACATACACATAATTATCACAAAAACACGTTACATGCCTAATATCTACCAGAAGGCATACCAACCTACAACCATCAATAGGAGCTAGTGACAGGGACATGCAACGGGGAAACAACCCTAGTTTTCGGATTAGAATAGACTAAATCCTAGGGGTCTCTTGGGAACGGGACCAAGAGTAAGAAAACCCATACCTTTTGTTGATCCACCCTCCAAATCTTCACCAATGGAAGCCAACTCCACGACACCAAAACCTCACCACCAAACTCCAAGCACAACCCGTCAAGAACATTGTTTTTGCTTTTTCGTTTTTAGCTTAGTTTTTCGTTTGAGTTTTTGTGTGTAAGTTCTTCAAGAGTTGAACTTTGGTTTTTGTCTGTTCTTTTACTGATGGTCAGACGTGAGAGATATGGTGGAGAGATGTGAGAATTGAGAGTAAATAAGCGTGAGAAAGAGAATGGATAGGTAGCTTAGGATTAGGAGTTTTAGTTTAGGAATTAGTCAAACTAGGACTCCTCATTAATTAATAAAAATCTGATTTTAAAGTCTTGGGTGAAATTACTAATTATGCCCTTACTTAAATCAAATAATTAATATAAATAAATTAATTTAACATTGCTTCCACCAAGGATCGAACCCGGGTGAAGCTTAACTTGCGAAAAAGGGTCAAATTCGGCCAACCCTACCCGATTGCCCACCTCTTTATATTAATTAATTAATTAATTAATTAGGGTAATTACAATACTACTCCTAGCTTGTAAAGGACCATTTTACCCCTAGACCCTCCAAACCTAAGATTACCCTTTTCAAGTCCAGTAAAAACTCATACGGATGAATCTCTTCAATTCGGGTGCCCTACATGGTTGGTTCCAACCTTGCCTAGCTCAACTAACTCACCAAGTTGGTTGGCTAGGCTAGTGCATAGGTTCTGAGGTCTGGTTCCACACGCAACAAGCTGTGTGAACCCGGTCTAATCTAGGCATTTTAGGTACGTTTAGGCATTACTTAGCATAATCATTTTTGGGTTGTTACAGTTCAGAAGCTTGCCATTTGGAGCATGAGCACCCTAGTCTAAGTCTTGACCAACAACTCCCATTGGTGGGGCTTCGACTGGCCAACGAGCCTTCGTTTGCCTCAGTTCATTTAGGCTGGTCTTGACAGCCTTTGGCTCAAAGATGGGTCCTTTCTCAAGTACCCTTGGTTGGTCCTTGGGGACTTTCACCTGGAAGTTTCCAACCCGAATATGATCGTACGATTTTAGGACCTCCAATATCAATTTCATCCAAAATGAACACATAAAACTCGACGAAACATGCTAAGAAACACAAGGTCATTTCAAGGCAAACCTTTCGAACGTCATGGATGTTCTTGGACGTTTGACCTCCAAACTTTATTAAACTTCACGCTGACTATAAACACTATAATAACTAATATAACGACCTCATTAACTCATGAAACACTCATATAGGCACGCAACCACACATGAGACACATAAGTGACTAGTCGTTGAAAGTCTTAGTTGTCCCTTGATGTTTGACTTCCAATTCACCTAAACTGTTAGAACCTAACTTAATACCACATTATACAACATTTTAGGACCTTAGACCCTCATGACAAAGATGTTCGGCTCTAGATTCACCTAAGTCATTATCGAGGTATTACATAAATATGGAATTTGGTGTTGTAGATCCTTACACTAAAGAAAGGTGCTCTACCTAGCCAAGGTAGAACATTAAAACATAATAGCATACTAAGTGATATCACTTGCTAGATACTATGGGGAAAGCATAATTTATGGAACTAAGATATATGAATTGGACCCTCTCCATGCCCATAGGCATTGGAGTCCCCATCTCATGAGAAACCATGAGTGAATCTTCCTCAAGGAAAGTCAACACCTCATGGGGAACCATAGGTGAATGTTCCTCCAAGGGAAGTCGAAACTTTATGAGAAATCTGTCACATCCCGAGAACATACCTAGAAGATATTCCACTCTCGGAGTGCAACCAGCGTACTCGACCACTCAAAGGTCTTATACAAGTCCTTTCGTATCGTTCATCACATATACATAGTGAAAAGTAGTGCGGAATTAAAAATTTTCACAAAACATTTCATAGTCTTCAAAAACTCTTTCATATATAACTCATAGGAAATACTAAGTCTCAATCTCATCAAAGCGTAGACACAAGAGTACTTGGGACACGACCCATACACAATTGAAAATACAGTACTACTAAGTCTATTACAATACTTCAATAATAAAAATAAAAGACATGTATGCCCTCGAGTCAAATGATGAAATACTTCAACTTCACTTGAGCGATATTACGATCCAAGTCTTGCTTCCCAAATGATACTCACCTACCAACCACTATAGAGATAGATAAAAGCATTGAATTAGTACAACCACATGTACTAATTATGGCATAATGCATAAAAATCATGAAAACGGATAGTTATTGGAAATATGCATATTTTCAATTAAATATCATAATATAATCATAATAACATCATTTAAAAACTTAGAAACACATAACAAATCATTTAGACAATTTATCACCTTTTTAAGAGCAACCCTACAGTGAGCTTAACTCACTGTACGGTGAAGTTCTTCACTTTTACAGTGAAGTCTCTTCACTTCATCTTAAACACCTTCTAGCATGTCATTATCCCACTAAAATCTATCCTAAGACTAACTTAAGCAACACAAAGAGAGACCGCCCATACACCCTCTCTAAGCATGCCTAAACGATACTCAAGACTACTCAAAATGAGACACATACACACTTACAATACATCAAACATAAGCACATGTAAGATATGACATTCTCCTTTCCAAGGCTATCAAAAGACTTACTTAAGTACTCCTAGAAGAGAAAGCCCATACACCCTCTTCAAGGTTACCTAAATAATCCTTAAGACTTCCTAAGTTTAGATCATGCCATAGTATTAACCAACTTCCCTAACTAGAGTCATTCTCAAGACTTCCCTAGATAAGACGCGAAGAGATCATCCCTTTTGCCCCTTCAGACTTTAACTAAGAAATCCTTAAGTCACTCTAGAATAAGTACTCATACATTTACATGATTTCTAATATAAGCCAATATTTTATTAGTTCATTAAAAGAGATTCATGACATAGAGGACATTAGACTCATGGTCTTGGAGAAGACCTAGGGACTCTCATTACCATCTTCAAAGTCTATTGTGCAATGTCTAGATAGCATCCCATACCACCACATAAACTTTATAGAACTTATGTAATGCTAGTAGGTATCACACATAATGAGAATAGGCAATAACCGACATAGACCATGGTAGCAAAACATGGAATCCGTAGTTCTATCCTACTCCGATGAGGGTGTTCTACTTGCCAATGTTCTACTTCCCAATGGTAGAACTTGGACACATCCCATATAGGCACATGGTTAAAGAATATGAAGGGATTACTTTGAATTCTATCCTCATCCTTTAACTAGAACTATTTCCCTTACCATACTCACTTGGTGCTAGGCTTTGTTCTCGTAGAGTAATTAACATTAAGGTTCATACAAAGGGGTTCCATATCAAGTTCATAACCCAATTATATTTATCCTACCAAAGAAGTCCCCTAGGGATGCCTTACAATGGCGAAAAGAAGCTCATAATGACTTTGCTAAGGATTGATATGATGTCATTCTAGCCAATCAACCTTAAGTCCATCATTCGTTATAATAAGGATACCATTACGGCTTTTGACTTAAAGTTTCATAACCTTACCACTAGGTTCAAGGTTTCACATAAAGGACCCTCTTAACATCATTCAAGGTCTAACATATCATTCATTCATACAAGACTAAGAGGATTTAGCATCCTAAGTTATATTCACATTCATACATGCATCAAGAAGAGGGACCCAAGTCTACCAAAACAAGACACAACATACTTCACTTTAGAACATATTACATGTCATTCTAAAAGCACATACGAACAACCATTATCATCTTTAAGTCATCCTATACACTACTATATTATCATCAATATAACCAGCATAGACTTATATAGACAAGTAGGAGTAATCATGCATCAGCTCTATGACTACACACAAGAACACATAGTCGTAGTCTAACATGATCACCTAAATAGCATCAATAGAATAAACACATACTTTCACATTACATTACATATAGGTAGATATGATCACACTTCACATAATCAACTGTTCAATTCAACGTAATCCTTCAAGTAGTTGCCGACAAGGCCATGATCATCATAATACTTAAAATAACGCTGACAAGGTCACATCAATCACATAACACCGCCACCATAAGTGGACCATACCAATCACAACATAATTCAAAATCTAAATTGCATAAAATAAGGAGAATTAGGCGAGCGTACCACCAATTCAAACTCTCCACTTCAATCCATGTCTGTATCATCCAATTCAATACCATAAGACCCTTACCCATGGCCATGAACATCAATTCAATGCATAAACTCTAATACCCAATGAATATAAGTCAATTCAATATAGATTTATCAATCTAAGAACAATGAGACATCAATTGAATACAATTATTACATCATTAGATAGCCCATAGAAAAATACACTAGAATTCATAAGCATTAAGACAATATCACTTAACCCATAGGGTAGTCAAAAACTATGATTCATAAATTACATGGGTTCATAGGTCAATTGAGTTAAAATCGTATAATTAACAAAAATTAAATCAATATTCAATGATTAAAAACCTTAATCCAAGAACCCATGGATAGATCATGAAATAGGACAAGTTTATCTTTGAGAACTTTAGAAAACATCATTGAATTTGGGCTCCTTGATGAATAGAGCTTCAAGGATCAAAAACCATACCTCAATGATGTTAATCCTCCAATTTTATGAAGAATAATCACTCAAATCTCCAATGCAAGATATTCCTTAAGTTTTGGCTTCAATGGAGTTCTATGGAATTTCTAAGAGAATTTGGGTTTTTGACGTTTAAAGATGAATTCTTCTAAGTGTTAAAGACTTATCAACATGTCTAAAATACCCAAACGACCCTCAAGTAACCACCCTTTCCCTTATTTGGCCGTTGGGTGAGTTTACCAGTTCACCCTTCACTTAACAGTGAACCTGCGCAGGACATAGCCCTCAGAGACGGAAGACCATCGACGGCCCGTCACTTGACCAACGGACTGTGTTGTTGGTCCGTGGTTTGGGACTGAGGCTGGTCTTTGGATTCTCCTTCCCCACGCCTAAGTTTCCACCAACGACCCCTCACCTACGGGGCATCGACTTAACCACTGGGCGTCGATTGCCTTTGTAAGTTGGGCTATCTTGGGCAGTCTTGGCTCAATGAAAGGGTCCTTCCTCAAGGACCCTTGGATGGTCCTTCGGGATGTTTTCCAGGATGTTTCCAACCCAAACATGCTTTTATATGAGTTTAGGACCTCTCGCATGAATTTCATCCAATACAAACACGTAAAACAAGACGAAACATGCAAAGACACACAAGGTTATTTCAAGGCAAAGGTTCCGAACGTCATGGACGTTCTTGGACATTTGACCTCCAAACATCACGAAACTTGACACACTTCCTATATACACCATAATAACTCATTTAAGGACCTCATAAACTCATGAATCACACATAAACACATAAAAAACAAATATGAGGCACATATGTGACTTAGTCGTCCCTTGACGTTTGACTTCCAATGCACCTAAACTCTTAGACACTTCCTCAATACAAAATTATAGACCAATTTAGGACCTTATAAAACCATGAGAACCATCTTAGGATCTAGATCACCTAAGTTATTTTCGGGATCTTACAAAACCAATGGCTAATCTTCCTACATGGAAAGCCAACATCCCTCATTGTCAAGTTTAATCGGTGCTTAGCTAAGTTTCCTTTATTGAAATCCTTTATAAACATTAATTTATAAAATTAGGCTTAGGATAATGACTACTCATATACTAAGATCATAGGTCATAGATGAGAGTTCATCAACCTATATCATGTGAGAAACCCTTTCACGTGGACATAGCATATTCAAGAACCTATATAGTTTAAGGTACACTTGAGAACACCTTAAAGGAGCCCCACTATTGACTAGATCATCATAAAAGCAACATAGACATGTTTTCATGTGTGTGTATACATATATGTGAGCAAACTTATCACATGAATACTCTTAGGCCACACATGTTAATACTTGTACTTCATTCATGCATAAGAGTTTAGGTGAAACTCTATAAGCAAACCTTTCATACAAACACATTTAGGCATTATGCACACTCATACTTCATAATATCATACACTAGACATCATGGAATATAAGACATGCTAATAACATATTTATGAATTTATATTCATGTACTTAAATCACTAGTCTAGGCACTATCCTATCAAGGCACACATGTGCAATGCATGGACAACGTCCCATACCCTTACCCATACAAGTACACCTATCAAGTCATCCTAGTTAAGGGATACATCACATAGTTTATTGACATAAGCATTACATTCATAGTAGTAGACACAAGTGCATATGAGAATACCATTTCATTAGACACCATGAACCTATACTACTTGTAAGTATACATGAAGTGTAAGTGTGTGTACGTTGGTGAACATGATCACCTAACGGATATTAACAACACATTGTTTCATCCACCCTCTTAGGACCACAATGCACATTCAAGCATAGACCACACATCAGAATTTAGCATAGGAGACAAGTTAACTTCACATTACATTTAAGACTCCTAACATTAGCTAATAACACATTCACATAGGGGCACATATGTAGGGGTTCATAGATAATAAATACTTTATCAAAAGCAGCACCTAACCATAACCCTAACATAGTCATTCACAAGCTTATACATTAACAACACAACCTAGATCACAACTAGAATAGAAGACTAGACATGCTTCACATTTGGTGGTCATCATCACCTCCTCTTCATTGTACAATTGCCTTCAAGGCCATGATCACATCACATATATATTGACAATAAAGTAAATACCTCCACCATAAGTGGATCATACCATACTATGCAATACAAGACCAATTCTACTATCGAGAATACTAGAAAGTAAAGGAGGAGAGTAGACCTTACCAATTCACCAAATTTTGATCATCATTGATCAATACAAAAAATTA